>JAHFWJ010000352.1:0-600000 GCA_028555115.1 Himalopsyche japonica | reverse complement strand
AAAACGAAGAAAAGGGGAGATCCGATATTATAAATGGATATTATCAACATAAAGCAAAAGAAAATTCGATCCAGTTTTTTGATACTTTCAAGATAAACAGTTATCACTACAACGTCCATACCTTATCACATTTTTGTTGTTGCCTGCCACTTCTTAATTGAAAAAAATCATATATTAGGTGTAGTAAAAAGTCCTGACGTTTTTTTCAAACGCGTGTCTTAAAATCGGTCGGCTTCGGGCCTTTGGTTAAATAAGATGTCATAATATTTTTTTCGTGTTGTGTGACATCTGAAGTTACGTACCGTAAAGAAAAAAAATGGTTCATTCGCCCCAAACAGAATGGCCGACCTTTGCCCTTCATTAGAATATCTGCGCGGTTGCATGCTTTTTCAATGTTACGCCCAGAACAGTGCAGTCGTCGCCACCAAAAACATTTGCGACTGTTATAGAGACGTGTTAAAGGTTCGAAAATGTCAGAGATGTCACGATTTGACAAAATTTAAATCTGGCAATTTAAGCATTGAAAATTACCCTCGAAGTGGACGACCTCATGCAGTAGATGAAGTCGCCCTGAAAGCTGAAATCGAAAAAAATCCTACGCTAACAAAAAAGGAATTGTCCAATATAGTCGATACTTAATGGTCCATAAAACAAAAGTACCTGAAAAGGCCGGGAAAAATTCGAAAAGTAGGAATTTGGGCGCCACACGCGTTGAGCGATCGGAACAAGGCGCAGCGTTTAAGCGCGTGCCAATTGCTGCAAAAAAACACACTTTACGACCATTTTTTCTAAGCCTGATTATCGGATATTAAAAGTGGGTGTTATATACGAATATATCGAAGAAAAAACAATATCCAAATCGTCGACAACAACCAATTCCGACCCCTCAAACTGGTTTATACCCAAAAAAATCCCTACTTTGTGTTTGGAGGGATTTCAAAGGAATAGTTCATTATGAAGTGTTAAAATATGGTGAAACTATGACGGCACAAGTATACTGTGACCAATTAAAAAAATTTAGTGCAGCTTTGACAAGAAAGAGGCCGGGCAGGATGAATGGACGCAACGATAAACTGCAAAACGAAAACGCGCGACCGCATGTGGCGAATATGACCTGGAAAAAAATCCAGGAGTTGCGTGGGAAAACTTTATTGCATCTACTTTATTTACCAGATCTAGCACAATCAGATTACTATTTATTCCGTTTAATATAAAAAACTTTAAGGGAAAAAAATATTCAAACAAAAAATGACGTGAAAAACGTTATTTCCGACTATTTTAATTCCAAATCAGTAGAGTTTTTTACGTAATGGATTTTAGATTTGTCTAATAGGTAGCAGAAGGTTATAGATAGACAGGGAGATTACTTTTTATGAATAAAAATAAAAAAAAATACTAAAAAAACATTTTGAGTTTCATTAAAAAAAACGTCAGGACTTTTTACTACACCTAATATTAATAATAATAAAAAAACAAATGTATAATACTGATTCCAGTTTTAAGATCAGGAACGGTATCGGTTTCTGATTCTCGCGATGAGCGAAACACTAATAAACTTAAAAACATTAAATTATGTAAACATACAAAAATTATGTAAACATACATACATTAATACACCTAGGCCTCATATAACACGGGTGTATAAATTGTGACATATTATATTTTAAAACAACACGCTTTATATAAGACGGCTGAAGGGAAAAAATTAAATTAAAATGAAATGTTGAATGAACCTACCACAATTAATGATTCGAAAAGCAGTTGCAACGAAGTAGCTATATGTTTCACATGAAAAACAAACAACACCTTGGATTTGGCAAATTAATTAGATTTTTTATTGCATTATCAATAATGGAAAGGAGTTTGAAATTCAAGATGGAATTACAAAATATTTCGAAACCTTATAAGTAAATACGTAAAGATTTATACGATTAAAGCAGACAATCGCTCATTAACGATTTTTTAATACAACACAAAAATTACTGAGTTCTCCGATGATGAAAACTCACAACCGATCTCGAAAAAGAGTAAATTGTGGAACCATATAACCGTGTTATACGAGGCCCAGGTAAACTGTGTTTTCTATTATTTAAATATCACGTCGTTATTATTTCATAAGATTTAGCTTCGACCGCGTAGAATATTCAAAAGCAGAATACTTTTTAATAAATTTAGAAAAAAAATTAAACCTTTAAAACTATGTGTTTTTAAACCATGTTTTGTCACTCACGACCTGGGTTTCGTATTTCAACATGTTCAGAAATTCTACCATATTACACGGACACAATACAATTAGCAGTCCGTTAAAACCGTTTGTATCGCTTGTGTATGTAACAAAAGCAATCTCACAGAAACAATATAGACCCCAAGGCTAGGAGGTAAGTATAACATATTTCTGAAATAATTTGAATAACGACTGATATCAGTTCATAATGCTCGCAATGATCGAATTCGGTCCTGATCATCAAATATACTGTAAATATAAACTAAAAAATGTGATGTTATTATTTGAAACATCGTGCCATCAAGCTATGACAGTTAACCACTTAAAAGAAACTACTGGCTTGATTTAACTGACATTTAAAACAGAAAAGAATTTTTTACAACCAAAATTTATATGATAGAATGCTTGAAGAAGTCGGGTGGCGAAATCGTGTAATGAGTAACCAATTATGTATACATAATTTATTTTATCGACTGAAGGTGCTTCGTAGAATTTCAATATCAAATTTGAATTGTTGAAAATTTCTACGATTCCATATGTTTTTTCACTAACGCCCCAATTGGCCGAATGCCTGACGGTGCTGAAAGGCATAACTCTGGTTGTTAGTTGATAACAAAATATCTGACGGGATAATAGCTCCAACCACTTCAGATTAGAAACTTAAAAATGCGTTATTTAGACTGGGACACAAGCTCGGGGTAAACGACACGGAAGTTAAAGATGCAACCACCGAGCCACGGTACCGATATGTGTAAAATAAAATAAAAAAATGACGATTGTAATGCAAAACAATTTTATCTGAACTCACTGACAATATTGTGTTTGAGTTTCTAAATACCCCACTCCCAGCTGTGTGAATTTTCACTGTTATTTCATTCGTCGTAACGATTAATAAATCCAAAAGACAAGAACTAATTTTGGTAAGTATCAAATATACTGGCGTAGCTTCTGTGGGGAAATGTTATTAATGATTCGAACTTTCCAACTACTTTTTCTCAACTTCTGGTTTATATTTTGTTTGCAGTATTTCAGAACTTTCGCATAATAATGAAGTTTTTGCGGCCACAATTCTGCGGTATACATTTTCATTTTGTTTTGCGGCCTGAAATGTGAAACATTTTTTCGCGAGAATTTCGTTTCTTGGAATTGACTCGACTTCGGCGAAAATGTTTCGTGTTGGGCTTATTTATAATGCGTACACCGTTAAAAGCACAGAACAATATGAACATATTCGTTTAACGATTTCGAAAGCTCGAGTTAATTATTTTTAATGTTGTGTAAAATTACAACACAATTATTTTACATATATATTAATGTTATTGTACTGACATAGTAAAATACGATGTTGCATAATATTCCAACGATTTTAACTTAATTAATATGAGGACCGGTTACTGTTATCGCGAAAATGAAATACAGAAATAACGGTGTTGGAATCTTCGACTGAAATACGATAATATAGACCAATAATATAAATAGAGAATAGAGGGAAAACATTCGTCGTTAACTAATCGCTCTCGCTAAGCCCATTTTAACCATCGGAAAAATGGGTAGAGATATAATCATCTTATACATCCATACTTTTTTTTAATTTTGATAAAAAATTTAAACTAATTTTGGATTTCATTCAAGAAAATATCAATTTCAAAATTGAATTGTTAAAATGTTATACGATTCCACATGTTTCACACTTACGACCCAAATTCGTGTTATAGGATGCCTGAAGATGCCGAAAGGTGAAACCCGGCACGTTAGTGACAAAACATGTGAAATCGTATAAAGTTTGAACAATTCTAAGCTAATAATGTCAAAACTTTCGTACGAGAGATAGTAAATTTATGGTATCGACTGAAGGTGCTTGATGAAATTTCAATATCAATTTGTTAGTCCTGTTGCATCCGTGTAAAAGAATAAAAAGACGAAACCTGGCACGTTAGTGACAAAACATCTGAGATCGTATAAAGTTTGAACAATTCTAAGTTAATAACACGGTGAAAATAGTATGAATGTATTTTAGTTCTACAAAACTATTATTTTTTTTAAATATAGTTGATAGCTATTTCGGCTCACGCCATCGTCTTACTTAGTTCTGACGATGGCGTGAGCCGAAATAGCTATCAACTATATTTAAAAAAAAAATGTAGAACTAAAATACACAGCTATTTTTTCACCGTGTTATAATGGAGTTCTACCGAGTGAATGCCAATTCAATCACTAAGTTAATAATGTCAAAACTTTCGTATGAGAGCTACATTTTGTATCGAAATATTAACTGATATTTACAAATAATCTCATTAAATTTGGCCAACACCAACAGAACCGAATTAATTTTAGAAATAATCGTATTTGGATTATTCTTTATTTTGCTCGGTAGGGAACAAGTCAAAAGTGTTATACGTTCTGAATCCGAATCAAACTTTTCTGCTCCGTACCGTTGAGTTGTCCGAACGGATACCGCGAAGATCTAAAGATGTCGCACGTAATTCGATCAAAAGTATTTCAGTGTTGTAGTAAAATAATGAAGCAAGAAACAGAATGTGACGTTCCGCGTAACGGGATTCGGAGACTGATAACTGACAATCTAACGATGACCAACGGCTTACTTCTTCTAACTGATCTCATTCGACACGTCGTTATTGAACTAGCCAGGTTACATTTTAAATATCGAACCGCCATACTGACAGATTGGCAAAATATTTCAGTCAATTATCTGAAGAAATTAAGAATTATCCGACCGAATATCACGACTTTACCGCTCGACTGATAATTGTTGTAAGATATACAGAAGTACCTCGAGATACGAGTTTAATTCGTTACGTAACCGTGCTCGTATGTCAATTTGCTCGTATCTCAAAGCAATTTTTCCCATTAAAATTAATTGAAAGCCATTAATCCGTTCTAGCCCCGAAAATGCCTACTCAGCTGTTCTCGTTTTCGAATAAGAAAAATGCATTAATAAAGGACAAATATTGTATAAAAACGTAATAAAAGAGAATGTAAAAAAATAAACTAGTTTTATGTAGTGTGTTTTTATCATACGGTGAAAAAATAGCAATGTATTTTTGTTCTACATTTTTTTTATAAGATACAGTTGATAGCTATTTCGGATCACTTCATCGTCAGAACTATCGAGGAACTATAGTTCTGACGATGACATGAGCCTAAATATTAACCATATGTTATGAAAAAAAATGTAAAACTAAAATACATTGCTATTTTTTCACCGTGTTATAATGGAGTTCTACCGAGTAAATGCCAATTCAATCAATATATTTTGGTCACTTAAATGCAACTTATAGACAACTTAAATGCTACCGCATGCTCAATTTTACTCACTGGTCGCCGGATTAAAAAAAACCTGTACAAGGTGGTTGTTTCTTCCTTCTTTTCAGAATGTTCCTGAAATGAGTTAGGCAAATGTCATTAAATAGCTCCAACTAGTTGCAACTTTTGATGGGTCGTGTGCAGCCGGCCGTTCCTCGTATCTGGAATATTGCTCGTATTTCAAAGCAAAACTTCGCTCGCTAGACGGCTCGTACCTTAAATATCTCGTATGTTAGGTCGCTCGTTTCCAAGGTACCACAGTACTATTTTCTTATTCGTGTTATGATATCTCTGAAATCGGCATGTGTTTAATAATCATGAGTTCGACGGCGTAATTGCGTTATATTTATACACGTGTATAATTGCTACGATAAGGTTAATCTGCCATAAAAAACGGTTAATATTGACAATTATCACTAGATAAATGTTTCAGCATTTGACATTCAAAGTCATCCATCGGTTATATTACATCCGTTTGGACTTGGCTTTAATAACCAGTTTCTATGTAATTATGGCTTGACAGATACAACTGCACAGAAGCAGTTTTTGCAACAAATTTAAACGATAGCAATAATTGATCATCTGTGTTTAATAATGAGATCAAATATACAGATGTGAATATGCAGTATCAAATTCAAGTTCGATGTTATATAGATAAAACATCTATCTCACAATCGAATACAGTAATTGATTGGTCTGTGCGTATATTTAAATTATCACTGATAGTTGTCAAGTGGTAAAATAAATACTTGCACGCATGATTTATTGTAAGGATTCGAAACACTACTCCAACTGTATTACGCAATGGTTAAAAAAGTTTAACCAATATGGCACGGATAACACTCATTGATGCTGTAATGACTGCTTTTTAGTTATTCGAAATCTTTGAACATTTCAGAATTGAGCTTATTTTAATTAAGGTAATTTTCACTTCAAAAGTGTTAAATATCACTTCCTGTAGCAAACTCGTTACATTTTAATAAATAAAATACATAGTTTAACATTTTTTTTACAATTTATAACTTTAAGATCAGTATTGGTTGCGCAGTCGAGTGATCGACTAGTGCAATACAAATTTAATCAATAATTAGCAGAAGAACAAATATTTCATGAACAAATATGTGATAAAATGTCCGGGGCCTCATTAAACATTCAGTAATCTGTAATCGATAATACCAAATAACGAGTTCCTTGTGAGATTAAAGATAATTTTGAAAAACAATTGATAATACAATAGAAAACTTTTACTATCAAATGACGAACTCTTAAACAAATTTTGATTACCATCATACATAGTTGATATAGTTAGTGGATAGTACTATCGTACTGCCTGCGATAATCGAAACAAGTAACCTGATCTTTGCATAACAAAATTGTGGGAATTGTACTATGTTAACATTGTGTTTTATTTATTTAAAGAATTTCTTTAAGACGGCAAATATTTTACCATTATAGACAATTACCCTTTGTTTGTCACCATTCGATAAAATCTCAATGATGATGGATGAGTAATTAACAATACTCTAATTTGAATTATTACAACTTTGTACGGTTTTATATGTTTTGTCACTAACGAGCCAGGTTTTGCCTTTCGTCATCTTCAAGCATTCTATCACATGGGTGCAACAGAACTGGGGCACAATAAACAGTTGGCATCGTCTATATATCAAATGTATTAATTACAGGAAAACACAGACCCCAAGGCAAGTACTAAATGGCAGCTAAAACAAATTTAATAATATTGATCTAATAATAATCAACACAATTGCCTGGGATAATTTTCATTGACGATTAATCTTGTTAATGAGTCATTCTTGAAAGAGTTTAACAACAAATAATAATCAACTATCATTAAAATATAACTGTTTTTTTTAAAGAAATACATATTTCAAGTTGGCAAGTAACAGTTAAACATCTAGTGATGAAATATAAGAATTTCCTTCGATTCATTGAACTGATCTCACGTAAAGTATAGAACAAGGGAGAGTTGGGAAGATTAAGCTGATCATTGAGAATAATGTATGAATTTAATAACCGGCATCTATTAATTTCTAGAATCTCCTGATAAAATAATATATGGTCATACATGTGGAATAGTACAAAGATATAACAATTCAAATTTGATATTGAAATTCCATCAAGCACCTTCAGTCGATAACGTAAATTAACAAATGTTTTTTTATGTTATACCATTTTTGTTGAAATAATAAAATATAGAGAGCTCTGAATCAGTCGACTCTGATGCCGCTCAGATGTAACTATTACCACCACGCTAAAGACGCAGACTTCATTGTTCACTATAGATCAGTGGTTCTCATGTGCGGTCATGAACAGTTTTAAAGTAAATATTAATATTCAAAAAAATGTGTTTTTACAAATGAATTTGTATAATTATTATTATTTTAAAATTGATTGAATAAACCTGACTTATCCAGCATTTAGTGGAGTTTTAAGTAAAATACCGTTTTAACTCATTAGTGGCACAGGTGTCCAGATGGACACACAAATTTTGTTCTTCGTGTGCCAAGGTTTTTTTTTTGTTTCAAAAATAATTTATTTTCATTTATTATGTATGAACATGTTAAATGAAAGTAATAACTAAACTTTAAATTAAAATATTACTTTTACTTTCGTAGAAAACAGCTGTGTCCACATGGACACGCTTGACACTTAAGGTTTATTTTTAAATTTTACATGAATTATTCAATAAAGTTAAAATGTAACAAAACGTTGATATATTTAAGATTCTTTATTTCTATAAAATATTAACAGTATGATAATGTTCAAAACATATAATACACAAGCCAACATCGCATTTTCTACTTTTATCGAAAAACAATTCAAATAGCTTGCAGATTTATCTTTGAATTGACTATAATCCGGCTCTGGGAATAGAGGTAGGAATGATTCCATTTCACCCTTGACCCAAGTCCTTTTTTCTTTTCCTACTAAATAGTCAAAATTATAAGTCATATTGTCGATGTGGTCATATATATTAGCAAAATTCCAAATCTATATTGGCTTCATCTATATTATCCTTTGTTATATGTCTAACTCTTGCATGTGCAGTTGCTTGTAATTGCCTATGATTTAAATTGTCGATAGTTCCGTCACAATCCTCATCTCCTGATTCTTCATCTGTTAAAACTGCAGGGTCTGGTGGTGTTATAAATAGATTATATTCTTTAACGTGTTCATCATCGCTTGCATCATATAGTGCATCTAATGCATTGTTAATTAGTGTTTCTCTTGCAGCATCATTGGACATATCCCTAAAATTGAATAATTTTTACATATGTATTTACAAAAATAAAAGTATTTCGAAAAAAGTATATAAAATATTTTTTAGTGGTTGTGGCACACGTGTCCAAATGGACACATTGGATTTAAATGCTCAATAAATATACCATAAACAAAATTATCGCCATTCTTGGATATGTTAACGTAAACGATGTATGTTTATAATTCATTTAATGAAAGAAACATTATTCTTCGAATCAATATTATCAGAAAAAAATACTTACGTAAAATTTGAGTTCATGTTTTCTCGTCCGTAAAATGATGGCACACTTTGACAACCGATATTATATTAATTTAATTAGCCAGAAATCCAAAGTGACGTCTAAGTGAAGCAATGAACCTTTGTCAACTGATATATGTGAAACAATATTTATGACTATATTCCATTGTCAATTTTCTGATCAATCGTAGACAACAATAAATGCGTGTCCAATTGGACACCTGTGCCATTAACGTGAGCAATTGGGTTCGGCACTAATGAGTTAATAAAAAAAAATGGTCAAAATTTCGGTTGAAGTTATACGTTGATCATGAATCAATATAAAGAATTAACAACAATTGCTTTATTAATTTTGTCGATTTTACGTACAACTGTATGTTGTTTAAGATCATTCAGTGTAATGCATTATATAAAAAATAAATATCGAAACTATTTTTATCACATTTGGTGCGGCTATAAGACATTTACATAGCACAGCTGATGTTTATAATGCGGCCACAGTGAAATTTCACGTGAGAACCACTGCTATAGACGAAGCTCTCGTCAAATCCCTTGCGAATACGGCGGATATTGTGCTATACATGATATTGTGCTATACATGATGTTATACATGATGTACGTCATTTGTGATTCGTTTCATGCGATAAATCAAACATTTGCGACATGTACGTAAAAGTATGACCGGGGGACAGACTGACATCGGTCACGTAGGTTAAAGACTGGTTATGTGGAGACGGTCGACTGACAGACTGGGAGAAGTCATCCGCGTACGGTCTTGTTTTTCAGGTTTCAATCTAAGCGTGATGTCCATTTAAAGATGGATGATTATTTACTCATGAAACAACGCGAAGAAGATTTTTTGTTATTTTTACAAATGCACCATAACATAGTTTCTCAACCTTTTTACATCCGCGGACCACCAAAATGTCCAAAAATGTTTTGCGGACCATCAACATAGATACAAACAAACAATAAAATATGTTAGAAATTGATTTTTTATTTAAAATATTTAATTTTGCAACACCGTATGCTAATATAATAATATATTAAATACAACATAAAATTCGATTGTTTAGGCTCACCCAAAAATCTACGCGGACCACCGGTTGAGAAACTATGCACTATAAAACTAAGATTTTTCACGATCACATTTATATAAGCAGCTGAAAAGACACTATCTTCTGAACTACACAATAAATCTCTTTCAAGGTGTTAACTGTCCTTTCTCGATAGAAAGGCATAACATTTTAAGCAGCAAAAACACATTTTAAGAACTAATTCCACAATATATTTTATGACTAGAGCTGTTTTCGCTTATCGTGAGTAAATAAATAAACACATAATAAATATACGCAATTGTAGAAATAGTAAAAAAAAATCCGTTTTAATTATTTCAATAGTTTTTCTTCTTCCTCGATCTCCAGTTGCAGTTATTAAACAATTTTATTGATAACATATAATATGATACTCTTAATGTATACAGTGAAACCTCGATTTTACGTTTTCCAAGGGACCCTGAAAAAATAACGGTAATTGCGGGAAACGGTGAGTGCGGGAAAGCTTCAAATAATAATAAACAAATAAAATCGTAAAAAAAATATATTTATAAGTTACTTGTACATACTGTATATAAAATTTATTTTTTAAAAAGTCCTTTATGTTAGTTTGCTTCTTTGATATTTGGCACTTTAATCGGAACAAAGCCTTATTACCAAACTTGTGACTAAAAGTTTGTATGTACAGGAATCATTATTACCATGGATTTAAAACAACTCTACATTTGCATCATAAACAATAATACGCGTGTGGTGGATTTCATCCTAAAAAATAGTACATGCGTCCAATGCGTTACGTCTAACATGTACAGCGGATTCCAAAGCGTCTAGACAAAACACCTGCACTCGGCTGTGTCAAACTGGCTTGCCGAGATACGGAGAAATATGCAATAAAAATGGTCAATCGGAATAATATTTGTGACGGGACCAAAATATTTAGACGGTTTATCGAGGAAATCGGGGAATCGAGAAACGGTCAATGCGGGATTATTTAACATTGTTCTTGTGAGAGTTTGACGGGACTATAAAAAATAAGCGTTCCAGCAGGGAAAACGTATTATGCGAGAACGGTTGATCGAGGTTCCACTGTATATAAAAAAAAGATACACAAAGTTCACCTAAATTGTTAATTCAAAATTCTTTAGCCAAAAAAGAATAACGGCTATTTAAAAAAACGTTTTCGTTAAAAAAAACTGGAATTTTTCGCAGTGCAAAAATAATCATTTTTTTTTAATTTAATTCATATTATGAAGTTTAACCGGTTGACAAACGTTTTCAATGACATACCTAAAAATTTCATGATACTCAAAAATGTATCGAATAATCGGCACCAGAACAAGTGTTTGGATAAACCAATCAGGTTTTTAAATCAAAGAATCCTGATTATAACCGGACTTATCGATACCGAATAAATTAATTTACCGAAGACTGAATTAAAAAAAGAGTAATTTTGATAGAATAATTGCGTTATACAATAACGAACTTTGCTATGTCGAATTCGTTTCGATTGCTTGAAAAATGTCCTGAGATTTATATATCGTATAATGTATATTATTTTCAGTTAAGTTTTTAATAAAATCATCTATAATAAAATTAAATCACCCATGAAATGCATAATATACATTGCTATCAAATTATGTTTTAAATTTAAAATTATCTACCTGCATTTAAATGATAGTTGATTATTATTTGTTGGAGAATCCTTTCATCAAAGACTCATTAACTGTATTTAGAGTTATAAAACTTATCACTGGCGAACTATTGATCGTCATTATTATTAAACCAATAATATTGAAAGATATTTCAGTTGTAAGTTTGGATTCTAGTCTTTGTGTTTTTCCTTTGTAACTAAATCCTATTGTAAATAGCCGATGTCAATTGTTTATTGTGTGTTAATTATGTTGTGTCCGTGTAACGCCTGAAGATGCCGAAAAAAAAGCTAGGGTCGTCGAACAATTTAAATTTGAAAGGCATCACTTGATAATGCTCGCGATGAGCGAAACTTATAAATATAACTTCGGAAAAGAAGTAAACGTTTTTTTTATTATTTTATTGATTGAATTGGCATTTACTTGGTAGAAATCCATTACCAAACGGTGATAAAACAGCAATATATTTTAGTTCTACATTTTTTATGATAGCTATTTCGGCTCACGCCATCGTCAAAACTATGTTTAAAGGTACATTTGCTTATCTATATATAGCTGTGTAGAAAAGGTACACAATACATCTTCTCTTCTGTTTTAACGACCTAGCTTATTTCCTACAAGCAATAAAACTAAAAAAAAAATGTAAATGAAACTAAACAGGCGGCAATTTCAATAAGCTTGACGGAGATGGTTTATTACGGGAAGGCAATAGCCCTTTGTAATGGTCTGAGGAGCGGCAACCGACCTATATTTGTTCATTTAAAATTTCATTTCAGTTTGTTCATTTAAAATAATATATCTTATAAAAAAAATTGTAGAACTACAATACATTGCTATTACATCGTGTTTTTTTTTAAATTTTATTTAATATCCACTTCAGTGTTCAACTGAAATCAAACACTAATTATAAAATAATCGCGCATCAAAATAATTTCGTAAGAGTAATTAATACATCATCCACCGATATGCACCGCGAGTCGGAAGCGACCAAGACGAATCGCGGTAACGAATCAAATGCTACAGAAGTGATTACGGGCCTAGACGAATGGGGGCCTAATTGAAGTCTGTCTGGCCGTGTCTGGCCATTTAATTCGGAAGACAATGCGAGAATACGATCTACATAATACGCATTAATTGGAAATGGATTCGTTGCTCAATTTACTTACGGTTGGTCGTTTTGTTTAAACGATACACTCTTAAGACAATGCAAATGAGGATGCGCCGATACGGCTAAAATTGTTACAATACATCAATCATTTTCAAATTATGGTAAGAAGTAATTGGAATAATAGGGAATATAAGATTAACTCTGGCAACTTTTTTTTTTGCGAGTGTCACACCGGAAATGCACACAGCGCTACGTTTCCACGCGCATAAGTATCGTGTTACATATGTACACATGAAAGCTTATTATTGCAACACGGTAAAAAAATGGCTATGTATTTTAGTTTTACTAACTTTTTCGCCGTGTTATAATGGAGTTCTAGCACGTAAATGCTAATTCAATCAATAAAGCTTATTATCGAATTTGTATCGATAACCTATCGAGAAATTTAAAGTGTACTTGAACGCAACTCCTAAATCGATTGTTTCAATTGATAATACATAAAATTTTGATTGTTTTTTCACTAACGGCCCGGGTTTCGCCTTTTGGCATCTTCGGGCATTCCATGACGCGGATACAACAAAACATGCCGAAAGGCAAAACTCGTTAGTGAAAAAACATGTGGAGTCGTACAAAGAAGTAACAAATCAAATTTTATAATTTTTAAATTTTACTGCATAAATAAAAGTTCGTTGACTTGTCAGGACAGTTTTAAATATATTACACCATTTCCCGATTCAAACGCCGCAAATAAAAAGGCATTACAATATTGGAATACGTGCTTAGAAAAGGGTATACAGTAACAAAATGCGAACGTGAGAAAAAAATTGTCGACGACATATTTTCTTCCACCGTATTGCACGTCCAATAGTTCGAAATATTTTCGAACAAATAAAATTTCCGTGACAAAGATTAATGTAATACTTCGCCGGTGCGTGGGACTGCAGAGAGGGCTCCTATTATTATCATTATTTGTATGAATTGATTCGATTATAACTTATATTGAAATCCTATGACAGGAATTGGCGCCTGGAATTTTTGCAAACCTCTCACACATTACATACACCGGGAAAATTCAAGGAATAGCGATTAATTGCTTTTAAAGTGTCAACCTTAATTTCATGATGGAAGGATATTACGAGCATTTTCAAATGCTAGGACACAAATTACAAACAAGTCTTTTAGCTAGCATTTTTGTATAAAGAGGCTTGTTTATCATTTGATAATGCTCGCGATGAGCGAAATCGGACCTGATCATAAAATAAACAGTGGAAATAATATTAAAAATGTAATTTATGATATCGTCTGATGGTGCTGGATGGAATTTCAATATCGAATTTGAAATGTTTAAACTTTGTACAATTCCACATGTTTTGTCACTTACGGGTTTACGAGAACTAAAGGCGAAACCAGGGTCGTTAGTGACAAAAACATGTGGAATCGTATAAAGTTTTGGCAATTGAAATTTTACTACAAAAATTGCTTTTATTATTTAAAATTATAGCGATCGACTCAAACATGATTATTTTGAAATATTCAAACGCATTTTTTTTCAGCCACACTCACACCCAGTATGGAGTATGTGGACCTTTAACCTGTTAACCAGGCGCTCCCCATCTCAATTACGCAAATTGCATCATTGTTTTAGAAGTCGAAACATGTACCGAAAGCTCGCAAAACAGAAGGACAAAAATAAACGAAAATAGGACGTTTTTATACGTCCTATCCATAGTAACTACTGTATACATTAAACGTATATATACGTCACATCCGGTTAATAGGTTAATGGAAGTATCATTTTCATCGGAAGCTATTTTTCTATGAGAATTGCTTGTTACTCAGTTGTGCTTTAAAGAATAATATCTAGGGGTTATCTAAACGCTCTCCTCAAGCACCAATTTTGGTGGGAGACAAGTTTGGATATCACAAACGACTATGCCTTCAAACAGAGTAGATAAATCTCCATTGAAAAAAACCGTGCCCATACCGGGTTTCGACGCGTGATCCAAGTTAACCGCTACACTACGGGTCCGGAATAATTGGGAGTGATGAACAACTTATCCTTATTATCAGAAAAAAACCCATTTGTAACACCACTGGAAATGGATACAAAAAAAACATTTAATATTCTTTGTAAAAATGAAAAATCGTTAGAGCGTATATAAGGAAAAAATACAGGCAACATCGAATAATTACTATTACATCAGTCGTCTCACAGGACGATATCAAATTGATATTTGATGCCTTCGTAGAATGCCTCCCGTTGAGACGAGCAAACTGCCAAACCCAGCGATGGGTAAAGTGACAATAGATTTAACAAAACGTGTTTCTAACCCTTTAATACGCGAGTATTTTTTTTATTAAATTAAGTTTTTTAGATATATTAATTATTTTTAAATAAAGTTACTAAAGATTGAGATATAAAACATATTTCATATATTAGATATATTACATATTATTTCAACCTGTGAATAGTATTTATAATTTATGATATGGATTAGAGTTACTTTATAGTAATTAAAATATCAATACTGAATTATCGAAACTTTGTACGATTCCACATTTTTTTTCACTAATACCCGGGTTTCGACGTTCGGCATTTTCAGACATTCCATCACACGGATGCAACAGAACTGACAGACACGGTGAAAAAATAGTAATGTATTTTAGTTCTACAATTTTTTTTTATAAGATATAGTTGATAGCTATTTCGGCTCACGCCATCGTCAGAACTATACTGACACATAATAAACAATAAGCATTGGTTATCTACACCGGGAATTAGTTACAAAAGAAAAAATGTAGACCCTAAGGCTAAGATCCAAACATACAACTGAAATAACTGAAAGAAGTTTTTTGTAAAACTAAAATACATTGCTGTTTTTCACCGTGTTATATATTTTATGGCTAAAAACTTGTTTCCTTTTATCAATCTTTTTAAAAGAATATTTACTAATTAGAAATATAGTTTACAAAAAAGACGCCACAGTTCTTGAGCGTAAATATGCGTACATACGCCTCAACGGGTTAATTGCGCATTAGTTACTTCTCAGATATAGTTTACAAAGTCTCACAATAACTAATGAGCGATGATCACAATATTTTATCAAGTAACTTTTTGAAAACAGTGAGGAAAAAATATCCTAGAGTTTTACATTTCATAAGCCTGGTACGAGATTATCTATTACAACTGACGTGAAAAATTATTAATATGCAATAAAACGTTCGTGTTACGTCGATATACGAGATTTTAAGAATATTAATAATTGCTGGTTTCTAATCAAAATGTTGACATTTTGTTTATTCTAAAGTTTTGATTCTAACGTTACAAAATAAATTGGTAAACTATTCGCAAATACCGGTCAGGCGTTGTAAATTGAAAGGACGAGCTTATCAGTATAATTGTATTTACAAAAACGTCCAACATAAATCAAAACACCTGAAAATTAATCTCAGGGAAATATTACGGGTCAAAAGCGCTTTCATGAATTTATTTTAACATGAAAATCAAATCATAGGGAAATTAGTATCAGGGGAAAGCTATAAATTTAGATTGAGTTCATTTATTAAAATCTCTTACCCCTAACTATATTTACATATAGATTCGATCACGGCTACTGAAAAAAAGAGCAATCATTTTTACGTTTAGTTATGTAATAATTTCGCATTTCATCGTATTTGCTATCGAAGGAAACAACCAATTTCGTCTTTGTTATTTCAATCTTAACGGGAAGCTGTTATGATAGCTAACTGTTTTACATATTCGAATATCATTGAAATGTCACCGCACATCCCCTATTACATTGAATGCATACTTTCTATTTTTAATTTAATCAATGGTAATGGATGCCACCCACTTTAATTTAACATCTACTTATTATTCATAATTTTAAGAATATTCTAGAACAGTGTTGCGTCCACCGGAGGATTTTGCTGCTGCCATCAACAGTTTTTGAGTAAATATTTATATTTAAAAAAATGTGTTTTTACAAACGAATTTGTAAAATTATCATTATTTTAAAATTGATCGAATAAACCTGACTTATCCAGCATTTAGTCGAGTTTAAGTAAGGGGGCGTTTAGTAATAAAACTGTTCAAAAATTTTGGTCGAAGTTATACGTTGACCATGAATCAGGTCAATATGAAGAATTAATAATAATTGCTTTATTAATTTTGTCGATTTTAACTACAACTGTATATTGAGAAAGATCATTCAGTGTAATGAACTATATTTAAAACATAATTATCGGAACTATTTTTATCACATTTGGTGCGGCCACGAGACATTTCCATTGTACCGCTGACGTTTATAATGCGTGCACAGTGAAATTTCACGTTAGAATCACTCTTCTAGAAAGATAAAAATTTATTAACAAAACTTTTATTGGTATCGCAACTAAACGATTGGTATCACATTTTCAATGGAAATGGATGAATCGGATAAAAAAATCGAACTATCAACAATTTACAACTTTTTTCACCCACGGGTCTTTCGTCTTTTGAAATCTTCGGACACTATACCACACGTATGTAATATAACAGCCAGTAAACAGTTTACTTTGCTTACATACAAAATATATTATAAAAAATATAGACCCCCAAGGCTAGGAGCTAAATATATACATATTTGAAATAATTTTTATAATCACCAATTTGATTACAATGACATTAAAAATTGTAAAATATAAACATATAACCGATACAGCCTAATGACTTTTGAAGACCCTAATGGTTATTACTAACTGAAGATCAGTTGATAATGCTCGCGATGAGCAAAATCGGTCTTGATCATAAAATATATTGTGGAAATAAGTACAAAAAAATTTTACTAATTAATCAAATATCATGCCTATTCATCAAGATGTAAAAATTAACACATAATAAGTGAAAAGGTTCTTAGTAAACTAACATTTGAATGTATTTATAAAATTGAATACTTAGAGTATAGATAACTTAAAATACATGGATTTCAGTGGGATTAAATATCACATGAAACTTACATTTTTTTTAAATTTATTGGCAATTTGAACTAGCTTCACGTAAGGTATATAAGAGAGTTTTAACTGTTCGTTTAGTAAAGGCAATGAATTAAATTGCGTTCTGTTCATTTCTCAAGTTTCCTGATAAAATAGTTTATGATACCCCGTGTTTTGATGCAATAATTTAACACGTTTATCCGCATTGTTCGAGTGGCTTTTCGATAAAAAAAAATATGTTTATATGTTAAAAGTTCGTCAAAAACCGAAGTAAGTAGATGAAACTGTTCAATCAATTTGTTACAAGTTTTATACAAAAAATTTAAACGTTTCCCAATAAGACATTTTTAATCTTCAAATAACGTGTGCAATCATTAAATATATGGATAACCATAAAAAATGGTCTATTTATAAGGTATATCTTCATAATAGCCCTCGAATATTAGTAGATTGACTAAATCTCTAATTTCTAAGCAAACATAATCAAATTCGCTTATTGAATTGATGTGAATTCTCTAAGAATGTACTGTGTCATACTCTTATTCAAAGCATAAAATGAACTTGGAATATAATATAATGAACACTGAAATGACTACAATATTCTGAAATACTTTGACAATATTAACACTTCCCATACTGAGCTAAAAAAAAATACGTCCATCACGGCGATGGACAATGATTGACCAAATCAAAAAATATGCTTTGAATTGGAATAATGCTTACTTGGATTCTTTCGCTAGCTGTATTTTAACAATATTATAACGAAACATAATACAAATATACGAATAATAAAATGAATAAAACTTACAATTTTTTTATATATAATATGTATATAGTTACTCTTGAGTAGAATGTTTACTGCGTTCACGACAAGAAATATGTTGTTTCGACTCTGTGTATCAAATACACCGGTCCGTTGTAGATAGTGCAAAAAAATTCTTTTTTAGTTCTACAAAATTATTTTTAACAAATATAGTTGATGGCTATTTCGGCCCACGCCATCGTCAGAACTATATATAGTATATCAGAACTATACTATAAGTATAGTTCTGACGATGGCGTGAGCCGAAATAGCTATCAACTATATGTGTTAAAAATAATTTTGTAGAACTGAAATAAATTGCTATTTTTTCACCGTGTTATAATGGAGTTCTACCAAGTGAATGCCAATTCAATCAACAAAACAATTTTGTTCTTTTTATGGAATCTTTAGAACATAAGCTACAGATTCTTCTCTTCTAAACCTCACGGGGTACAACTGAGATGTTACTTTCTGCTGTCTCAGTTAGCACCTCGCTACAATACGACAACATCGTGTTGAAGGCGTTTTGTAGTTGCTTATGGTATTTGATGTTTGCATTTTTCCATTTGATAATATTGGACTTTTCTAATTCTAAGCTTAACTCCCTAATAAAATGATTTTTTTATTAGGTGTAGTAAAAAGTCCTGACGTTTTTTTTAAATGAAACTCAAAGTGTTTTTTTTAGTATTTTTTTATTATTTTTATTCATAAAAAGTAATCTCCCTGTCTATCTATAACCTTCTGCTAGCTGTAAGACAAGTCTAAAATCCATTTAGTAAAAAACTCTACTGATTTGGAATTAAAATAGTTGGAAATAGCGTTTTTCACGTCATTTTTTGTTTGAAATTATTTATCCCTAAAAGTTTTTTTTATTAAACGGAATAAATGGTAATCCGATTGTGCTAGATCTGGTAAATAAAGTAGATGCAATAAAGTTTTCCCAACCAACTCCTGGATTTTTTCCCAGGTCATATTCGCCACATGCGGTCGCGCGTTTTCGTTTTGCAGTTTATCGTTGCGTCCATTCATCCTGCCTGGCTTCTTTCTTGTCAAAGCTGCACTTAATTTGTTTATTTGGTGACAGTATACTTGTGCCGTCATAGTTTTACCATATTTTAACACTTCATAATGAATTATTCCTTTGAAATCCCTCCAAACACAAATAAGAGTTTTTTTGGGTGTAAACCAGTTCGAGGGGTCGGAATTGGTTGTTGTCGACGATTTAGATATTGTTTTTTCTTCGATATATTCGTATATAACACCCACTTGTAATCTCCGATAATCAGGTTTAGAAAAAATGGTCGTTAAGTGTGTTTTTTTTGCAGCAATTGGCACGCGCTTAGTCGCTGCGACTTGTTCCGATCGCTCAACGCGTGTGGCGCCCAAATTACTACTTTTAGAATTTTTCCCGGCCTTTTCAGGTACTTTTGTTTTATGGACCATTAAGTACCGACTATATTGGACAATTCCTTTTTTGTTAGTATAGGATTTTTTTCGATTTCAGCTTTCAGGGCGACTTCATCCACTGTATGAGGTCGTCCACTTCGAGGGTAATTTTCAATGCTTAAATTGCCAAACTTAAATTTTGTAAACCATCTCTGACATTTTCGAACCTTTAAAACGCCTCTATATACGTCGCAAATGTCTTTAGTGGCGACGACTGCACTGTTCTGGGCGTAATATTGAAAAAGCATGCAACCGCGCAGATATTCTTATGAAGGGCAAAGGTCGGTTATTCTGTTTGGGGCGAATGAACCTTTTTTTTTCTCTTTACGGAACGTAACTTGAGATGTCACACAACACGAAAAATAATATTATGACATCTTATTTAACCAAAGGCCCGAAGCCGACCGATTTTAAGACACGCGTTTGAAAAAAACGTCAGGACTTTTTACTACACCTAATATATGATTTTTTTCAATTAAGAAGTGGCAGGCAACAACAAAAATGTGATAAGGTATGGATGTTGTAGTGATAACTATTTATCTTGAAAGTATCAAAAAACTGGATCGAATTTTCTTTTGCTTTATGTTGATAATATCCATTTATAATATCGGATCTCCCCTTTTCTTCGTTTTTATTTTTATTATTTTATATTTCGCTCACACCGACTCGATTAAATATGCATACATGCAAGGTGCTTCCCGATTTCGTTGCAAAAGTTGATTTTTTGCGGGAATCGATAAATGGTTGTACACAAAAATATTTTTATTTAGACGATAAAGGTTTAGTCGAGCAATACATGGAACATGAATTCCTAGGGCTCAGTAGATTTAGAGAAAAAAAAATATACGTCCTAGACCCTAAAGATCCATCATCGTGCGGCAGGTGTTAATATCAATAATCTACAAAGTTCATTGTGCGTTTACGTAATTTACAATGTTCGCAGGTGTGTCATCACTTGATACAATACACGGCCATTAATGTATCGTTTTCAATAGAGTTATGATATCTTATCTAATTCATAGAAAAATAGAAGGTGCGTATTTAATTGGCCTAAGGCGTAATACTTTATGTTGTAATAGAATTCAGAATTCTACAATTTGATCAAAAGAAAACACAGTGGTGCTATGAATATTTCCAGCGATGTAGGTTTCGAAAACATTGGTCAATTGCACTACAATAAAAAGCGTTGAGCTCGGTATTACCAACGGTAAAAAAACTGTCCTAAGTAGAAAAAAAAACAAAGGTAATTCTGGTGAAACTTATATAGTCATCTCGACTAGTTCTTCACTTTTCATGTGTTTGTCTGTCAACTGTCTCTTCATAATATATTTTATTTATACAATGAAACAAAAAGGCAACTATTTTTTCCACAATTATATATAGTCAAGATAATAATTAGCGGCGAAGCGAATCGCGAGAATTATTAATCAGTAACAGTTGAATATCAGGTAAAAATAAAAAAATGGCATTATTTACACAATTTTAGGTTGTTGAGATGAGTTCCGATTTGCTCATTGCGAGCATTATCAAACAACACAATAAAAATTAAAACAAGGCCTAAACAAAACAACAACAAAAATGAGTTTTAGAGAAGTTTTTTCCTAGAGAAACACTACCAGATATACAAAACCAAAGGTTTGAGAACCGAGAAAATAATTACAGGTAACATATAATATACGTCTAAGTGAACCGAAATATTTTACATATATAATGTTAAAGACCTCTCAGTAATTATTTGTGGAAATAATACTTTGGATTATCTGCCTGTTCATAATACTTTTTATCTCCATACTAATTTTGCCATATCTAAACAGACAGTCTGTTTATTGATCGATTCAGAAAAACGAAGAAATCCCGTTGTATTTAATATATCCGAAATCATTTAAAACGTATTTCATTAGCAACTCAACAAATTAATTCGACTCTAGATTCTGTATTGTTTTAATTGAACGACATCGATTAACTGTAAGACATATTTATGACCGTCCGGAATGAAAACATACGAACAAAATTTGAAGGTGCAGTCTTCGACCTTGGCACGTCATCCGTTCATCGTATCAAATTCAATCTGCAGGATTGTGCGAAAACAACTCACAAAATTATAGGTAGGAACGAGTGTCCAACATTCGGTACCCACTTATTTACGAGAGTCGAGTATTGTTAATGAAAAACGTTTGGCGGGAACCCGTTCTCGTTTTGAGGCCGACGGGTTTATTCTGAACCAGTTCTTTTTCATACAGTATTATTATCGTTAACCGGTTAAGCGCCGGGAATAAAATAATGATAACACAACGAGGCGCCGTATGGAGTTGTGTTCATTGAAAATTTGCCAAGAGGCGTCGGATTCCGAATAAATCCGAACTTGTTGAAGTTCTTTTTTATTAATTACTCTAAAAAAATATTGATGTTGCACCGCGGGATATGCTAGAACATAGGTTCCCTACCTGGGGGTCGCCAACTTATATGGTCAACTATAAAAATATTTTTTGGACGCTTTTGGATTGTATGAGGGGTCGCGGGTCACATGGATTTTATGAAAAGGAGTCGCCACCCGAAAAAGGTTGGGAGCCTATGCGCTAGAGGATAGATCAGCGTGTGTTCGCTTTGTTACGCGGGCCGCTATGTAGTAAAAACATGAATTTATACGAATATTAATATTGCAATAATTTATGATATCGACTGAAGGCGCTTGATGGAATTTCAATATCAAATTAGAATTATTACAACTTTGTACGATTCCACATGTTTTGTCTCTGACGCCCCGGGTTTCGCCTTTCAGCGTCTTCAGGCATTCTATCAGACGGATGCAACAGAAATGATAAAGTTGAAACAAAAACTGTCAGTTATGTTGCATACGTGTGATAGAATGCCTGAAGATGCCCAAAGGCGAATCCCGGGTCGTTAGTGACAAAACATGAGGAATTGTACAAAGTTGTAACAATTCAAATTTAATATAACAACAAACTAAGTATTAGAGAACGCGATAGGTGGCTACAATGAAGAGTAAGCATTGCATTAAAAAAAATATCGAATATATATGATGTATATTTTTTTCCTATAGTAGTCTTTCTATTTCTTTTTTTGAAGAGGTTAAGGAGATAATGATAGTGCTTGTGTTTAGAGATATTCGCTAATGAAAGTATATATAATCCATCATTGAATACATGCCTTCAAACACTGATCCACTGATATATATTGTACGAAATGGGATTCAAGCCCGTAAGCACAGTAACTTTAGTCAACGACGTATACCAATCAATTAAAATCTTGACAATTGAAACTATGAAAATAAGTAATTGAGAGAAAATTTTGATTGAGGGTGGGATGTATTAAAAAAAAATTAAAAAATCGGCGCGCATAATTCCCCATTGCTTATGTTATATCCTCCTATGTTTTTTTTTTATCGAAGCATAAACTATAGATAGATCCCTTTATATTTTATTTGTATTTGAAATTTCCATCGAATGTTTCCGTAACGTTGTTCTCGTTGTATGACTATTTTCGATTTTTATTTCATTTCAGACATTTAAGAACCAAAATATATATATTATAGGAGCTTCCAAAAATTTCACGGCATTACACTGTCTACGGAAGTATAAGAGATATGTGTTTTTTTGTGTTGATGAGGCTAAGCGGGTGAGGTGGAATCAACGGAGTTATTTTCCCATTAAGGGGAAGTATTTTATAGTTCACGTTCGTTATGTAGTCCACATTCTCTAACCCATCCTATTGTTACGCTCCATACGAAATAGTACATGTAACCTATATCACATTGTAAGTGGATATTTTATGTGTTTTTGATAAATATTAAATGAAAAAAAAAATCGTATATTAAACATATATATATAATATAACCTCGTTTAAAAGCCATGCTTATAAATGAATATAAAATCGGTATTTCGATTATATATATATTTAGTTCTTTTCCAGATTTAAAAGTATATTCAACAGAACCGATTCGCACATCGATAACATTATTATGAGACATTGACATCAATACTTGCAATAAGCAAAATCGACTCTGATCATAAAATTATAATTTATGATATTGACTGAAGGGAAATTGGAATATCAAATTAAAATTTGCTGAAAATTTGTATGGCTCTACATTTTGTTTCGCTAATGAACCGGGTTTCGCCTTTCGGCATCTGCATGCATTCTATCACACTATATTATTGATTGAATTTGCATTTACTTGGTAGAACTCCATTATAACACGGTGAAAAAATAGCAATGTATTTTAGTTCTGCGATTTTTTTATGAAATAGTTGATAGCTATTTCGGCTGACGCCATCGTCGGAACTATAGTTCCGGATAGTCCCGACGATGGCGTGAGTCGAAATAGCTATCAATTATGTTTTATAAAAAAAATTGTAGAACTAAAATACATTGCTATTTTTTCACCGTGTTATTCTATATAACTAGCTCATACTATTTTTCTAGAGACGTCAAATTATTCTGAAGATCAATTCAAATTTGGAACTAAACAGAAGGCAGTCCAACTTCTAATAACAAAAAATATATAATATATAAATTAAAACGTCGAACGTTGTCGGTTAAAAAGATATTGTCGCGTCGCGGGTTATTTCTTACACGTTTTTATGGCTAGCAGTCAGTTGTCTATGTTGGACGTATTTGGTTTATTTATAAAGGTCTTTAAAAAAAATTATGTCCGGTTTGCCATATTTGACCGCTGGCCATTATATATGTTATTTTTGCAACAAGGAAACAAACGTGATCCTCTTGTAAAGTTCCGACAATGAATGATTGATTTAATTTTTAGCATAAAGAAAATATGCGCAACATTGACGATGGTAAAAAACGGCTACAAAATACGGAGATACGTGACATCGAATGTCTCGGAACTGTGGAAAAATAGGAGGCCATTAACGAGGTATTGTAAGTTACAGTTTAGATGCATACTATTATCGGAGATCTAACACTACTGCCGCATTAACCCACTGACTTATATCGTCTCAACTGTTGAGACGGCTGATATGAGTGAGTTTACTGTTGACAAACATCGATATAAGAATAACAGTGTAAAAACTTTCGTCTATAAGGGGAGGCACTTCGTCAGGCACGGTCAAACCGAGGCCCGCGAGAAATATTATATTATTGAAAAAGATAGATTAAAACATCCGTCGTGAATAAATCTGCAAATTTTATAACAAAATTAATTCGGACAAATTCAAAAATCAGAAGATGTTACCTGAAAAATGTTCGCAATTTGTTAATAAACTTATATATGCGAACAAACATAATCAATCGTGAACCTCAATAAAAAAATCCTCAATGAAAATTTACAAGCAGTTTGTAGAACATCAACTACAAATGAAACACATGAATTAAAAAAAAAACCATTACACTAGATGCAATTGAACTTATCATATATATTTATTTTGATAGTTTTTTATTTAAATGCGTGTTTTATCGGAGGTATATTCACTGCTGTTGATAGACGTTCTAAATTCAAATATTGGAAAAAAAACATGTTCATTTATTTGTATCAATCACCGGACAGTTAAATGATCACTTTAAAGATTTCACGTTCAACTATCACTCGATAATTCTCGCGATAAACGAAACCGGTCCTGATCCTAAAAATATTAAATTGTTGAAATAAGACTAGACGTTAGGTTGTTTTTATAATTAAAAAAGATACAGTTTAACATTAAACCAAATCCAAATTACCCGTGTGGTGATAAAAATCAATGTTCTGAAAATATTCTTTGGTATTATTCAATACGTCTATTGAAATAGTTTGTTTCCTGTTTTTGTCATGCAAAAATAATCATGATAGATGCCCTATCGGATATAAAAATTAAACTCGTTTTCGAAAAGCTTTGACCAAAGCAAAAAGTTTTCGAACTCTTGGAGAAAGATTTTCCCCACTCACTGTCCTTAGGCATTCAATCAATAATTTGTCCATTATTAATTATTGAATACAAACTTAATTAATTACTTTATTCGTTGTCGATTTTAATTATTTTACCATTATTCATTTATTATAATACATGTCTAAATGTGTCATTAAGAAACTAATTCTTTAGTGTGTCACACACACACAAACACACACACACACACACAAATCAAAATATATACATATTATAATACAAATATTTGTATTTCTATTATAACATAATCATTACGGAAGCTTTGACTAAAAGTTGACTAAAACTTTGTTAGAGTGTGTCAATAAGATCAGTTATCTTATTAATTCAGAAATTTTATACTTCAATAAATTCGTAGATTTCCTTCAATTAAAAATAATTATAGGACTTAAAAATTAAAAGCTATCAAAGAGGTTTAATTGGACTAATGGTTTCATATGACCTTACGAGTGCAAGCAAGGTTAATACGATAGTAAATAATTATTACTCTACAAAATAAATTTATTGTTTAACCCATGGAATTATTAAATAAGTAAGTTCAATACATTCGAATACAAATATATAATACACAATAGACGCATTGTAATGAAATCACCGGTTATAATAATCAGTCGCACTATCGAATCAAACGTATAAAAACCAAATCAAAAATCATATTATTGGAATCGGATATAAGAATCGTGTCACCGGATAATATTATCATTATTTAAAAAAAGAAAATTTATGACGTTGAGATTTTGTCGTTTTTCGTAAGCTAACAGCAACGTATATTGTTTAAAAATTACGTGTGCGTATATTGTTCTCTTCACAACAAAATTTTTCGCAATTCCTTTTAAACGAAAATTGTTTACTGACTGTTAATTATATTGCACAATAAAAGAAAGCCCGATGATGTCAAAAGGCGAAACTCTGGGTGTGAGTGACAAACTTTGTGGAATTGTAAATAGCTTGAACGATTCGAATTCGATATTATTAATTCATCAAGTATCCTCAGTCGATATCCTAAATTATATAAAAAGCTAATCTAACTTAAGTTTAAGCACAGTTCTAAGGATAACGTGAAGCTGAAATAGCTGTCTCAGATTAAATTATTTGCAGTTCGCATTGCAGCAATGTATTGTAGTTCTACAAAATTTTCTAGAACTAAAATATTATACATTGCTATTTTTTCACCGTGTAATGCAAGTAAATAGTAATAAATTTCTTGTAGAACTATATTCTAAAATATTTTGAACCTACCAGAAATAATAACAAAGTTCATGTATACTTTAAATAATGCCGATAGAAGTTGAAAAAAACTAATGTTAAAAATAAAAACAAAAGCAAGAAATAATTTTAAATTTAGAATTGTGTCCATTATAAGCCGCGACTTTTTGCTCGTCGATAAAACAGGCTATGAAAATATTGTTTGATTTAAAAATTAGCTGGCAGCGTTTAACATACATTTACTTTACGCACTACTTGCAAAAGAAAATTCAATGCCATACCAAAATTGATTGTCCTGCGGAAAATGTAATGGACAGACCTCAGTACTAATAACGGCATAAATCATTGATGTTTTTTTTTCTTCTATCTCTTATATTCTCCATCTCAATGACATTGTGCTGTCTCTTTTCTACGAGGTGAGAAGCGCTGGTCATATATGTTTTATATTTCGAATAATAAACACACACCGAATACGGATACAAAATTCAATGTTGCAATATGAATAAATAAATTTGAAAATAAAGTAATTGAATATTCAAATTTGGAACGAGTTAATGTATTCATTTGATGGCAGGCTACGCAAATAGTTCACCAACCATAAATTTGTATGTTTCGACGAAATTCAGGAGCAGGAAACCGGAACCGAAATTTCGCTTCGAGAGTTGGATCTGTGACCGGAACCCAAAAATCCCTTTTATATATTTATTCAGTAAAAGTAAAAGTCAAAATTCAGTAAATATGCTTTGAATTAATCGGTGGATAAGACACAGTGACATAGAAATTAAATCATCTTATGATCTCTATTTAGTTCCCGCCGTTTTGAACAAAGTAATTTTTTATGTCCATCAGAAGATCGCGTGGACATTTGAGATGAATCAAAGTAGAATTATCTAATAAGATTATTGAGTCAGGCATATAGCCGAGTGACCATCGTCATTGGCTTCACTTGTGGTGTTGCCGGGTTCGAATTCCATTACAGATAGTTTTATAAATTTTAATAGTAAACCACAATGTTTAGTAATATATCCACAAATCAGTTGATAGTGGCTCGCGGTATACTAAACCGGTCCTGTTTTTTATATTATATTATAAAATCGTTTTGTTATTTTCAAATATAATGCCTTTCCACCGAAAAGTGACATCTAACGTCATAAAAGTGTTTTGTAAATTGATAATTTGAAAATATATATTAAAGCCATGTTGAAATTCTTAAATAAAAATCAGGATTAGAGAGAGCAATTCTTTAATCACCATAACTTATTTTTAGAAACAGAGGCGGCTCGTGGATAAGATATCTAAGGGTGCTGCTGTTGATCAGAAATAATACAAAATATTTGGTTTTTATTGTGCTATTAACATAAAAAAAAACAAATATTGTGTGTATTTTTATTTCATTATAATTGATCACCAAATATAATAAAGAGAGTTTCTATATTTATTTTTTATAAAATTCATTACACTGAACGATCCTTCACAATATACAGTTGTAGGTAAAATCGATAAAATTAATAAAGAGATTGCTGTTAATTCTTTATAGTGACTTAATTCACGTCAACGTAGAGCTCCGAACAAAATTTTTGAACAATTTTATTATTAAAACGTTCCTTTACTCGACTAAATGCCAGATAAGTCAGCTTTATTCAGTTAATTTAATAAAATAATAATTTTACAAATTCAATTGTAAACACGCCTTTTTTTTTCATTTCAATATTTACTGTAAAACAGTTGGTGGCCACACATGAGAACCACTGTTCTAGCTACAAGCCCTCTTCATTGCGCCCTTCCTTCGATCGATCGAACATATTCTATTGAAAAAGGTACAGCACAAAATCATAAACATACGCCATTTTTTTGATATTAAAGTACCGTGGTGTGTGATAATTACTTGATGTATGAGTAAACTTAATACACTCAAAAATTTATATTATATATTATAATTTTATATAATATACATAAATTTACGTATATTACAATAATACATTTTTCTCAATATCCTGGGAGTGCTGCAGTTCCGCAGTGGGTATGGTAGAGCCGCCGTTATTTATAATCATACTCTAAAATAGAGATTCAGCGACTTAGCTACATGCAGTTCACGTATAATAATTCTAGTTGAGACTTGGAGTTCGTATGATCTACGTGGAGTAATATTCACGAATGAACCCTCGAATATCCCGCAAAGTTTTCTTGCTTCTGAATTACTGCGGCCGAAATTATGTTTGACCGAATAATGAACTAATACCCATAAACGACGAAAGGGCCAAGAAGTTAAGGCAATTTCACGACACAACAAAGATACGATATGGCCCGGTTCGTTAACCACGAAACTAATACACTAATGGCAGAGAAAGGTATTTTGCAATATTATACACACATAATTTTAGGCAAAAACATTCATCCAGTCACTGGTTGGAATAGACTGGGTCACCTTGTAAATAAATTTGATAACGCTTTCGCGAATAGAAATGTCAATTATTCGTAATTTGCGATATGGGTTAAAAGCTCTTGAAAATTGCGACAGGCGTTCTCGGGCGATTTTATATGTCCTTTGTCAAACGATAGTGAAGAATTCCTAATGACTCGCATATCGCACAAGCAATTTTTGAAAAATTCAGGTCACATTACCGCACATTTATTTTATATGCATCATTATTTCAGACGAAGAAGCAAGTTTTTTTCATTAATTTAACAAGACCAATCACGTAGCCCGTCCGCGAGAAAAATCATGAATCTAATAATTGCTGCAATTAGTGGCTAAAAGCATTAGCACATTTTGTTGAGTAGGATGACATAATAGTGCTGTAATTAATAATTTTAATCGAATATATTCGGTTCTTTTTTTCGAATTCGAATGTTATTCGTTCATAATAAATAAGACTCAAACTAATGTAATTATATAATACAATGTTGGTTAAAAAAAGTCATTAGACATCTCATTATATGTAATTCAACTATTATTAATTCGATGACACCAGAGAATTGGAATCCGTGTCGTTTCTGTTTTTGCATAGTGACGGGGAATGCGGAATCCAGAACATTCAGTACACATTCAACCCTTCTATAGCGTCAAGATGGGGATCATGCTATAGAAAAAAACGCTATAGAAAACAAATAAGTGCAAGTGATTATCATGTAAGTGGACGCTATCGGAAGGTTGACTGTACTTGACATTAATCGCTCATATCTATTAGAAGATTTTTTTTTAATTATTTTGAGGTACTTATTTGTTGACAAGCTATGCATTATCGCATATCGATACACGCATTTATTTACGGATGGCAGTGTCAGCGATTATGAAATTAAGTCATTCAAATAATGTAATATTTTGTTCCTCAAAATATAATAGCTACATTTATAATATTATTCTCATGAAAAAGTTTGATTTCAAAAAACTAATCACCAATGTCCGTAATACGTAAATCTGTTGGTTTTGAAATTGTTTGCTTAAGAATATTGATATTTAAGAGTGATTGTCGTAACTAAACTAAAATTATAAGGCATCTAATACGATGATAGAGCTCATAGTCATCTCATTATAATTGTCATATTTTTAGCAATATAATAGGAGCGACAGATAGATAAATAATTTCACCAAGTTTCTAGAAATATTTCCCGAAATAGTATGATGTATGATGATCCTCGCATTTTATAATTTTTTCGCGTAGCAGCTTGTTGTAAATGTGTTAATAATAATATACAATCTACTGTTTTACTGAAACACCACAATACTCATTCAAGAGACGGATTGGGAACTTGGGATTTGCTTACAATTTATTGAAAATATTATAACACGGTGAAAAAATAGCAATGTATTTTAGTTCTACAAAATTATTTTTAACAAATATAGTTGATAGCTATTTCGGCTATAATATAATTTCGTGTTATAATGGAGTTCTACGAAGTGAATGCTAATTCAATCAAGAAAATATTATATATAAACGTGATAAAAAGAATACAGTAAACATAATTCCTTAATAGTGGATATACAATCACAATCCTATTATGAAGCATTTTGATAATAGTTTCAATCATATTAGAATCGATGTCCGTGACAAAATCAAGCATCATTTACATAAATGTATAAAATCGTACATACGATAAGAAAACGTTACTCAAAATAAACAAAAAAAACGATACTGATTAATAATAGCATATCAAACAAAAGGCCGTTTGGTGAAAATTAAAAGATAAACACGCTGATTCCAAAACAATCGCGTCTCATAAAAATAAAAATTATAGATAAGAATTAATGTATTATAGGTGTGAAATGTATAATTATTGGTTTCTAGAAGTTATTAAGAAATGACTGTGCAGTAGAGTTCTGCACGGATCGGGGTATGATTCGCTCTGGCCTATTAGCACGGGCGGGTAAAGACAATTGAAATTCAGTAGTAGTTTTAAGACTCTGTCTATATCGCAAACAAGCCATGCGGCAATCAATCAAATAAGTAAATTTATTATATATAGAATATTATAGCCAAACATGATCACGGTAAAATCAGTAAAAACGAGATTTTATCGGGCTTAGAAATATAAATTTGAGCATCGGAACGGGTTTTAGAAGCAAGTGTGATATTGCCCGGGCCGGGCCGGGCTCGGACCCAGCATCCTTAACGAATGTCAACCCGCGCAGACTTCTTCGTACTGCACAGTGAAGATGAAAATAAACTACGTTGTTGACTTGTTTATTCAATACAATGGTAACATCAGCATATAATTTGTATAATAATATAGTGTCGGTAAAATTAATTTGACTCCTGCCATTCTGATTTCTTAATGGAGTGTAGAATGTTTATGTTAGAATAAACACAAATAGCATCCGCAAGCGACTGATTAGAAACAATAAATTAGACCTAGAGATTATTCGACGAAACCAGGTTCTGACTAATATCTAAACTAAGAAGTGTTGAAAATTACGATATTGGTGGTTTTTATTGGCCAGTTGAATTATTCCCAAAAGAAAAATTTCCAATTTGTCGATGTATTGCGTCGTGCATTTTACGGATTAGTAATTAGAAAAAACGGTAACACATGGTGGGTATTGACTTATATTTTGAATAAATAAAACATATATATTTAATTGATAACACACAACGCTGTTTATTACTATTGCCACAATATATATTTTTAAGATCATAAATTTGAATTTAATAATAAAGTTTAATTGAACTGAATTGGCATTTACTAGGTAGAATTCCATTATAACACGGTGAAAAAATAGCAATTTATTTTAGTTCTACATTTTTTTTATAAGATATAGTTGATAGCTATTTCAGCTCACGCCATCGTCAGAACTATACGATGGCGTGAGTGGAAATAGCTATCAACTACATTTTATAGAAAAAATGTAGAACTAAAATACACTGTTATTTTTTCACCGTGATTAAGAAATGATTTCGCCTTTCGGAATATTCGTATATTCTATCACACAGATGCAACAGAATTGACTCGAATATTCATTAAATCTATTCTTCCATATCTTCAGTCGATACCAAAAACTATAAAAAAAAATATATTTCATTTTATTATTCAAACATGTTTTTATTATAAATCGTTAAACTAATTGAATAATAATGCATAATAAAGTAAATTCTTCGAGATTTGAAGTGACTACAATAAATCTATAAATAAAATTACAACGTCCCTGTAATGCCAAAATTCATTGCTTAATTCAGACGCTAATGTATAAATTAATTTAAATAATACATTAGTCAATTAATTGTAACTATTTAAAATTATTATGTTTGGCTTAACGCATCCTTCCTTACAAGGCAACAGAGGGCATCTCATGCATTTTAGGACAACGAATTAATTTTAAAATGCAATAGCAATTCAACCGCACCTTTTCGAAATCAGTGATCCAGATTACAATGTTATGCTTAGGACACTTATGGTTCATTGAAGAACGATTCTTCGTAATGGATTAACTTCGAGACGAAGCTAAGATATTGTTTTTTATTATTAGTTAAGCGCACTGAATCGAATCAGATCGAATAAAAGTATTAGGTATATCGCTCATCAGTGGCGGCCCGTGACAAAATATAAGATAGTGCACAAAAAAGATTCACTTATATTATACGAGTATTGATATTACCGATATCATTCTTTATCGAGAGTGATAATGAAATAACTTGATGATGATGAAAAATGAAAAAAAATTGAAAAGCAACGATTATTTTGTAATAAAGTCATCGGTATTGTAAAAATGCATGTATAACTCGTCTATACGATATCAACTCATTATGAGGTATTCGATGTAAGGTTGAAGAATAAGTTATCGACACAATGCAGTACGCATTAAATATAATATATGGACAAACAATATCCGCCTTTGTAATTATCAGCCGAACGGGTGAGCCAACACTTATAGGCGGATGTGTTTTTGGTAGCTGGCGATATCAACAAGTTCGAGGACTGTAATATTATATATTCAAATGATGAAAGTATTGGAATAATATAACGAAACGAAAGCTAGGCCTTGAATGACTCCAGCATAATACATTGATTGAATTGGCATTCACTTGATAGAACTCCATTATAACACGGTGAAAAAATAGCAATGTATTTGAGTTCCACAATTTTTTTTTATAAGATATAGTTAATAGCCGTTTCGGCTTACGCCATCGTCTTAACTAGTTCTAATAGAACTGTTCCAGTATAATATTATATAACGTTGTTAATTTTTTTATCCATATACGATATATTATTGTTTAAACGGCATCACGTATTTTTCTAGCTATTTCGGCTCACGCCATCGTCAGAACTATACGACTTTTATTCGATCGTCAAATATGATATCATGTTTATCACGTATTTTTCACAATATTACTGAAATAAGTGAAACATAATAGTCTCTTGGTTTACTAGCTTATTTCACGTAAACTACATAATATTGTATTAATGAATTATTATGTCAGATGAAGGAAAAATGACTTCAATATACTCAACGAATTCACCGTCAATTTGTTTTAAATAAAAAAACAGCTAGCTATGATATGTCTAAAGAATAATCTGGATTTATTTCTGAAATGATCAGTATTGAATATTTGCCCAGATTTGTCTATATGTTATGTCTGTAACCGACGTTTCAGAGTAATTTATCATTTTTACCAATAATCGAACGCATTGTTCCAGTTGAGCCAGAAGTGAGATTCAGTCTTTTCTGTGTGGTAAAGCAGCGGTTTCCGTGGGCCATTAATCCGCCGCGCCTGCCCCACACGAATTTGAAATACAATGTTCGGTCAATGACAATGTCAGATTGATTTATCAAATAAAAAGCATAGACAATAAAAATGTTTTTAGTGCTTTTGTAGACATAATTGCTTCGGAAACGGCGTCGTCTCAGACGTTGCAAGTATTCCAGCGACATAAAAATGCGTTCTGGTAGTTTACTCGATGCAGGCAAGAAATTGAAAAATGTAAATAATATAAAATAAACAACCTTTGCCAACTTAAAGACTACAACCGAAACAATAGACATTGAGACGATGGGGGGGATTCGACTTACCCAGAGAAAAAATACTTAAGTCCCTTAAATTATTGATAAGGTTTTAATGTGTATATATGCATCTTTCCTAATATATTTAAAAGTAAAAAAATGTTTTTCAATAAATGCTTATGATTTTAGTTCCGTGTAAAATATTCATCTCGTTACAAACAACAACTCACGACTGATGTATGAGCGCATACTTACGTCGTTTAATGTTGCCAGTTATTTTATAAATTAAAGTATTTATTAATAATAGAAAAATATTATTATTAATATAAAATATTTATTTATAACGAAACCGGCCCCCTAATATATTTTTTTCACTTCATAAGTAAAAAAAACTCCAATGTTACAATACACTAAAATCACGAGATGTCAGTGAAATATATGGTTTTATTTTTTTTCATTTTTAAAGTAAACCGAACCGTTTATACCCGTTGGAACATAGAAAATGTTTTGATATAAAATATACAATTCTGTTTATTTATTTTATTTTATTTATTACAACTACACGGTACAAAACTTTTAAATTATCAATTGCTTTTGCACCGTAACATATTAACATATTTAAATATTAAAAATCAACAAATACACTATAAAACAATCAATAAGGATAGCAAAACAAAAGTCAAACAAGTAAGCTCATGAAATGTCTACTTTAACTGAAAAAATAGCATTCGTCTGAACTCACTTTCGTCCACATGATATACGTCAACATCCGAAGCAATACTGTTGAACATTGTTAATGCTGTTACCATTGGCATCTCCATTGGCAGACTGGTTCTACACTTTGGAAGAACAAACAAATTATGTACACGATTTCTTAAAAAACTATCCGGAACATACAAATTGATATTATTAAGGATGGCAGAATTCTCATTTTGGCCTCGAATTAGTCGAAAGAAATACGTGGCTAGGTACACTTCTCTTCGATTTTTCAAACTTTTAAAAGTGAGCATACCTAAAAGAAAGTCAGTTAGATAAAGCCACGGATAGTATCCGTATGCCCTCAAGTTAAGAAGTCTCAAAAATTTCTTCTGAACCTTTTCCACCATAAGGGCATATTTGAAATCTCCTGGGGCCCAAACAATAGACCCCTCTCAAGCCTACTTCACACTAAGGTATCGTACAATATTATTAAAATTTGAACACCTGAAACGGCTCTCGTAGTACGTAGGATAAAGCCCAACATTTGCAATGCTTTGTCTAACACTTTCCGTAAAGAATAAACAGTTTCTTGTTTATAGAAATACTTTTGTAGTCACAAACATCGTTTTTGGGTTTGTGATATTTACGTTTAACTTTTTAAAAGTATATCAATGTGATTTTATTATTTGTATCGTTACCTTCTAAAATAAAACTATAGATAATATTTGAACAGGCTAAGTAAAATCGGCGCAGTTGTTTCAACTTGGGAAAACACTGAGTCGTAGAATTCTTAGCGTTTTTCCTTGCGTACTATTCAAGTTTCTTTGACTTGTATAAACTCCTTCCATATCAAATAACTCTGTCAGTTTAAACAATGCTTAGCGACTGTATCAGGATACAGTGGTCCTAAGGGGCGGACTGGTTGAGGCAACACTAGGTGTAGGAGACAAGATATTTGCATGGGCATAGTATAGAAAAGCAGTGGAAAAGCGCCGAGAGATATTTATGTAAAAAACCAAAACCCAAAAAAAAAAAAAAACTAAACAGGAGTATATATGATAATATCACCAACTCCAAAATTTTAAGATAAATCATTTAAATTCATTTAAAAAAAATAAAGTTGACAAATTGGATCCGGGACAAATTGTATTATTAAAAAATGCCTTCATCATGATGAATGTAATTTCATATATATTTTATGTTTTCAACAAATTGACTGTTAAGGTGTCACTTTTTGTGGAAAGGGAATATATTTAAAAAATTAAAATAGAATATTTACTACTATTTTCACGATAATATTTTTACAATGAAAAGAATAACACAAATAAACAAAAGAATACTTCATTTAGAAATAGTTTCTATGACAACATATAAATTATTTTAAATAATAAAAACACATTTTTTTAGTACTTATTTCCACAATATATTTTTTGATCAGGACCGGTTTCGCTCATCGCGAGCATTATCAACTGATAGAATACAATTTACAAACAAGTCTATTTATACAAAACAAAAAATTAATTTGAGTTAAAGTTAGCAGGTGTACAACACCATGGGTTCAAGAACTAGAAAACAATTTACATTAAATCATACAATATTGATACAAATAAAGTAAATTAGTATAAAAATTAAATGTTCACAATCACTTATTAAGAATTACAATTACAATTATGGTAAATCAATAATCCATTAGGAGCTCTGAACAATCAATAAGGAAGTAAGGAGTGGGAAATTTTAATGACGAAAATAACCCACACTTACTACTTAATGAAACAAAATAAATTAATACATGAAAATTTCAATGATAGTCAATTAAAGATGAATCGATGAGATGGGAAGATATGGTCAGTCAGGGGCGTTCCAATATTTTCTGTAAAAAATAAAGTAAAAGGAGGCAATATCATTTTTCAAAAAAAAAAAAAAATATTTGTATGAAATATATATTTATTAATCTAATTCAAAATTCTAAATTAGTTTCTTTTCTTCAAGTTCTTGAACCCATGGTTTTGTACACCTGCTACCTTGAACTCAAATTAATTTTTTGTTTTGTATAAATAGACTTGTTTGTAAATTGTATTCTATCAGTTGATAATGCTCGCGATGAGCGAAACCGGTCCTGATCAAAAAATATATTGTGGAAATAAGTACTAAAAAATGTGTTTTTATTATTTAAAATTTCATGCCTTTCAATCAAGAAGTGACAGTTAACACCTTAAAAGTGATATTTAAAGTTCTTGAACGGTTTATTTTGCATACGTGATAAATAATTAACTTAAGTGTTGATTTGTATAGATTTTTTCGACTAATCAGTTGATAATGCTCGCGATGAGCGAAACCGGTTTTGATCATTAAATATATTGTGAAAATAAGTACTTAAAAATGTGTTTTTAATATTTAAAATATTATGCCTCTCCATCAAGAAGAATGTATTGTATCAATTGATAATGTTTAAAATCTGCGAAACCGGTTTTGATCTGTAAATAATATTATAATCTTATGGTTGTGATAAATTATGTGATTTATTTATTAAATTATTTAGTGTAATATTTCAAAAACAAATTACTCTAACGCTAAAGCATTCTGACAGTTAACGTCTCAACCGTTGAGACGACTGATTGAAGTGTGCTGATAGCTAACCCTTAAAAGTATAAGGGAGTATAAAAAGTCAAAACTTATTTATCCTGATAATTTCGATGAGCTCGATGCTCAGCAAAGAACGGGTTGAAATTATTTTATTTTATGTCATCGCTTTTATAACGAGAATACAGACTGCGAATTACGTATCAAAAAAAAATCGATTTGTATGGAAACAAATACAGGTCGTCCTTGACTTAAGACCATTCGCACTTAAGACCAAAAAAAAATAGTATAACATAAAATTCCTTCAAATTGACCAAGAATCGCAAATATTTGAAAAAATAGTTTCGGACAACGAAATATTTTTCGTTTGTGATAAGACATATGGAATCGTACAAAGTTGTAACAATTCAAATTTAATATTGAAGTTCCATCAAGCACCTTCAGTCGATATCATAAATTATCCTATAAATAAATATACAGGAAAAAAAGCAACAAACAACTTAACCAAAATTGGATATGTTCTTTAAAAAGACTACTAATGCTTCTTCGTCCACTACTGATGATGAGCTGGTGGATTTTACATATTTAAGTACAGATGACGAAAGATTTTAAATATTAATGAAGGAAATATTTTATTTTGTATTAATAAATAAGTATTAATTTAACAGTAAAAAAGATATAAATAAATACACATGTTTTATTATAATATGTAAGTACATACATATTTAGTATGAAATTCGACTTACGACCAAAGTCCAGGAACGTATTTCGGTCGTAAGTCAAGGATAACCTATAAGTTAAAAATAACAGCTGTTCTCATTCGGAAATTGTATGCGCTAAAACACAAGAGCGTACATTGACTGATCTCTCTAATGCCATTTCGAGAATTGGTTTATGGGATGTTTTCGTCCGGCAACACAAATGGAATCCCACCTGATCTTAATGCGAACCTATTCCAGCGCACTCATAAATTTCGACTCCATTTTATTGCTTCCATCCAGTTTGGTATGAAGCGATGCAGTGAGTGGATTAGAATTAGAAAATATTGTATAACTAGCCATTATTCGCGATACCCCAAGATCCATAAAGCATAAATCACCGTTCGCCAGTTCTCCTTGCTGCACCAATATTGCAATTCCTGCAAATATTATAGTCACGGGTCGGAAGCTGGAGCGATTTTATTCTCATTTTTTTTTATGCAATCATCGGTCGAATTCTCAAATTCATTATTGCTTATTACATATCAGTTACGCTCTTAAGGTGTAAACTGTCACTTATTAATGGAAAAGCGTCATATTTTAAATAATAAAAACACATATTTTAATACTGTTTGCACAATATATGTTATGATCTAAGCCGGTGGTTTTCAAGTGAAAAATCCTGTACGGAAATGTCTCTTGGCCGCATCAAATGTGATAAAAATAGTTTCGATATTTAGTTTTTATATAGTGCATTACACTGAATGATCTTTCACAATATACAGTTGTAGGTAAAATCGACAAAATTAATAAAGCAATTATTGTTAATTCTTTATATTGACTTGATTCATGGTCAACGTATAACTTCGACCAAAATTTTTGAACGGTTTTATCATTAAAACGGTCCTTTACTTAAACTCGAATAAATTCTGAATAAGTCAGGTTTATTCAATCAAATTTAAAATAAAGATGATTTTACAATTTCATTGGTAAAAACATATTTTACTACAAAACTATCGCTGGCCGCACATAATAACCACTGATCTAGACTGGATTCACTTATAGCTAGCATTATGAACTGATCGATAGAAACCGTTCCTTATCATAAAATATATTGTGTTGTAGAAATAGTACTTCAGATATGTTTTTATTATTTAAAATATTAATTATGTTTAATACCTAAACCTTCTGATTTCTAACGTCTCAACTATTGAATCGGTGTAGTAAATTGTGTTGTGATAGTGAATACTCAAAAATATTTATTTTCTTGATACAAATCAATAAATGGTAACATTAGAAATTAATCGGGAAATCAACTCAACAAACTCAGTCAACATCTACATTAATACACTAAAAAATAATATCCGTCTAAATCTACATATAAGAGTGTCAACAATTCTGAAACATTCTTCTACAGGCTAATTTCATTTAACCAAATAATTTTGTTAATTACCGTTGATTACGATTTAATAATAAGTAATAAAATGACTTTATAGCTCTAGTTTCGGTTTTCGAGTGGTACATTATTACTCGACAATACTCAAGTGGCAATAAGCCCCGCGGTCATAAAAAATCAGCAGTAAATGAAAACACATCAAGGAACAAAATATTATCTCAAAAAATAACCTCATATTATCCGGATATGGGATTTTAATTGAAGTATTTTCTTCAATTAAATCAAAAATTTGAGGACACAATATAAAAAAAAAACATTTTCAAGAGTCGATACTTCCGTACGAATAATAAACACGCATAACAATTGTAAAAAAATATATTAGTGAATTTAAACACCCGACTTTACATCCAGCAAACGATTTGAGCTAAGGACCTCAGGACGGTACTACTAGGCTACGGCGATCGGAAAAAATATTTACATATTTGAACATTCGAATTTAAAAACAAGTACAGGTTTTTTTCATTATAATTGATTGATTCTTATTGAGAGTATTCAATGAAATACTTAACATTTAAGCTTATATCAGCAAAGGCGAATTAAATTTTGATTTTTTTGAGTCACTTCAGATCAATGTGTGGAGGAAAACATTACGAAGACTCATTATTAAAATATCACACATATATTATTAACTTGAGTTTTTAACCCGTCCTCTGTCGAGCCGTGTGACTAATATTGCGGCGACATTGCTTATTCAAAAAAAAAAATCAGTATTGCTAGTGTTAGATAAAGTTATTGAGATTATCAGGACGAATTAAGCTATATTTCAAAACAAAAATCAGCTTATGCGATAGAGATTTAACACTCTTATAGTTTGTAATATCAACTATCAACATACTGCAATTTGCTGTCTCAACAGTTGAGAAGTCAACAGTCATAATGTTAACTTAATATTGATAACGCTGAAACTTGTGCCCAAAACCGAAACTTCTCATTGCAATCCTAGCTCTTTTATCATTAGACAATATTGTTGGAGAATATGATTTAAGTCAAAGCTTTTGCGATTTTATATTTAATACATAGACAATCCGTTACACTAGTCGTCTAACAAAAAAATATTCAATTAAAAATAGGCTGTGACCTTAGCGTGTCAACTGTACGAGGTTCGTTAACCCATCCCAAAACTACTGTCCGCCATTATAGCGGTTTTAATTTCTTCCTACTCAGATAATCTTTGAGAGCTCCATATTGAATATAGCGCCGAAACAGTCTTAAAATAATTTGTACGAATTTAAAAGATTTTGCATTTAGCCTTCAGAGAAGTAAAATATGTACCGGAGAAGAAATGAATTTAGATTAATTGCGAATACATACACCAAATCCCTTTTTTACGCGATGTACTGGTTCCGGAAAGTGGTGTGAATAAAAAAATGGCACATTGCTTAGCAATTAATAGAGTCCTAATGCAAAACAGCAAATTATGCGAATGCATGCCATTATTCCGAAATTGATATCGCCATATACCTCAGTGCTTTTCAAACTTCGCTATGCTACGGCCTCTAATGCTAAAAATTAATACACGCACCCCCTGAACCAAAAAATATGTTGAAAATGAAAATTTTGTGCGGCCTCAGAAGAAAACCTACAGCCACCGATTTGGCAAGAACTGACTTACATTACAAACAAGTATTACAACGAATTTTAACTATAATTTCTATAATTGACAGAGAAAAGTGATTTACAGCTGAAACTGCAAGGATTATTCACCTCACTGATGATAATAAAACGAGTTTGGTGGTGCTGCAATAAATCATCTAGATATTCTTTACGATCCTAAAACGTAATGGGATACAAAATACCAAAGCGTTCAACTAACTGAAAATAATCATTGGATGAAAACCTGTCTCATAAAATTAGTTTATTTCTATTTCTAATAGTTACGATTCCATTATTTTTAAAAGCCTTCTATTGACTATTAAATCGCGTTAACAAAATGCGCGTTGTGCTGGCATCATTTGAAAAGTATCGATATCTTGAACGCTACTTTAAGTAACAATAAAAAAAAACACTAAAATTATAATTAAAAGAAAAAAATCCTAATCTATATGCATTGTACGAATTCGTAGTAAGCCTTGCATGTAACTGTACGAATAAAATATTTAGTTATTAAGGTGATAAAATGCATAGCACTCGCAAAATCCATCACAAAGGAGTCGCCTTGCTGTGCGTGTATAGTCTAGTCTGGCACGCGTTGAATACATATACGCTAGCCAACATTTGACTGTATGCAATACACAGACGGCCGTCTAGTTGTTAAGTGCAGCCAAGCGATCGTGCAATTGGGGAAACTTTAAGCCAGCGCACAATTCTAAATAGTGTAATTGGGGGTTCCATTGTACTACAACATTTCAATGACATCAGAAGTACCAAAATGTTGTCAACGTGATACATTAATAATATTGAATTGATATAAAGCAAATAAACTTGATAAAAAAAACCTCACAGCAATCTCGATGCATTCCTTCTTAAATAATTGAAATAATTAAATCTCAGATCAAATAATTGCGATAAAATACCAGAGACAAAAAGTTGATTATGACTACGAATTTGTTATTTGTTCGATCTTATGAAAGACTGAGGTCAAAACGCATAATTTCGCGTTTATACGTATGGACAAGTATTATTATATAGACGGGGCAACGCAAGGCGAATGTCACATAGTTGTACTAATGCCAAGATCATGAACGAACGCCGTACATGTTCTCTCGGAGGCAAACCAGTGCTAAAATTATTATGAGGCCATCTTAAAACAGAGTTTTAAGACACAGCTCTGGAAATAAAAAAAAATGCAACAAGGCACGTGATGACATCTACGGCAACATTTATTGATACATAAATTTAGTTACACTTTATTTAGGAGAGACTTGTCTATTCACAAAGACGGTTTGCTTTACCGATATTGGTCATTGATTCAACAATCATATAACAATAACTTTGTTATATAGACGATGCTAACTGTTTATTTTACGTCAGTTCTGTTGCATCCGTGTGATAGAATGCCTGAAGATGTCTCAAGGTGAAACCAGGGTCGTTAGTGACAAAACATGTTGAATCGTACAAAGTTGTAACAGTTCAAAAAATATAACACCAATGTGAAAAAAAAAACTATCAAATCTAGTCATCGAATCAAGTTTTAGCAAAGGTATACCACGTAACCTTAATATTATACATTCTCTACTGAGCCACGTCAAAGACATTCCAACACAGAATATTGCAAAAAATATTATGTATTCAATAATTATTTGAGCAGGCTGCATTTTTAAAACAAAAAAAAACTTGTACAGGTATAATTCGACAGTGTGAATTGGGTAGTAAGTGACAAAATATTTCAATTAAAATAAAATGAACGCAACGAACGACTGGGAAATGTGATTTTTTTTTTACTTTCTACCAAGAACTGACAGTTAACATCTTAAAAGAGAAGAATGAGTTTACTGATAAGATCGATTAGTTGGGTTGAAATCCAATACACCATAATTCTCATAATAAATAGACAAGGAAAGGTTGGACAAATCAAGCATAAAAAATAATACTTTAAGAATTGTGCACAAAAAAATGTATTATTTTCAGGTGACGGTGATGCGAACTGCTCACATGCACACTCCTCCCTGCGCACAAAATCGAGATGATGTGTGTATGTGAATTTGAGTATGCTTTATTATCCAAAAAAATGTAACGTTGTTAGGCGATACGTTTAAAAGCATTTAATTATTATGAATGTAAAACAGGGCGAAATATATAATGCCGTTACCCATTCTTAAAAGAGTATAATTTGAAAAACTAAACTCTACACAGACGTGTCCAAAGAAGTAAAACGTTTTCGCAATCACTGTGTTTCGCTCCCCTGGTAAATAGAGTGGCATTCAGTGATTATATTTGCCATAAATAATAATTAAACAATTAACAACCCGCAGAACGCAACATTGTAATTCGTTTTAATTAAAAAAATAATAGAAAGTATCACATTATCTTGTTACTCACAACATACCCCACTCATCTCTTCTTATTTATTTACAACCGAAGAAAAACATCCGTTATAAATAAATAAAACAGTGTCCAGTGGTAAACAAAAATCAAAAAACAAACTGTTCATGACTCCATGGCTTACGTTCAACACACTGACTGTTTACCTCTCAACTGTTGATAAGACAAATTACGTTATGTTGATAATTGATATTCAAAAGTATAAGACCATCAAAAAGTTACGCGTGCAGGATAATTTTTGTATGGTCATATAATATATACAGTTTTTTTTTTCTTATAATCTCCATCAAGTTTATTTACCACCAAGACTATTGGAATAATTTGTGAAGTTTGTGAATTTGTGTCAACTAAGGGGGCTTCGAGGAATTTCAATATCAATTTTTATTTTTGAAACATGATACGATTCCACAATTTGATATTAACGACCCGGGTTTTGTCTTTCGGCATATTCATGCATATATCACACGGATGCAACAGAGCTGACGAACTGGCTCAGTCTACGAGTCAACAATTCAATTAAAATCTTGGAATAATTTTAGAAATATATTTATTATTATTTATTATAAAATGGCGCTAGGGGCCGTTCAGGTCCATGGCCGACTGCAAAACCTCTCTACATGCATCTCTGTCGAGCGCTCTTTCTCTCCAGTTTACTATCCCCAGCCTCTCAACATCCTTTTGAATGTTATCCGCCCATCTCCGTCGAGGGCGACCGAGAGGTCGGGTGCCAGCTGGTGTTCCTTCATAAGTCTTATGGAGAGCTCTAGACTTCTCAGATCGTACAACGTGACCCGCCCATCTGAGCCTTCTCGATCTCAAGACATTAATGATTCTTGGTTTGTATCGGTCGAAGAGCTCAGCGTTCGTACGAATGCGCCACCGGTGGTTCTCATTAACGGGTCCAAGTATTCTACGGAGGATTCTCTTATCAAATACTTGGAGGGCTTTTTCTTGTTTTTCTGTTAAACCCCAGGTTTCACATCCATACATGACTATCGGTTTAATGATCCCGTTGTACACCCGGCACTTGGTTTTGATGGACAGCATTTTGGACCTAAACAGACTATTTAACGCGAAGTACGCTGCATTTCCACTTCTCAGTCGGTCAGCAAGCTCCAAAGTCATCTCATTCCTAGAGGAAATATTAGAGCCCAAGTACTTGAAAAGAGAGGTTCTCTCGAACGAGGAGTTTCTTATTACAATGCCTCCAGAGGGTTCGTTGCCTCTTGTCATTTTCAAATACTTAGTCTTTCCCACATTTACTCGTAGATTTAACCTTTTTGCTGTGTCCTCCAAAGGAGTGAAAATATCTTTTATTTCGTCTTCAGATTCTCCGAGCACCACTAGATCATCCGCGTAGCCCAGTATTTTGTGGGACCCATTCAGTATAGCTCCACCTTCTGCTTTCATTGCCTCTCTTACGGCTTTCTCTAAAGCTAGGTTGAATAGCATAGGTGATAAGGAGTCTCCTTGTTTTAGTCCTGCTGTCACCTCAAAAGATTCTGATAGACTACCCTGCATATGAATTCTGCTCTTGGATCCATCCATACATACTTTTATTATATTTATAAGTTTTGATAGTATTTGGAATTCCTTCAATATATTCCAGAGAGCTTCTCTATCTATAGAGTCATATGCAGTTTTAAAATCCACAAAGAGACAGTGAACATCTTGGGCGTATTCCCATTTCTTTTCAAATATTTGGCGCAGTGTAAAGATCTGATCAGTGGTGCTGCGGTTTCTTCTAAAGCCGCATTGGTAGTCACCAAGAATATTTTCGGCACACGGCAGAACTTTTTCGAGAATAATATTTGACAGAACTTTGTATGCAGTAGGAAGAAGAGAGATGCCACTGTAGTTTGCACAGTTGAGTTTGTCTCCTTTCTTGAAGATATGACAAACCAGTGACTCTTTCCACTCTTCGGGGATCTTTTCTTCTTCCCATATTTCTTGCAGTAATTCAAGCATGGCGTTAAGAAGGGTTTCTCCTCCATACTTGAGTAGCTCTGATGGAATATTATCATTTCCAGCCGCTTTGTTATTCTTTAAATAACTAAGTGCTCCCATTAACTCTGCCTTACTTGGTGGTGGTATTAGAGGTTCTGCTATAGCGATGTCTGGCGATCCAAAGGTTCATCTGGTGCAGAGCGTTGAAGTAAACTTTCAAAGTGGGACTTCCATATGTTAAGCACTTGCTCTTTGTTTGCCACTATCCGACCTTGTAGGTCTTTTATTTGTAGCGTGCAAGGCTGAAAGCATCTCTTTTCGATGTTCACTTTCGAGAAGAATGACCGGGTTTTATTTCATTTTGCTTCTTCTTCCATCTGCTCAAAATTGCTCAGTCAGCGCCTCTGTATCTTCGAATATCTTCGATAGCTTGCTGGTGTCTTCTATCAATTAGAAAATGGTCAATCTGGTTGAATGTCTTTCCATCCCTTGAGTTCCAAGTCACTTTGTGGATGTTTTTATGAGGAAAAGTGGTACTTCTAGCGATCAAGTTTTTGGCGCTGCAGAAGAGAGCCATCTTTTTACCATTTTATTGGTATGATCATGTAAGCTCTCTTTTCCAATAAAGGGTCTGAACACAGCTTCCTTTACTACTTTCGCGTTGAAGTCTCTCGGGACACATTTAATATCATGTCCCGGCACTCTATCAAAGGTTGCTTCAAGGAGATCGTAAAAACCGTCTTTTTCGGTCTCCTCTAAGGCCTCTGTCAGGGCATGTACATTCACAAGTGATATATTGAACCATCTTCCTTTGATTCTGAGAACACATATGCGCTCGCTTACGGGTTCAAAGGAAAGTATAGCATCAGCTACTTCCCTAGCAACAACAAAACCTGTCACGAATACATGTATTCCATCTGTGTTTCCGCTGTAGTAGATAACACGTTGTCCAACTGTCATTTCTCCGCTATCCGGCCAACAGATTTCCTGGGTGGCGGTGATTTGAACTTTATATTTTGACAGTTCGTCCACAAGGTTTTGAGATGCTCCTGCTCGATAGAGACTGATCACGTTCCAAAATCCGATTCGTAGTCCATTTTTCGTTCCGGGTCGTCGAGGTTTGGTTATCCTGTGTCCGAGGCATTGTACGGTGTTCGTAACAAGTTTGTGTTTTTAGGGTGGTTAGCCCTTTGCCCAACCCCCAACCTGGAGGGCCAGATCTGTTGGTCCGCGGGAGATACTTAATTTCTCTCCTACCCTTCAATGCCTGAAGAGTGTTCCCCTATCCGCCACCGGGGACACGCTCTCTAGGGGTTACAGAGTCCCCTGAGAGAGAAATATATTTAGTGTAAGAAAATCGATTCTCAAAAATACATGCAAGCATTATCAATTGCTTTTATCCGAACTTTATGCAAAATAAAAATGAAAGCAATATAACAACTTAAATTTAAAATTGCGCCTTCTTGGTGTTTACGCATTTTGGCTCAATTCCTTAATACATTCCTGATATTGATATAATATATATAGGTATTAATCGGGCATAAACGTTTCAAGTGTAGAGATACGATGTTTAAACGCATTTCTTCAACGATAAGCCCATTTCCCACGGATATAAGATATAAAAAGAATGCGACAAAAGGAACGGTGTACCAACAAAACTGTATCAACGTTATTTTATGTAACATTTGCTTACGTTTTGCACATCTAACGCATATTTATTATGCTTGTCTACATAAAAAAAAATGGAATCCAAAGTAACTATTTACTATTATTAGGCACTACGTTTTTTTTGTAAAAATATGAAATAAATCCAAAATAATTATGTCAAATGAAATGATGAATCAGCTTACACACACGATATTATAAGTAACATGCGAAAACTGATAAATGCGTGTAAAATAAATTGTATGAACTTTTTACGATGTATTGAGTCCGATAAGTTTGATAGTTTCGATCAAATGGCGAAGTGTTCGCTATGACTTCGTTTATTAAAATAAGCGGATTACTGTATACAAAAAATATGCATACTTTTATAAATTAGTACAATACGATGGAAAAAACACACTATCGCAAAAACCTAAAAAAATGCGTGAATCGTAAAAACGTCGTTTACAACTAACATCGCACAGTGGAAACAGCGGGTTTATTTTCACCCAATTCTCTCTTTAGAGGCATAAAGGATATTAGATCATAGTTTCTCAACCGGTGGTCCGCGAAGTTTTTGGATGAGCCGAAACAATCGAATTTTTTGTTGTATTTTATAGATTTTGAAACTATATTTTGTTGTTACCGTTTGTTTTAATATACTTAAATATTCACTTTTGAAGTGTTAAATGTCACTACTTGATGGTAAGGCATGATATTTAAAATAAAAACACATTTTTTAGTACTTATTTCCACAATATATTTTGTCATTAGGCCCGGTTTCACTCATCGCGAGCATTATCAACTAATCGCGATGACCGAAACCAGTCCTGATCTAAAAAAAAATATTGTGGAAATAAGTACTAAAAAATGTGTTTTTATAATTTAAAATACTGTTGATGGTCCGCAAAACATTTTTGGACTTTTTAGTGGCCCACGGATGTAAAATGGTTGAGAAACTATGAATCAGATCACTGAATATTTAAAATAATCAGATTCCTTTTCAGAAAATGATTTAATACAAAAAAATATTTTTACATAAATAAGTTTTCGCGTCACAATGTAAAATTATGAACATTTTATTACTCACACTAAAACCCGCCGTCTCAAAAGTTACTTTACGATATTAACAATCAAGACTCAATCATCAAATTAGCAGAACTCTCTTGAGCCTAATTTTAACGTATTTTTATCCAACACCAAATAAATGCGAATCTCGGTTCATCAAACCAATATAATAACAGGTTTCCTTTTTCTTTGTTTGATTTCGTCCGCCCTCACTACACAATTTTGCGAAGATATTATTTGCTCGGCCCTCGAATTTCCTTTTCAATATCATACTCAGTGGACCGATTGACAATGCGATTTTTTTATTAGATGGTGTTACACGTATGCAAATTGATACATTATATTCTATCTCGATAACGAGCATTTCATGTTGATAAAAAATGTTCGAAACGTTGTTACTGGTCGATTTTTTTTGTTAGATATGAAGAAATACTCGGAACACCTCGATAATTTTTTTTCAACGGACAGTGGAAAAACGAAAAATGCGGGAGAGTTTCAAATGCTACTCTTTTATTATCACTTAAATGCATTAAAATGTACTTAATTGTTTCACGTTTAAAGTGACAACTGTCACTTCTGGTGGTTGAATAAATGAAACATAACGTTTAGTATAAGGTAAAGCGGAAAGTAACAATGCTATTTTTTTCAAGCACAATATTTTTTTTTGAATATGTACAAAATGCTAATTAGTAAAATAATTGCCATTATTTTATATGATCTTTTTACAAAGGCCTTTTTCAATCCCTTTATTGTAAAACACAGCAGGTTTTCCATTGAAACATGAGTATATATAATTTATGATATCGACTGAAGGTGCTTGATGGAATTTCGATATCAAATTTGAATTTTTACAACTTTGTAAGATTCCACATGTTTTGTCACTGACGACCCAGGTTTCATCTTTCGGCATCTTCAGGCATAATATTTAAGACAATTAGTTATTGATTGAATAGGAATTTACTTGGAAGAACTCCATTATAACATGGTGAAAAAATAGCAAGGTATTTTAGTTCTAATTTTTTTTTTATAAGATATAGTTGATAGCTAATTCGGGTCACGCAATCGTCAGAAATAGTTCTGACGATGGGTGAGCCGAAATAGTTATCAATTACTCTAAATAATTAAAAACACATTTTTAGTACTTATTTCCACAATACATTTTTTGATCAGGACCGGTTTCGCTCAACGCGAGCATTATCAACTATATCTTATAAAAATTTGTAGAACCAAAATACATTGCTATTTTTTCACCGTGTGACAATTGTTTATATTCATAAGAATTATACGTCTCCTAATTATCTCAGAACATTGCTTTTCAAGTAGTTACGCTTTGAAAGTGGTGTACATACTGTAATTATGTAAAAATTCTTTATTGTGGTATAAACATATTTTTTACAATAAAAAACCGTTACAATATTATATAGTGTAAACAAGAATAAGTGGATATATGCAAAAAAAACATATCTTATCATATTTACAAGTGGTTTTTACGTGACGATATGTAAATTGATTACTGCAATCGATTGCAATAACTGATGCATACGCAAAAATATCGTAGCCTTTTAATAAAAATGTAATAATTTTAAATTTGATTTCTTTAAAACAACCTCGAATAAAAAACATTTCCGATATTACAGTGTTATTCCAAATCGACGATGACAATGAGAATACCGTAAATGGACTACATAGAACAGCTGGTGGCTATCGCAAAACGTAAATTATGGTAAGTACGTGATTTTGATAAATAAATATAGAATAAAAGGATATCTGAACGAAAGTCCTTGACACAGTTCTATGCGGTATTCATGGAGAAATTCCCAATGATTTGATGAGTCAATACGCGATAGTATATAACTATGGTAATGTAAGGCTATGTGCATGATAAGGTAAGTAGGTTAGTATTTTAAGATAAATCACATCCCATAATAGTGCCATGACAAGAAAAGTACATTTTTTCAGACACAACTAATATTTCGATCGGTTGAATATTTAAATATAAAAAAAACTCAATTTTTACAACCGTTTCCAAAATTTTATAATAGTTGCAGGTATAAAATATTATAAAATTGTGTAAACTACAAATATTTTATAATTTATTTAAATATGCATTTCCACTAATAAATGGCAGATAACACCTTAAACGTGAATGTTCGAAGAATCGTATCGTTTACGTATTTGACAGTTAAGGTTTTTTAAGGACTACAGTCCTTACTCATCAGAAACATACATCTAAAGGTCTTCTAAAAAGCATGTATTTGTTAAGAATATATCAACAAGAAAAATTATTTATAAAATATCAATTTGTTACGTAGGTTTATTGTATAATATTCAGGAGGCATTTCGGAAAAGGAAGTTAAAAGTATTGCATCTGTATATTTCCTACACATAGAAAAAACAAATTGAAAAAGTCATATAACACGGTGAAAAAATAGCAATGTATTAAAGATATAGTTGATAGGTATTTTTTCATCGTATTATAATGGAGTTCTACCAAGCAAATGCCAATTCAATCAATAAATTCATACATTTCACTGTTATAAATTAGTATTTATTTAAATTTTCAACCAGAATAAGATGTAAAAATCTCACTTTTAGGATCAACCCTAGCGACAGAGAGACAGATTTAGGCATGTATATTCAGCTAGTAGATATGGTTATATATGCCAAAATTAATGAGTGTCTCGTCAAAATATAAATCGATTTATTTCAATACTTCACGAAATGTATATTTTTTATAAGTGAACCTTTATCACAGATATTTTGTCGTGTGAATAAACGATAATGAAAAAAAAACAGATAGCTTTTAGTGAGCAATACAATAAGTCAAGAGTTCAATCTAACAAACGTACTAATAATCAATCTTTATTTCGTAATATGACAGTGATTTTCGCGAGTGGGGGTAAAATAATCGCAAAAAAATTATGTTCAAATTCTTTTAAGTACCTTCGCACCCACACTGTGACGTCGCTCAAGCAGGGGGAAAAACGAAGAAAAACATACAACACGCAGTGGCTTGTCTCTTAGTACAGGAATAGCGCGTCATATGTTGTATCTCGGCGAGAATATTGTAACAAACGGACAACGAAATGGTATGCAATGCAATGAGATGAGACTGCCATCAAATAGAGCAATAAGAAAAATTTGTTGCGTTAATTATAGGAATTTATTAGAGTCGGCTTGCGCAACAAGACGTTGGTCTTTCATGAGGAATCGAGAAGTAAATAAACGCACTTGCAATCTCACACGGTTACTCAATTTCGAGCACATGTGATTAATTATCTTAACGAAATCGAAATACAAGATTATTGCATGATTTTTATTGCACATATGATATCGGATAATGAGTTTTGCAACCAACAGTTTCGAGAGAAATAGAGATATACACGTTTATTCGGTTGTAAGTTTCTTTAAATTACGTATCTAATTTGTCGCAAATTAAAGTTATGAATAAATATTTATTGAAATTTGATTAAAATAAATATTCTTCGGATTAACCAAACGTTACGAATTATTTTCTCCTGATGATTGTTTCCGCTTTCATTTATTTGCATCAACTACCAGAGATGATTATTTACATATTTTTTTATTTACGTATTTTTGTTGTCATAAGAAGTGACTTTACGCGTAGTTTCACCTACTTGCAAGCTCTGTGTGTATTATTAGATAATACAGATAAATAAAGTGCACAGTCAGTGCAGTGTCAAAACAAAACAGTTGTTTATATTAATTATCAGCGCATTGTACTACTTGTTTGGGAAACAGGCAGATAGCCTCTCCCCGGTACGGTGTTCTCCAAAATTAGCAGTCCGCCATTTATTAATTTTCAAATGAAGAATAATATGATAATGCGATGGCATCCGCTTCCGTTTCAAAAACAGACAGTCGTGACGTAAGATAAATTTCGAGAAGCTGCAATTTCAGCTATTGCGATACACCGTGTCCCTCCCTTCCTCTTTCGCTGTGCCTAATATTTTATATCGCGAGAATAAAGAGAAGAAACAATGGCGCCATTGTTCGCGGCAAAGAGTGCGTACATTACTACACAAAACGAGATGTAATAAAAAGCAAACAAAACGATATTGCGGTAAACGCGCAATAATTTATGCGGGATTGCAAGGACGGTCGACGAACGCTTTGTTGGGTCTAGTAAAATGGTCAGTGACGAACTTGGGCGACCGGAGAAATAAATTAAGAATTGCGTCCCTCTTTGTTGTCATTGACATTTAGAGTCATTGCTAATGAGTAAACCCAGTCCATTTTTACGCGATACATTGGTTCCAGAAAAAGGCGCGTAAAAAAAATGATTTCACGCAATTGCACATATATTTCCGATACACTTGTCAACATTTGGCAATTGTATGTGTATTTAAAAAAATGGAATGCTTTACAAAATTAAGTTTTAAAAATATAATTTTTTTTATTTAAAAAAATAATGAAACGTACATGCCTAGCATCGTATATAAATGTCTTCTTTAAAACAAATTTGGGGGAAAAATTGCGTATAAACGAGTGCAGCGCATAAAAAAATGTAGCGGTGCCATCCAAAAAAATCGCGTATAATCGAATTCGCGTAAAGGACTGGGTGTATTGTTAATTCTTGTAAGAAAGAGTCCTTATAACAACTCTCTTACTGAAGGATATCGATCGAGCAGTATCTTTATTCTATTAAAAAAATTAAATTAAGTTTTCTTAATTTTTCTGTACGAATTTTTCCATCGACCATAATATGATAAGAAGGTTGAACTTAACTACAGTAAGATGGCTAATCCATTCGATGAAAGAGTCGAAGAAAATCAGTATACTCAATTAAAATTTTATTTATGATAAATATTTTTATTAGTGGGTATGAATCAAAAATAATCGTGCAATCCCAGAGTCGGCAGTTTGTCAAGTGAGAAGAGCCATATTGTCATGGAAACAGGATAATAAAGGTACCAGAAAGTCGTATATATGTAATATACGTCAGCTTTGTTGCATTCGTGTTATATAATGCCTGACAATACCGAAAGGCGAAACCCGGGCCGTTAGTGGCAAAATATGTGGAATCGTGCAAAACTAAATACGTACAAGGATACAGAGTTTAAGGAAATAAGTTTGAGATCTTTTATTTAAACAAATTCATCAGACATAGAGACATCATTGTATGTGTGCGAAACATACTAATGAAACTCAACAAAATTACCAAGTGTCTAAATAAATTCGAAGGGCGACACCCGGGTCGTTTGTGACAAGACATATGGAATCGTACAAAGTTGCAACAATTCAAATTTAATGTTGAAGTTCCATCAAGCACCTTCAGTCGATATCATAAAATATGTCTAAATAAATATTTTTGTAAAATAAAAGCTCGCGTTATAAATATTGATAAGATTATTAAAATTTAATTTGAACTATTTTAGTAGAAAGGCAATACAGTTCATAGTTGAGAATAACAGTTGTTTCAAGTATAACAAATCACATCTGTAACCGTTGGTGCGCTGAGTGAACCCAAAAAAGGTAAAATTTATCATTCTTCTCAATAAACCGATGCACTTACTATATTTGGAAAAATTAATACAAAGTCAAAATCTCAATGAGGTCGCCTCCTTTTGAATAATAACATAAAGCAAAAAAAAAAGAAAACAGTTCGGCGATATTTGAAAAAAGTGATGAATTCAGTTTGCGAATCCACTAATAATCCCGCGTTAGTTATTTGTTGGATGTTGGCCAAAAAAAATATGTTTTTCCGAAACCAAGAATGAGAAAATTTCGTTTGATTGCTGTCAAAATAAAGGAGAAAAATCAATGCACCAAAAAATTGCTATCGTCCGTGGTTTTTAAAAGGATTCACATAGTAACAAAAATTGAAGCGTTTAAAGAATCAATTTTTGAAATTAGATTAACAAAATCGTATGGTTATTCGAATTACGGTACTGCTTATAACTGAATCATTATCACTGTCAAATTTAAAAAAAACAAATAGATCTGTCCGCAATCTGGAGTATGTCGTATCATTAGATAAATAAGCTTAAAGAGATGAATAGCACAACACCTTGACAAAGTAATAATTAGACAGAGGCCCACGGCTACGCGAGTATAATTGGTCCGGGTCAGGTAACGAAAGGTCAACGTTCGGAAGAAATAGATTTCAGTATATTTTTTGTAATTTTATCCTTACTCATTAAAATTAAAAATATGATAATTTTATTATATTTCTTTATTATAAGAACCAATTGTATGTGTAAGGAATAAAAATACTACCATTTAATTAAAAATGTTCAACTCATCGATTCGAATGAATATTTCATAAATATTTCTCAACCATTAATGGAATTTTAATTTTGATTACAAATTAGTACTTAGAGGTCTTTAACTTTTTATTTGTAAGCTATTTCAAATCACTTAGATGTATTGTATATAATAACCTTTAAATTATTAACTCAAGCGTTTGTATAAACCGACTTATTTTAATTTGTATTATATCGTTTGATAATATTCACGATAAGCAAAACCGGTACTGGTATCAGTAATATAATTGTGGAAATAGTACTAAGCATTATGTTTTATCACTTGAATATAACGGTTTTTCGCCAAAAAATGACGAAGTATTAAAAATTATTAGATGACTACAGATGATTTTTTTAAAATAAATATGATATTAAATTTCTTAAACCCATACCTTTTTTAGTAAACATTCGCACGAAAATAGACGAAATAAAATAAACCTCGAAAAATGCTTTTATTTTAACATTCGGTGTAAGTGAAGCTTTAGCGTGAAAGAGTGAGAGAGCAAACGACTCGTGTGAGTGCAGCGATATAAGATCGCGCATCGTGCGGCAGTTATATAAGTAATAAGTTTGTACGTTATAAAAACGTTAAAATCCAAAGGTACTGCCGGTTGTGTAAAATTCTTTTCCGGATAACAATAGTTAGGAATATTATACGTTGTATGACAGTCGAATCGAAAGTAACGCCATATTACATATATGACACAACTCGTGGTATTTTTATGTAAGAAAATTTATGGTGAATTAAGTCGGTTGAAAAATAGCAGTGTTGTGTAATATTGTATTACACTAACTAGACGTAATATAAAATTTTAATTATGCAAATACGCGTTTGATATTCGGTTGTTTGTGATGCGTGCCACGAAAACTTGTACACGTTAACCTTTGAAAAAAAAACAAATTAAATTCGAAAATTTTCTGTATTTTATGCAAAAAAAATATATATATATATACATTCAAAACTAATTATAAATACACTTCTGTAAACAAAATAATAAATATTTGATGTATCAACAGTGAAAATTTTAACGTATCATCAATATTTAAGAAGAAAAATGGTGACATTATAAAAGGCCGTAGATTTCGGGTTAGATTATTTTTTTTTAATTTGTAAAAAAAAAATTCCACACAAATTTCTTCTCACAGCTTCTACGCGATGATATTTTTTAGTGATGTAAATACGTAAGACAGCTTTCGATGTTTCCTTTAAGTAACGACACCATTTTTCACTTGTCAAATGGAACGCGCCAAATTTTCTAAAATCACTGACATAGGCCAGTTGCACACTGACAAAGTAATCAGTTTTGCGCACTGCAATGGCGTTGATGAATAGGTTACATGAGGACTTATAGAAACGAATTGTAATTAAAAAATCGGAAATCGAAACGCAGAACACCCAGATTGCCCGAGGACCTAGACTAGTAGTTCTCATGTGTAGCTACCAGCAGATTCATTTAATTGATGTTAAAAAAAAAAAAAAAGTAATTTATACCGGTGCGACGTCGAGGCATTTCCATATGATCGCCGATATTTACAATGTGGCCACAGTAGAATTTCATGTGAGAGCCACTGGTTTATGCCATGTTCAAATAACTATTTATATCCTCGCAATGAAAACAGAATTTGAATCCAAGCTGTCAAAACTGTCATTTCAATAAATTAATATTTATTGTTGTCGGTAACAGAAACATTCGAGCGATACCAAAAACTTGATCAATCAAATTTATCAACAAGATAGGTAAAAAAATCACTGGTCCATTTGCAAAGATGTATTTACAACAAAATTTATATGATTACATATTATTTAATAATACATTGCAAGTGCGTCCGTTGATAATATGAAGGAAAAATAAAAATAAATGAATTATTCATGTGGGAATCGAGGCGTTAATTTTTTATCATAAGCAGAACGTTACGTAATATATTGTCAGTCTAATTGAATCCATTAAACCTTAATCGTTTTGTAGTAGTTAATCGTTTCAAGGGTTCCGGTATTCTAAACGTATATATGCTTTTACACATATTACAATAGACAAACCAGGTGTATCTCTCTATTAGAACATCAAATTATGAAAAATATTTAATTTGGAAAAGTTGTTAGATAAATAAATCAGGATTGTGGATTCGGAGTTGTCGAGTCACGGTGTTGTGGCCGGTGTCGGAGTTTTGAAAAACGAACCAGGAATTTGAAAAATATTTCAATGATCACTTCGCCGGATTTGTTGGTTGATCTTTAATTTAATGCACATAAATAGGCGAACACCTGACAAAATTAAACTTTTTTTAGTCGGATTCGTGTTTTTTTTAACGACTCCACAGCTCTGAAATGAATACTTATCCATCCTTAAATTTACTTGTTTCATTCAGAACACAAAAAATGAAAAAAAAAACTCTTTACCTAGAATTATTGTCTATTATAACTGAACCATTTATATCCGAACGCAATATCTATGATCCACTTTACTTCACTTCCAAATGCATTTATTTATGTAATACAGAATAAATCTGCAGTGCATATTTATACTTGTATACAATAATAAACTGGTCATATGTAAACATACCAACGTTCTTGCGTAGAATCTAAGGCACCAAGAATACCAATAATATATACACAGTTCATCGTGTACTTGACATTTCAAGTATCACTTAACGAGGCGGAAGATCACTACCCTATATTTAAAAAAAAGTTGGTATACCTGACAAGGTAATTAACGATCCTTGTTTATGAAGGGATTTCAACTCATTCCCTGCGGAGTCGCGTAAAGAATATTCCAACACTGAATATTTTTAAAAAAATCAGTAGTTGCGGTAATAATTAAACATTGACGGAAAATATTTAGACAAGAGGCTATATTTGAACACACAATTTACCTTAGGCCAGACTTTTTTGACACTGTCAATACTCATATTTATGAGTATAGTCTATCAATACGCTGCAATCGGTCGTCTCAATAGTTCACACGTAAGAAGTTATGGGTTAAAATCAAACGATACTGGAAGACATTTTTAATAAATTTAAGTCAATATAAACGCGTTTCTTGCTGAGCTCCGTCAACATACAGATAACTCCCATAAAGCGTTCCCCGCTATCGAGAAGTTTCATATAATGTAGTTTTTTACAAAACGCAAAACTGTCAAGGTCAAATTAGAACTTTTATAAATACATATTTTACAAAGGTAAAGTGAAAAAATATTTATCAGTGGCTATTTGTCTCTTGTCAACAAACTGTATACAAGGCCATTTAATATATAAAAATGTTTGATTTGCTGATTTCGAGCAATTTACTAAGTGCAATTGAAAGAACCTAACCTCAAATTGTGCATAGGTGCGTAGCCCAATCTTTGCTCTATAATCTATATAATAGGGATTGGCAGTACGGCTCTTTGCATATACGTTTGCGGCTCGTAGGACATAAAAACAAATTTCACCTCATTTCAAATATTGATGCGAACGACATACTCTTAACCACTCTTCAGTCTGTCCGCACAAGGCCATACTCTGGTTGGTCAACATTAATCGCATGCGGATAACGGATTACAATTTAAATCATGTATTCGATTAAAAAATAGCTATTTGCCAGATATATAAAAGCTTTCAAAGGCGATGTAACACCGTTCTAATAGAATTTTAAAATAAAACATCTCACACTTTTTTCCCTAAAAATTCGTATATTTATACAATGCATCTCATAATATATGTGTGGCTCTCTGCACCTTTATTATCCGGTTTCCATGACAATTTGTCTCTCCTCACTTGACAAACTGCCGACCTATAGGGTAATCACTGTGCTTCAAAATTTAGTTCAGTAGTGTTGGTATCTCTTATGGAGATTATCAGCAGATACAGTTAGTGTTAACATAAAAATCAGTGTTCACATAAAAATTAGCCTGCTCTCAACAATTTTAAAATTTCAACACAATTTTATTTTAGAGCATCACCTACCGACACAGTGCAACCAACCGTCTCAAAAGTTGAGACATTAACAGCCATTGGGTTTAGAATGAATTTTCTAAAAACAAACACGGATTCCACTGAAAATTTTAGATTGTAGTATTCAAAGTACATACTATCATATATTCACATTTTGAGTGTTATCAACATGCGGAGATAAAATCGTGATAAGTAGTTTCTTGACCCTATTTACATCAAATATTTCAATGAAAGATAAACAAGTATCACCGTTTTCTTATATTTTTATGAAGTATACATACTTGTGTCACGATTATGAAACCGAAATGAGATGCATTTTTTTATCGTCTTGCCTCTTGATAAGTTAAGGTAATCTACTGACCGATAATTTAAAGATTAAAAGTGGTAAGTGCATCAGCGCTACGATAAATCAAAAACCAAAAATAACTATCAAATATCATGATCGAAAAATCATGTCATCAAATTTACCCACCTAATTATTTTCTGTTACTTGAGACCTTTTCACTTGAACGTTTCAAATACAGCCATAGTTCCTTCCGACAGCAAAATGTCAGAGGTACTTTTTGTCAACATTAAAATCGTTATATTTTTTTTTTAATTCGTTACAATTTTATTTGAAGGTGTCACGTGAAAACTAAAAAAACAAAAAAAATGCTGCATACCTAGTTTGCTACGATACGGTACACTTTTTATTACTAATACTATTAATCGAAACAGAAAAAATGCAGTCATGTGTAGATGTTAGAATTTTATATTGACTGAATCGATATTAATTTTCTTCTTTAAACTGCGTGATGTCGCTTTGGCTAACAACTATAGCTCACAATTGTTTTGTATCTAAATATTTTGCTATTTTCCCATGTGTAGATAAAGCTGTTTATGTAACCACTAGTCATCGTCTAACCATATCTCTACTGGGATTGTAAAAGAAAAATTAAGCAACTGGGCCACAAACAATTCTCGTAGAAAAAAATCTATCAAGATACTTCCTTTATGGTGCCATATGCTCCATATTGCGAGTAGATATGGATGTATAAAACATATTGATCGATTTTAACACAAACTTTCTCCTGTGATTTTACATTTAAGATATATCAAATTTGGACTGTAAAAATTTTATCACAAACGACCCGGGTGTCGCCTTTCGGCATCTCCAAACATTACACCACAAGGATGCGTGTAAGTGTGGTAGAATGCCTGAAGATGCCGATAAGCGAAACTTCGTCGGTCGAAAACGGTCGTTTGTGACAAAGTTTCGAAAATTCAATTATGTTATTAAATTTTTTTAAGCACTTTCAGTCGATATTATAAATTATTTTAGATATATGCTATAATTTCTTTTAAATATTATGTTTCAAGACAACAAAAATTAAAATAATTATATTTAGATATTAGTTTTTCACGATTTTTTTGACGGGATTAAACTGCATTGTTTTCTAGCCATCTACGGATATATTATACTTGAATGTGTGCCCAAGGTGCATTTAAATGCCCCTACTACTATTCTAAAAAAAGCAATTGCATCAGCACTTTTTTTCATTTTTCACAATACACACAGCAATTAAAACTATGCCTCTCTAAACATGTAAAATATTTCGGGCAGATTTTCACGAACGAAATATTTTATTTCAGAGTCAGGTAACGTAGAGAAAATTTATACAGGTGCATTCTTTAGTTAATCTAGTGCAAATAAATTATTTTTTTAATATACGAGCAAATTTTTGCAAACGCATTATGCCATTGATAAAGCTTCAAGAAAAAAGTTTGCTTGGTCCGTAAAAATAAATTGTTCAATATATTTCTATCTTTGAAATGAGAAGAATGTTGCAGACGTTCATATTTTAAATTCACGTTTAACAGCTGCCGTTTTATCTAATACAATAATACACTCAACGATTGTGTGCACGAAATATTTACATTTTATAATGCTCGACTTATATTTTATAAATTCAGTAAATAAATAATGATAATCAAATCGTAGCATTATTTAATGTTTATAATGTTATTTGACAGCCAGTGCGGCTGCGTGTAATATTTTCCTCTGCATGAAAACAACATCTTGCAATAGAATGCCTAGATATTTACACATCATAATAACGCATAATGACGAAAATTACCAAAAAAAATACTTACGTTGAAATTTGAATGACAGTGCTCAGCCGGAGAAATACTATCACACGTTGTCACTTATCAATAAAAAGACAAATTAATTTACTCACATCAAATATTATTAATATCACTAATTTATATTTGGTGCATTGTAATATACGATGTGTTAGGATTTTTTAATACTGTATTATTAATAACCGCATAACTTATGGATTAGAACATAACTACCTGTCCTTATCACTTTTCAAACCACTTTAACAGGAAGGAGTCACATAAAAATATTCCATTTATAAACACAAACGGATAACAAGATCAAAAGTGTTTATAAAAAAATACGGGACAATATTTCCGTTACATGTTTTATTCCACTGGGGAAAAAATTGTGTAAGAATGATATTCTACATCAAAACATAATTACACAAAAAATTAAATTGATCAAAAGCGGACTGACCGATACAGTTGACGGATGACGGGTATTAGTATTGTCTGACCATAGACAAACTGACAGAATCTATAGAAGTGGCATAAAGTATTTCGCACAATATAAAAGGGTTCCTAAGCAACTTTGCAAAATATTTGCTGTGGATACATGAATATTATCATGGGTTGTCTTTTTTAAAATCCTTTTGATTTAGAAATTGAAGATTGTTGGTGTATTTATTTTTGATAAAAAAAAATACCAGAAAAAATATCTGATTCTATACTTGTAAAATAAAATTATTTAAAATATTTTCATTAGCCTAGTGTATAATTTGAGTCATTAACTTATATGGCAGCACTTCTGCCAACTGCAGCAATGGATGACGAGTGAGGACGCATAGCATTTTATATTCTTAGTTCGATTTATGTCAGAATTACCTTAAAGATTTCCTAACTAGGTCTTTCTATAAAATATTTTATATTCATAAAAACTGCATAGCACAGTCTTCTAATGGCGGAAGAACTTGGAGAAATCGTAAGTATTTTTTTCTGCACTTCTTTAATTCGATATATCGGCACGCGTTCTAGTTTGTATCCTTTATTGTAATCGCAAAAGAATCAGTTTGCAGTTTTGGTGAAATGTTATATTTAGTTTACTTCCGTGGAATGCCACCTATAACTTAACCATATTCCTATCTGGGCGTCCATATTGTTATTGATAATAATCTGCACAGATTGACTTTCAAAGTAATTGTTTGTATGAAAGATCTTCTAATGATATAATTCCATGATGAACGTGTGAGATTATGATAATATACACAATCTTTTTATGTCTTCAGTAAATATTTGAATACCTTTATATGTTAATGGATATTACAGTCCCATTATACATAAAAATCCTACTTACACTGCTGACATTTCCGTAGTGAAACATGATCTGTGATGTCATCAATAAATCACTTTTTGTTAAGCAAAACAAATCACTATGAATCAAATTGATTTACGTATTCATCTGTATAATTTGAAGACTTCCTGCCTAGATTCTTTTTGATTTTTACATACTAGTTGTAATGTAACCTATATGTTTTGAGTTTTATTACTTTTTAGGATTGGGGAAATGACAGACTGGTCAGGGCACAGAGACAAGTAGAAACAAATCCATATGATGTAGATTCTTGGTCTCTATTGGTGCGTGAGGCTCAATCGAGGACTATATCGGAAGTCAGGAGTCTGTATGAGGGTCTGGTTACTGCATTTCCAACAACTGGGCGATACTGGAAGATGTACATTGAACAGGAGGTGAAATATTTTTGCATTTGTTTCATACCTCCCTGCATTTTTATTTATTGTTATATGTTCTGACATTGGCGTGAGCCGAAATAGCTATCAACTATATCTTTAAATTTTTGCAGAACAAAAATACATTGCCATTTTTTCACCGTGCTATTTTACGAATTTTCATTTATGTCGAATGTTTTTTTTTTGAATTGTTGTAATTTTGTACGATTCCACATGTTGATAGAACTGGCTACCTGAAGATGCCAAAGGGCGAAACCTTGGTCATTTGTGACAAAACGTGGAATCTTACAAAATTACAACAATTCAAATTCCATCAAGCACCTTCAGTCGATATCATAAATTATGTCAAATGTATTTTTAAATTAGTGTTTTTACCAATGGCAGCTCGTCCATATCCACTGTGGAACTGCAACACCCCTAAGTAAATTAAGAAAAATATAATGTTATAATATACATAAATTTGTGTAAATTATATCAATATTATTTAAGCATTTATATAGTTCGTCTGCGCACCAATACATCCAAAAATTATTCTAGACCACAGTACTAATATCAGAAGGCGTCGCATCTTTATAATTTTGTGCAGTACCGTTTTCGGTGGAATATGCTCAAATTGTCAATAAAAATACATATAATGCTAAATTTTCAATAATTTTGATGTAATATATGATATCAACTGAAGGCGCTTAATGGAATTTCAATACAAATCTGAATTGGTGTTGTTTTTTACGATTCCAAATGTTTTCTCACCTGGGTTTCTCCTCTTGGCATGCTCAGATATTCTTTCACACAGATGCAACAGAAACGGAATTGTTGAAAGGTGAATCCTGGGTCATTATTTAACATGTAGAATCGTACAAAGTTTCAACTATTGAATTTGAAATTTTGATGTCAATAGTAAAATGTAATCCAAATAAACATTTTTCTCTTATTTTTTTATCAACTGCAGCACCCCCAGATATACCCATGAGCCGCCATTGGTTTTTACCTTAGAAGTCTTATATTACTTAATGATAAACATTTTCTGATCGTTTGATTACATGATATGTGGATAGATACTGTTGTCTTATGCAGCAGAATAATAATCTCACAATTTTTTTAACTGGTATGAAATTTTCGGTTGCTATCGCCAATTGGTAATTCAAGGATTCCCATCTTACTTGATAGCGCAGGCAATGGGATTAGATTGGGTCTCTATGCTAAAAGTTTATTATTGTGCCTGAAATGTTTTTTTTTCCATTTTTATTTATCTCCACCTATAGTGTTGATTTTGTATTTTTCAGATTAAAGCACGTAACTTCGAACGAGTGGAAAAGGTTAGTAAAATCAAATATTCATGAGCCAAATTTATAAATTTCAAATTTGTGAAAAAGTCTTATGATTGCTTATTCGCAACAATCAATATGATATTCAAAGCAATCCTTAATTTTGAATATTAATCAGATAAATTGACATTACATTACATATGACATAGTAAAGCTTAAACATATTTTTTGTTGAATACTTGGTGATATTTTCCAGACAATCCTTTTTTTTTTATTTTTCATCAGTATTGCTACCAATAGATATTTTAATTGTTTACTATTAAATAAATTTTGGCTCTTTTTTTTATTTGGTTATTAATAACATGACATATTTATTGTTCTACCCTGAACATGTTTCTGATTATATGTAAATAATTACCATCTACATAAAATGTTGCATGAAAAAAAAACTATCTGAACCGATATATTTGCGTGGATAAGCAGTACTATTTGTTCTCTGTTGTCTTATTATCAAAATAAAAATGGCGAAACGAGTATGATTTGTTTATTTTTCGTAAGAAACTTCTCAAAATGTGTCTATTGAACTTTGGAAGTGAACATTTGTGAGGCCATATTTTGTTGTAATTAATCAATATATTTCGTTCACTCATTGGACGAACCCTATTCATTGACAGTTTGATTTGTATTTACATATGAGCCAAGACAAAATTTTACTTTCGGAGTTACTCATTCCCTATTTAAACTTTTACATTGGTTTTGTCAAGCGCAATAATTACCAAATAAAAGGCTTTTTTAAATTTCGATGTACACGAAGATTATATTATTGTGGGGGATTGTGTGATTCCAGTGACTGCTTGCCGTTCAAATTCAACATTGCCTATGTGTGAAAAATAAGTTTCGTTCATGAGAGTCGTATAAAAGAAATAGTTATTTTATTTGCATGTTAGAAGGTTTATGGAAACTTGTATTTCAAAAGGAATGGATTTAATGATTTGTACATATTGTGATTTAAAACTACACATTCTGAAGGCTTGTGTTTAATGTGAAGAATGAAAGAACATGGAGTAACTGGATAAATATTTAACAATTATTGGCTCAGAATGAATACTTGCACACAGTTCTGTAACTAATAATTATAAAGTGATTGACATCTAAAAATCATCGGAAAAAGAGAATGTCGATAGATGCTCTCAATTCTTGAAACCTGATTGATTGCAACATAAACAATGTAAGCCTTAGATCACAGGCCCTCCTCATCTCCTTTAAATCTCGACTGACTACCTTTCGTAAACTATCAATTATTCCAAAAACCCTTCCAAATTCATTTAAAAATATTATATTATATATCTAATCAAAAGCTACTTCGTTCTGATGTAATATATCTTAGAATTCACTCTCACAGATATGCGTATATTAAGTAAAGGTTAATGCTGCTTAGTAACATAGAATTGAGTCATATATAGTCCACTGGCACTAAGTTATAATTATTTGTCGCATAAACATGCTAAGAATTGCGTAGACCCAATGGGGAATACTGGATACATTCAAGAAAGCAGAGAATGGATTTCACACGGCTTCGAGGTTTCTTCTGTAAACTCTGTGTGCAATGAAATATTTAAGAGGTGCCCTGTAATCATTTGAAATATCAATCCTTCTAAAAAGATGACCCTACATGTGCGTTTAAGTATTGTGTTGTCTAATATCAATCGCCATTCTCATATTTTTTATTGAATTATGATTTCTTCAGATATGGATAATGCATATATCTAACACATCACTCAAAAAACTTGTAGGATGACTAATGAAACAATAAAATTTTGGCAAAATTTGCCTCGAGTCATCAACATAGCCTCCTTCAACGTTAATACATTCATTCCAATGCTTCTCTAACATTTCCTGTGCGTTTTTTATTAAACGGTTTGTCCAACCCTTCAAAACACACTTTAGTTTCGGTGATAACTACCTCATTGGAGCCATATATTTTACTGGCAAGCATTTTTTTTTAGATATGCAAATAAGTAATTGTTGCTTGGTGTTAAAGAATACAATAGATGCTGAAGCAATTCCTGCAGTTTTACCATTATTGCGATTGACTTCTGATGGTGTATTGTCTTGGTTAAAGAACACTTGATTCATCTTCATTTGGGGATGATTTTTCACAATTTCGATCAGCTAACATTTTTTTAAATTCCCATTCTGTCAATTTGTCTTCCTTCCTGAAATCAGGATGTCATCTGTATAAAACCACATGTGCTTTTAAATGCAATTGCAAGATTTACAAGTAATTAATGCTAAAAAATAATTTGAATAATGCAAATGAATCATTTTAAGAATTCTAAAAATTTATTGGCTAGTTGAATTAATAAATAATATTCCTTCCTTTTTGACTCGTAGTATTTTATTATAGAATTAAATAAAACAAAAAAGATCTCACTTCTCAAAAAATCAAATGCCTAATTGTTAACAAACTGCAGCTATTTAACCAAAGTGTACCTTGCAAGATTTCATTAGTTTTGTTAAAAGTCTGATAATCTTCTCCGATATATTGTACGTTCAAATTAATGATGCCTACACTAATTAACACATGTGCCTTCTTGCTTTAAACTTTCTGTTAACTATTTTAATCACTTTTAAGGTGTTAACTGTCACTTCTTGATGGAAAGGCATGATATTTTACATAATAATAACACATTTTTTAGTACTTATTTCCACAATATATTTTTTTGATCAGGGCCGGTTTCGTTCATCGCGAACATTATCAACTGTTATGATTATCAGTTGATAATGCTCGCGATGAGCGAAACCGGTCCTGATCAAAAAAATATATTGTGGAAATAAGTACTAAAAAATGTGTTTTTATTATTTAAAATAACTATTTTAATATTTCATAAATGGCAAATTTGTTTTAACTTTTTCATAACTTAACTTACCGTAGTTACAAAGACACTTTCCAGGTCCTTTTATAGTTTGCAATAATACATACTATTATGCCAATGCCTTGGATAACAGCTTTCGACTTGCCGCTCAGAGGCCTTATTCGATTTGTCACCTGGTTGTTGAAGTCCTCAACTGAACTGAATAACAATCCTTTTATAATTGTAAATAATTTTACTTATTATAACTGAAAATTAAGTTTTACCACAAGCACCAGAGTGACGAACTAGGTGAGTATGTAAGATGGGCGTCAATTAATATTTTTTCAACTTCAAAGAGGTCTCCAAGCAATTATTTTAATAACAAAATATTTTCACCTATCCAATCTCACCGCCGTACAAAGATTTTTGTGTGATTTCATTTTCATGTTTTATTTTATCAACATCGGAACCTATCTGTTTATCCAATTATTTTTGTTGACTGATTCAAGATAATCCTTTTTACTGTGAAAATCTAGGACTCTGTCCATACATATTGACGGCATGTTTGTCAAAAATATCTCACACTTCACTTTTATGAATACTGTAATAACATCCGTTATTCAAGTAAATTAAATGTTGATTTCATCAATCTGAATTGTTTTTGCGAATAAATTTATTTTCTAAACCCTCGATCTATATTTTGATAAAATCCTTATCTTCCATAACCCACAACGTTCTTACAATTATGAACAATTTGCTGTAGAGATCACTAATAGCCATTTCCTTACACCATACCTATTACAAATGTTTTCATTAAAACAACTTCACATATCAGATAAAGATCTATTTTGAATATTAAATCTAATCTTCGTTGTATGAAAGAATGTTAACATGGCGAAAAATTAGCAATGTATTTTAGTTCTAAAAAAATTATTAGATATATAATTGAAAATTATTTCGGCTTACACCTTATCAGAACTATGAAGAGGGCTTACGCCGAAATAGCTATCAACTATATGTCTAGTAAATTTTGTAGAACAAAAATGCATTGATGTTTTTTCACTCTTTTATAATACCAATTCAGTCAATGAAAGAATGTTGATCAAACGCAGAATGTAAAAGCTCAAAAAGTTTTCTTCGATGATGTGGTAGTTAATGTGTGTATGATTGAAAAAAAATATGAAATGACAGTTAAGCCTCAAAATTATTAATTTTGAATCGTGTAGCAAGATAGACACCAATTGACAATAATTTATAATGGTGATATTCTTAATCAAGAGGTTATGATTGAAGAGATCAAATATTTTAAACATTTCAATGAGTCTTTCAAAATTTTATCTTAAAAATGAAAAAAACTACAAAACAGAAGCTAACTCAGTCAATCTTGTTTTGTTGTCACAAATAATACAAATGAAAATAAATCACTTCTCACTGAAATCATCTGAGATGTTTACATGAAATTTCCTTCTCATAATGTTTCGCATCTGAAAAAAATGGATTTAGTTTTCAATGCTTTTATTTATTCTTTGTACAGCTGTTTCAACGATGCCTTATGAAGATTCTGAACATTGAACTGTGGAGGCTGTACCTTAATTATGTTAAGGAAACGAAAGCATCTCTAGGAACATACAAGTGGGTAATATGTCATATTTAAATGTCATCAGACGACTTACTAACAAAAAAACTGATTTGTTCGATTCCTTCTTCCTCCCACTGCTATATTTTATTGCGAATTACTTTAACCTTTTGTCTAACCAAACTGCCATGCTAGTTTTCATTATCATCAGTATATTTGTCACCATTAACCGATATGAGACTCCTCGTTATCAAATCATATTAATTTTCTACTATTAATTATTTTTGCTAGTTGATTTTGAATAATTGTTAAAAAAATAGCGTTCAAAAATTGTCAAATTTAATAAAACAGTTCTTTTATATTACCAGTGACATTTTAAATTGACATTCATTATTACTATTAACCTTTAACTACCCGTGCGCCGTGCACAATAGAAATAACCCACTGTCCAAGCATTGTTTGTAAAATTTGCGCGACCTATAGCTGCTATAAAAATGATTATATCTCTAAAACTTGTTATTGTTTATGATTTACAAAAGCTTTGTAATTTTTCACATTTTATATTATTACACATTATAGTTAGAGAATAAAAACACAAAAAAATTAACATCAAACATTATTTTTCGTGTGCCAAATTCGAAGGATATATTTCTATTGAATTCCAATATATATGGAAAATAGTACCTCAAAGACATTATATATTTAAGGTAATACTCATATTTTGAATACCATTATCATAAATCGGTGTAAATCTGATAGAGAAATGCACCATAATCACTGGGCAGTTGAAGGTTAATAAATTAATTACTGAAAGAAACACTTTTGTATTCATATTGTTATAGGTTAGTTATCTTTCAATATAAAAAAATCACAATATAAGCAGCTATAGTTCACTAATGATAAAATGTTACCGCAGTTTTGGAGAATATTCCAGTATTATTATATTTGAAATGCATGCCTCTCGTGATTAACTGATTAAATCTGAATAGTACAATATTTAATCTTGAAATATTATATTAAGACTTATATTACAATTTGTTACTAAATTTATCGCCAAATATAACCGACTGCCATGTATCCGATGTATCATTCTTGCATCAAACATTTTTTCACATGTATCGTTTATTTATTTTAGTCCTGTTCAAACACCACAGAAACAATACTAAATTGTCCTGCATCCATTATTCCTCAGTCGGTCACATATTTCCCTGATAATAAAAGATTTTCATATAAAAGATCAACATTGCAAGATCTGTTTTGTTATAACAGACTGCTTTGTTTGTTTTTACCTCATATATCGTATTGTAAATTATTTTGCCTTGCAACCAAAATGGCCTATACAAAAAGAGTGACTGAAAAGCTTCGCCAGCATTCCTCATTTTCCTTAAATTATGGTTTTTTAGGCTCTCTTAAAAAATGAACAGTCAGATTTCATCTGTACTACAAATTCTGCGTGAAGCTAAATATAAGAACAAAACAACAATGACTTCTATTAAAAATGTACTTATGTGCCTCATCAAGGATTATGTAAACAAGAGGATAGAATCGAAAGAAATCAAGCTATCAATGATTATTTGTAGTGTATGATTCTAGCTGTGATACGTGTTTCAACTCTTTGAAAAGCATCCATAGGCTAAATATATCAATAATTTTGTTTGTTGAGTTTTTTTCTTGTATTGAATGCGGAATTAGGAAGCTACCAACAGTAAAATCGTTTGTCACTTATGTGTGGGAGGAAAATTCCAAAGGAAATACCGATGCATCGTGCATCAAATTTAATAGGCTTGTAGATTGATTGCTATTATGACTTTTGTATTATTATGAAGAATTCTTAGCTATTTATACCCACACCTTAAGCATTTTTGTGATAGAGTAATTTTAGTTCTGTTATATTTAGTGAAAATAATTTACTTTGGATAAAATATTAAAATGAATATTACTTCAACAACAGTAATAAATGGATATCATCAAATATTGTACCTTCACTTGCAGAGAAAAAATGGCCCAGGCTTACGATTTTGCTTTGGAGAAAATTGGCATGGATATCCATGCTTTCCCAATATGGAATGATTATATCACATTTCTGAAGTCGGTGGAGGCGGTTGGGTCTTATGCTGAAAATCAGAAGATTGGTGCTGTTAGAAAGGTAAGAGAAATATAGTGGAAACTTCATTGTCTCTCATAAACAGTATATAAATAATATTACATGAAAAATGTAACAGTTATCAATCAATTAAAATTGTTTTTTGCATTACATTGAAACAAACATGTTTCTACAACCATTGATGAGTGATTTATCCGCATGAATTATAAAATAATACTGTAGCGAAGTCCTTCTTTATTAAATTTCTAGGTAAGAATATATCTCACTCAAATTGATAAAATTGTTCAATATAGTTAATCTTGACCACATTTGCTGCAAAAAATAAATTATTCAGGGTAGAGATAAATAGTTGAAATTTTACAAAATTCATTGATAATTAATCAGTGTTGTGAGTTGCCTTGCGTGCATTAATAATAAAGCAGATTTAAATGAATGTGTATCAATAAATATTCGTTGAGCGACGATATATTAAAAATACAAATACAGCAAAATACACAAAAGTTGTGCACATTGCAGCTACCTCATCTCTTGCGTGCTTTCTTCTTTTTGGCAAGTTCAATGGGAGAGCCAACAGATAAAATTGCTAGTGTAATCAACACACAGACACATAATTTTAAACTGTACTAAATTTTATGAACCACTCAAGTTCCAGCACCAAATATTTGATCTAGTGGTCCAGACCAACAGTTAAGAATTCGAAATGGTGAATATTTTCAATTTTATTATATGCAAGAAGCAGTACATTTTCAATTATGCTGATGATAAAAAGTACCTTTATCCATTCCATAGATAAAATAATATTTTTTTGTCCATATTTATCATTGAGTTCAACAGTTTATGTTGATAATGATAAATGTATAACCTTAAACTCTACATATTATATTAGTCTTGATAATTACATTCATTTGTGCTTATTAGGTATATCAGCGCGGTGTGATCAACCCAATTATCGGGATAGAAACACTATGGAAAGAATACATAGCCTTTGAGCAAAGCATCAATCCAATTATAGCGGAGAGAATGGCCATGGAGAGGTCCCGAGACTACATGAACGCGAGGAGAGTTGCGAAGGAACTGGAAACCGTCACTCGAGGGTTGAATAAAAACATGCCTGCTACACCACCCACCTTACACCCGGAAGAAATTAAACAGGTGCAATCATATATAAATCAAATAAGTTTCTTTACTCTTGTGTTTCCATTACACTGCCGTCATTGAGAAAGACTTAACCCCATGTTGATTTTTCGTTAAATAAGTAAGGCTTACTCAAAATTATCTCTTTACCTAGATCGGTACTAAATACATTTTTCACTCTACCCCTATCTCGACTTGTAAGAAAAATTTGAGATTTTTCTCATTTTCTATAGATCTGAGTCGAGTATACAATCCAAATGTTTTCCAAATCCAAATGATTTTTATCTGGGTAGCCGAAACCATTACAAAAAAAACCCTTTTTCTTAATCCTGTTCTTTGCTTTAATTGTACGAAACACTACTTATGTCATGTATCATATTTTTCTTGATGAAGGAAATAGCAAGTTTTTAGTTTTGATTGTGGCCTTCCAGGTTCAGATGTGGAAGAAGTATATTCAGTGGGAAAGGAGCAATCCCCTTCGGTCCGAGGACACCGCCTTAGTTGCTCGCCGTGTGATGTTTGCTGTTGAGCAGTGTCTTCTCTGTCTTGGACATCATGCCGACGTATGGTATCAGGCTGCACAGTTCTTGGATCACTCGTCAAAACTATTGCAAGAGAAAGCTGTGAGTCAGTTGTCATATACCTAAAACGAACGTGTATTTTATTTAGCTTAAAATTTTTACGCCTTTTTAAATCACCACAGAATAACCTCTTCCAATTATATATTCTTTCAAACATCTCCTAAAATTCAAAATCAAACAGCGGCGATAATCCTATTTTGATAAAAGGCCAAACCCTATTTCCAGAAAGTTAAACAAGGCAATCCTATTTAGAAGTTACTGGTATCGATTTTTACTCATTTGACTTCATCCATTTACATATTTTTGAGATGCATTGAGTTTACAGAGTTAAATTATTAACTCTACCCATCACTGAACATTTCAAAATTTAATTCAAAAGTATTGGCGTTAAACAAACTTATTGAGGTTATATTTTAGCAAAAAAATTAGATTGTACTCAAAAATTTTGACATTGTTCATATTCTTTATATATTTGTGTATTAACTATCACCACACTACAATCAGCCTTCTTGCCAAGTGAGGTGTTAGCAGTCAGTTGGTTAATCATCTATATTAATCTCCGGTTTGCGACCGGTAACGCTTTCAAATCTGTACCAATTACACATTCTAAACTGAATTTATTATACTGATCTTTATAGGATGTGAATGCTGCCAAGATGTTCTCGGATGAGGCTGGTGCTGTATTAGAAAGAGCAACGAGTGCTGGTGGAGGCCTTCATAAAAACATGTTGCTTTATTTTGCGCATGCCGATTTCGAAGAGGGCCGCTTGAAATATGATAAAGTACATCAGATATACAACAAGTTCATCGAAATTACAGACATCGACCCAACGTTGGTGAGAATTCAAAGTTTTACTTTTGATAGTAATAGAACTATTACCATATCAGTGGGTAACAGACTATTTTACAAATGTTGAAAATATTTCAAAACAGAAAACCAAATGAATATTTATCACACTATATAGACTCAAGTTTTGTGGTATCGTAACGTAAATTGATTCTTTTTACATAATATATAATTAATAAATAGTCATTTATATGTTCTTCATGTTTCTCTCAATAAATACGAATCTATGCAATCGCTGTACACTAATATGCAAAGACATCATCAAGAAGCAAAACTGTCATCTTCTTTCATTTCAAAAACGTTTTTCTCTATTTTATGAAGCATAGCAAGACCACTGTCGGGATGGACTACCTGCAGTCATAATATGTCATGATTTCATATCACACATGTAACATTATAATAATCATTCTAGTTTTTAATCCCGCATGTAAATAAACAGGATTATTATTAATTATTAATATAATTAATTAAGTTTGTGAGATCTAGGCGATTATGAAATGAATAAAGAAATAAAAAATCACACTGCTTAGCTTAAGTATATCGAGCATTAACTGCCTGAGTTCTATTAGGCTCAAGCCACTTGGGAAAGTTAGACCACTGGTGTTGATAGTCTCTGTTTTTAATTAGATTTTAACAAATGTTAACTTCAAACATAATTTTTTATTATGATTTGTTCCTTGAATCATTATTGGGTTGCCGTAACAAATCAGGTGTTCTTTCGACAGTGCCAACATGATTTTTGTAAGTCACGTATGCTATTTTATCAAAATGTAATATTCATTTTTCTTGCAGGCGTATGTACAGTATATGAAGTTCACTCGAAGGGCAGAAGGAATAAAGTCAGCGAGAACTGTTTTCAAAAGAGCCAGAGAGGATCCTAGGTCATTTTTACTGACACTCATTCGTAAAATACAATATCGAAACAAAAATTAAAAATCAACTCAATCAAACATGAATAGCTAAACTATTCTCACTCATTAAACCGTTCAAATGAACTTAAATTAAAACCACTATTTTTCTTTGATATTCATTAATTTTTACATCTAGGTTGACTTTACCACTCATTTGACTTCACTGAAAAAAAAATGTGGTTCAAAATGATTAAGCTTTACAATGATGCAATGATATAGTGTCAAATGATAAACAGTATGCTTTAATCGGTTCTTATGTTTCACAGATCTCGATACCACGTTTTTGTCGTGGCCGCTCTCATGGAATACTATTGTTCCAAGGATAAAAACATTGCCTTCAGAATATTTGAATTAGGATTGAAGAAGTTTTCACACAGTCCTGAATATGTTCTCTGCTACATTGATTATTTGTCACATCTCAATGGTAATTTGATAAGATCAGATAATTATATTTTGTATATCTGTTTTTAACTTTTTACTTCTTTTCTTTACTTAAATTCTTTAAAGACTTCTATCACATCATGCTATTCAAAATCATAAGTATATTAAAATTGTAAGTAAGAAAACATGAGTTACCACCCCTATTAGGACTGTAATTTTTTTTCTTTTACGTTGTTTTTGTCTAGGCTCTATATTCATCAATTAAATAACATTTTGAATAAAACAGATGAATCACCACTATTTCTTCCCAATGAAAAAATAAGAAACGTAAACACACACCTACAATATTATGATGTTTTTATGAATTAGTTTCTCACGCACACTTAATAATTTTGAAATATAAACAATACAACAAGCAGGACTGATCGCAGTCTCTAGCTACACCAGTAATTTTTTTGGTCATTATAATTACAGTCATAAGGTTAATGGCAGACTAAGGACTGCGATTTTTGTTTCCCGCCAGCGATCTGTTAATATTATTTCTCTTGTTTGTAAATTTATATGGCTGTGTAAAAAGATATCTTCAAATGGCATTTTTTCATGCTTAATACTTATTTTCAGAGGATAACAATACACGAGTTCTTTTCGAGCGAGTCCTGTCTTCCGGAAACTTAGAGCCTGAAAATTCAGTCGATATCTGGAATAGATTTCTGGAGTTCGAATCAAATATTGGAGATCTTGTTAGTATTGTTAAAGTTGAAAAAAGACGGTCGGCTGTATTGGAAAAGGTAATGGACTCTTATACTCTAAAATCTCTTTGTTATTATAACATTCCTCATATTTTACACTTCTATCCGGTATATAATTTATTTATACCGGATTTATTTTTTATCATTATTTCGTAATGATAAAAATGAATTGCTCCTGAAATAGCCGAGAATATTATTTGCTGATGTCATTGAATAATAAGTAGAATCTCTAACATGTTGATGTTCTCTTTTTCAGATTAAAGAATTCGAAGGAAAAGAAACAGCGCAATTGGTTGATAGGTACAAATATTTAGATCTATATCCTTGCACCGTCGCTGAACTCAAGTCAATTGGATACACAGAGGTAATTTCATAACTCAATTATATAGTTTGACTTGAATTGACCTTTTGAACTCATTAAGATTTTTATCCATAAGATATTACAATATTTATTTATTGAATTGTATTTTACTCACTCTTAGTCACCTGTTTTTATATTTAAATGTTATGAACCTGGAAGATTACTTTCACTGTAACATACTTAACCTAAACATTTTTTTTTTACAATACAAATGTAAAATTTAATCCAAAATTAACCTGAAAATATTATTTTCATATAATTAATAATATTGAACCAGTTAGTATGCAAACGATTTTCTGGTAAGCCAATTACAAATGACAATTTCTGTCTTAATCTATGAATTTAAAGCCAAAGCCATTTTCAGGTGGCATGTATGTCAAATAGATTATTAGGTCTGGGTCCACTGCAAGCATTACTGGGTACCTCAAATGGGGCAGGAAACGGAGACGTTCCCATCGCTTCTCCTGACACTGCTCACATGCTTCCTTACAAACCTAAAATTAACGCTCTGCCTGGAGATCACCCTGTACCAGGTAGATATTCATGTTTTCGTTCACTACAAATTTCTTAAAAGATTGAAGTGCTTGAAAAAATCACCAAAATATAAATATGTCAACTGAATGCTTAGCTCATAAATGTACGAAGTGTAGCATTAGTATTTTTGAGTCAATTACATTTTCCATCTCTTAATTCATCGTCATTGTTAAAAAATATTTCAAGCTAAATTTAAACAACTTTCTTTAGTCTTAACTAGTCATTATTTCTTAGAAGAGAGTACTAAATATAAACTTTAAAATTATGTATTCTCGAAATAAGTAATTTTCTAGTACGCGAATAGTTTGATAGTATTGCATATCTTGAAAGAAATTAAATCAATATTTTCCTCATTTGAGTTGATCAGTCCATAAATTATCGATCAAAATGTTATTTTAGCTTAGTTTTGTATACTGACAAATTAAAGCATTGAAAAAATTCTAATCACTGTTTTTCAATTGTTAAATGAAGCATTTCTAATGATTTAAATGTACACATGTTTGATTTGATACATTTTATTTTCAGGTGGTACTTTCCCTGTTCCTCCGCATGCAGCTCAACTTTGCACACTCTTACCTCCTCCTGCCTGTTTTGGAGGGCCATTCGTTGCCGTCGACCAACTTATGGAAGTCTTCAATAAGATTCAACTTCCCGACCAAGGTAAGAGCAATATGTATATGATCTAGTAAAAAATAAAGATTAATAATTAAGACCCTTTGTATCCCATTGCACTGGTATATACTATATGTACTAAAAAATATCACAGAACCAATTTATCTGCGAAAACTTAAAAAATAAATATGAAACCTATTTAGATTTGTATGAAATTTCAATATTCAGGCTGATAAATTCAATCTGGCTGAACCTGGTTTTGAAATTGCTAACAATGCCTCCTCTATTTACCCACCAATAATTTATTTTTATATATTAATATAATAATTATTATTTGTTGACAATTTACTGTTCAAACAAATCAAACCTTGTTCCATCAGCATTATATGTTTATCCTTTCTTTTGCTAACACATTTTATAAAAGCGATGACTGATTTCGGATTCAATCTTCGTGGGTTTCTAGGGAAATTTACTCGGGTAAATCGAGATCCAGATCATAGAGGTTTTATTGAATATTTATTCGCATTTTAAAGCATGTATGCATTCTCCGTCTTTCATCTGCATCTATTTTCTTTATTGTGACATTTGTAAACGATGTATTAAAAATGTCTTGCAGTTCCAGCTCCTATTTTGAAAAATGGATGTGATACCAAACTCTTTGATATGGCCCGGTCAGTTCACTGGATTGTTGATGACGATGGCATCTCCGCAGTTCACAGAACAGTCAGTACTTCAACATGCATTCTGATATTTAAATTTTTTAGCTATTATATGACAATTTTATTATTACATTACAAAGTATTTGATTTCACGAAAAATCAATTGTTGATAAATATGTCCTATGTCACCATGCATTAGGATTAGAATCCTGATTGCACTATTTCTGTTTAACACTATCAATTTACCAAAAGACAATCAGAATCTACAGAAAAAAATATTTTTCCAAAATATTATTATCAAAGGAATATATTCACACATGTTAAAGTAGACCTTTATAAGATAAATAAGAACTTGTTTAAGTAGCTATAGAAATTGAAGTTCTTTCATGTTATTAACACATTATGATCAGCACAAGCCGTACTGTAGAAATGTTACACAAATGTGCAAAAAAACACATGATTACAATTTAACATACATACAGTCCTGGTAGTTGTGTACTATGTAATATTCAAAGACTTGCCACTCGCTGTTGCATTTCGAATTTTGTGTGATCATTACACGTAGTATATAGATTTCTCGATGTATAATTCCAGAAACGCCGGAGAGGTGAAGACTCAGATGATGAAGACTCCCTAAACGCTCCTCCGCCCGCAAACGACATCTACCGACAGCGGCAACAGAAGCGACATGTTTTCTGAACTACGTAGTTTAAATACTGTTGCTTTTTCTTGTTCATACTTAGTTATGGCATCATATTCGAATTGTATAAATATCAGATAGATTGTTTTGTTGGTAGAGCATTAGGTTTGACGATTACGTTACAAATAAACTAAAATCCTTCCCCACCGATCAAACTCTAAATATTTGCAATCCACACTCTTGAAATAAATAATATCAAATGGTTATTTTTTGGGAATAAAATAGTTTTCTTGGTTGAAAATGTAATAATCACTATTTTCATGATATTACATGCTGGCAATAAATTCAGAATTGTTTGAATGTATCATTTTAAACATAAGACTGATAAATGTTTCCACACTTATATTTCAGTCTTATCAAGTTTAGATTTGTGACTTAGATTTTTTCTGTTGAAGGGTTATATCTGGGTGTGGCGTGAATATATTTCAAAAATCGTTTCATTCACTGTTATGTTGTTCAAATATTCATGTAGGAAATCTTGAAAAGAAGTGTTTGATATGTACATTTATTTGAAGGATGAAATGTGAATACAAACCACAGTTATTTGTAGAAATGAATATAAACCAACAGAGAAACATGAAATCGAATTGTTGTTATATTCACACCATACACGGATATGATACAGACCAGCAGTCAAATTATTTCTCCACTTAAACATTCCATTTAAGTATTGCCATTAGACACATTACTGCAGATGAAAATACTTAGTCTGCAGAACAAATAATGTGTAAATTTGTTAAAAGTTGTATGTAATCATGAAATGCGCTACTAAGAATTGTTTTTTCCAAATTCTTAGATAAAGTCAGTTCCTAAATCTAATAAATTAATAATCAATAACCAATTAAATATTATACCTTGCGACTTTGTGATTATTATTTCTTATAGAAAAGACATACTTTTATGGTGAGGTTTTATAATCCATCTCCTATTAAGCAACAACGCACTAATAACATACTTTTGACATGCAAAAAAATTCACTAGTTCAATCAAGTGCCTTACAAAATCAAAGTTTGCAATATATATTATATTGAAATTTTCTAACAAATTTTAAAATCTTTAAATGTTGACTGTGGTTAGAAGAAATTTTAATAAGAACTTACAAGGCATGATCCAAAATTATTTTGCACGTTGTGGAGAAATCTATTTCTAATTTCGATTTTTTAAATGTTTTGCCTTGCTTTAGATCAATCATAATGAATAAATTCTTGACTTCTGATTGAAAATCTCATAAAATATTGTCTTTGGTAATTTTATTGATAACGGTAACATTTCTTGTCCTTAGTCATATTGATCAATGAATAATAGATTTTCAGTGGTCATCACCTAAGCCCTGAATTATTTGTGTCATAATATAACTTTTGGCTTAATTTATTTGAGACATATTTATTATAAAATTTACAACTGCGCTTGGTGAGGTACATAATTTACTGTATTTGAAATGTACTCAAAAATAAATTTCAATGCTGTTTTACTCAATAGGTTGAAATTGAAGAGTTTCAATCTAAGGTATTCTGTAGAGAACAAAAATTAACTATCATTGACCATTTACCAAATATGAAATATTTTTTTTTATGCAACAATCCTATATTATTACTGATGATAGTTTTTTAAGTTGTATATAAATTTTAATTGAACAGTAATTAATTTCACGCATAAAAATGGTTTTTTTTTTTGTGCTTACTTGGTTCTATTAGCTTTATCATTAATATCATAAATATCTCTAAAAAGTGACAACCATTTTTATAATTTACAATATTGAATGAGGATGCTTGACGGAATTTCAATATCAGATTTCAATTGTTGAACATGTGGGCAATTCCACATCTGTGTGATAGATTGTCTGTAAATGCCGAAAGGCAATGCCCGGTTCATGAATGACATAACATATACAATTGTACGGTTTCAACAATTCAAAACATTATTAATTAACGATAAATTTGAATTCCAATGTATGATAATTTTAATAATAAACTGTCTTTCAAATTATCCCATGAAAATCATTTAAATTTAACGACAGCCAATATTAAATTAAGTAATTTTATATTCTTACCTTTTTTCACTTTTGTTGGAGGAAGGGCAACAAAAAATTTGTGGGCAGTTTTAATTTTGTTATGTGGTAGTTTTATAAAACAGCCAGTCCATATTATATTTTTAACACAGACAGTGCTGGGACTGAAGTATAATAAATATTTTGATGTGTAATGTGTGCTTGTATTAACAATAAAATATATAAAAACAATATCAATTTTTTTCTTCTGTCAATACTGTAAATACACTCCAGCGCCATTTGATCTTGTCAGAACTTGAGAAAGATTGCAACTTTACAGAACAACTATTAACAAATTTTAAGCAGGCTTCCCTGATTATTCACAGAAACTTACATTAGGCGGAAATTCGCAGCAGGAGAAAAAAAAATTGCAACAACGAACCAGTTTTTTACAGGAATTTTGAACAGCTTTTCTTTGTTTAAACAAAATTCTTCTGACATATAAATTCCCTGAACAAAATCTATCACATGTTGAAAAAAAAAATTCTAAAATTTTTTTAAGGGATATAGTTGATAGCTATTTCGGCTCACGCCATCGTCGGAACTATGTTTAAACGTACATTTGCTAATAAAGGTCGCAGGATGACGGCTTTAGAAAATCTGGAAATCAATAAATATAAATCATCACACAATATTTTAAGTGAACAAACAAATAAAAGTCGGTCGCCGCTCCTCATACCATTGCGAGGGGCTATTGCTTACCCGTAATAAACCATAACAACCATTCTGTTCAATATTTAAGCTCATTGAAATTGTCGCCTGTTTAGTTTAATTTACTTTTTCAAAATTTTTTAGTTGTATTGTTAGCAGGAAATAAGCTAGGTCGTTAAAACAGAACAGAAGATGTATTGTGTATCTTTTCTACACAGCTATATATAGATAAGGAAATGTACGTTTAAACATAGTTCCGACGATGGCATGATCCGAAATAGCTATCAACTATATCTTATAAAAAAATTGTAGAACTAAAATACATTGCTATTTTTTCACCGTGTTATAATGGAGTTCTACCAAGTAAATGTCAATCCAATCAATAAAATCTATTAAGTGTCAAATGACGAAGACAGACCCCTTGAAGTCACCATCAAATATTAAAGACAGCACATCTTCACAGAGGCAAGATAAAAAACCCGCAAGGACCACGACGGCTTAGAAGCAATACTTCGTAAGTGACAAACGATGAAAAAAGACTAAGTTAAACTGGATAAAATAATTTTACCGCCGTTCTTTACTTTTTGGTCACTCGACGTAACCATTTGCGATTAATCACACGGCATCGCCTTTTGGGACTAGGCGCTAGACTTAACCATTAAGATCTCGACGGCTGGGCTTTACAATTTAGGATTCGCCGCCGGGCTTAGAAAGATAAAGATTTGGGCAGGTTAAGGTCAAGTTAGATTTTATTAAGTTAAATGAATTTAAAATATATGAAGGATTGCTTATACTGCAGTTAAGAGAAATAAAAGCAAGCAGCAAAGAGAAAGTTTAAAAGTTAATGTTTTCACGAACATGTGACTTTTGACGATAGCAGAGGACTCAATTGAAATGTAAAATAATTTGAGAACAAGATCATAGCGCAGTAAATTAAAAAAAAGGGATTATAAATATTTATTGGATTACGTTTGTTACTCTGCGACGGCTTCAGCGAGTATCCAGACACCAGCGGCAGCAACACAAACTCTTGCACAACAAATTTACACTTAACTTAAAATTTCACATATTTCAAACTATAAATATCGTCCCACTTCAAATCACAGCACTGGTGTAAGCTTCGAGTCATATCGACCGTTTTCGTCACACAAGAGAGGTGTTCATCGGCCGAGAGCCAACAATCGACTGTGATTGAAAATGCACTGCGAGCTCTGGGGAACCCTTACAGCTTTTCGATTTCACCATACATGTGTTCATTAAAATGGAATATGACGTCATCTAGTATGCATGAAATAAGGCTTTTAAATGGTAAATAATAATAAAAGTTATATCTCGCTTGTAATATACGTAAAGTATGTAAAAAACTGTACGCTATACATGATTATTCAATTTTTGTCAATATTTTTTTTTTTTTTTCCATATATAAGCCATAACTATTTTTTTTCATAAAAGTCTATGCAGTTTCACTAAAATATTATTTTCAATACAAGATTATTCTAAATCCTAGCACTTCGAAGATTGACAGAAAACTGTTCACTAAGGTAACGATTTTTATGAATTTCATATTTTAAATCAACAATTATTATAATTAATGATTATTTAAAAAATATACGAAAATATTAAAAATTTATATATTGGAATGAATTTAGCAGTATTTTGAATATTGATTTATTTTATTAAAAAGCCTCGATAATCTTTTTGTACGATTATATTCGATTGATAATCATAATGCTTTTAATTTGAGACGCTTTCTGTGAAAAGGATATAAACAACAAATGCTCAATGGTTATCGTAATTTAGTTTGAAAAGGGGGGGGGGGGGCTTCGCAGATATTTCACCTGGAGAAAACAATATCACTCACGTTATATATATTTTATTATCACCATTATAAATGTCACATACACTTCAATGGTTAGGCTATTGTATAATTTCATTTGAAGCCCAAATGCTTTTTTGGTCGTCTTCTAATTTATTTTGATTTGGTTTTGTTTTCCCTCGGGAGATGAATTAGTTTCTCATTTGTGTAATTTTTGATGTTTTTAATCCTTTGGCTGCTAGAAAAAAATATACGTCTGCACCAAGCAAGCCAGCTATAATTTGTAACAATAAAGTGAATTTCCGATGTTTTTTTTTTAAATGTGGTATACAAAAATAATTAATCAAGCCATCAATTGTTTATTGTTGTATCATAAAAAGCACGGATTTCTTGAAGAATTTTGTAGAAAATTGATTTTGGTAACCATGAAACTATTGACATCTGTAAAGTGACATTTCGAACACGAAGAAATCGCGAAAAATCGATCAAGAAATCCATAACAGCTATGGCAAAATGTTAGTAAACCTTTCTTATAGATATCAGTGTGAGTCCTGTCATGAATCATTTTAATAAAAGGAATATTTTTGAAGTAACCTGGTTAAATGAAATTTATTAGCAGAACCTATGTAAAAAAAAAATCTCAAGAATCACATATAATTTTTATTGCTTTCCTTTTCCTGTGATGAATGCGAGCGACACTTTGTAGATTTTTTTGGCTCTTGCAACAATTTTTAATGTGCAATATTTTTTCATGCCTACAGGGAAAAATTATTTAAACTTTTTCAAGGCCCACTTAAATATTCTATGATATAAATTTTATTACAAACACATTTTTATTGTTTCGTCTCAACCACATCTTAGTGACTTTAAAATTACTCACAGTGAAAAAATACTTTTTTTATTTTATTTATATGGACTCAAATTGATAAATTTTGATATTTTTACATTTTACAAAATTTTTTGTTGGTGATAGTATCATGAAAAATATTATTGCTCAAATATAAAAAAAAACAAATCAAAAGAAATATAGTATCCTTCACACAAATCTCACGAATATTGTACAAGCGTTACATGTACATTACATATACAACTTGAGTGTTATGAAAGCAATGGGTAATTATTTTTCTAGGTTTATGTGTAGTTTGGACCTTCCTAAGGAGATTGATATATGATACTCGTATGAGATAACAAATACTTAACACTTTCACTGCTAATGTAAAACACCATGTAGTGTCGTGCTGAATATATTTACATTATACTTATGTATTGCAAATTGTTAATAATATGCATTATTTCAAAGACAATAAACGCGAGTGTCAGTAAATACAAATAACTCAACGTCGGTATTTTTGCATCTCATATTACAGTGATAAATCGGCGGCAAGTTCATACTGTAATGGTTGGTCTATATGTGTATTTATTTTCAAATTTATATCGATTCATGATTGTAAATATATAGTATACACACAAATTTCTATACTATATTATTCAAAAAACACTTATGTTGCATAAAATTCACTAAATCTCTCAAAATTTACATAAAATAGTTGCTGAAATTGCTGAAAAACTGCGCTGAATTTTTCACAAAACGACGTTATAGAAATAGTCCAGTTATGTTAATATTCCAATTGAGAAAAACAACGGTGCAATATATCAGTGAAACAAAATTGAATGAAAATTATAAAGAAAATATTCTCAATGGCATGTGTACTCAGCTTTGCTACGCAAAAGTGTTAGACAGTAAGATCCAAAGGCAACGAAATAAAAAATGAATTTTGTTGGCTAATAAAAAATACAAAAAATATTAAGTCGTAAATATTTTTTTTACGTTTTGGGCATGAACACGCTATGTAGGTCCTGAGCACATGCTGGATATATGTATGGACACGCTAGGAGTGCTCTTAGCACGGAATGAGTTAAAAAAAACATTTACATATTTTGTTTCAAATATCTTTTATTGTAATAAAATCATACAAATAATTATAAAATGGTGATTCATTTACAAAAAATATGCCGCAGCTATAATTTACACAAAACATAAATACAATGGACGTAAGAAGAGCAGTCAGTTTTGGAGATTCAATTAATTAAGAAAAATGCTTAATCAATAACTGTTGATTCATTTTATGGCAATACCACTTAAATAAATTGTGCATGAGTGAAATTAAACAAAATGGTTACCACAAATGTAAATAATCACAATATAAAATTATCAACAGTATTACAAAAAAAAAAAAAACTTAGCTAAACCTTATGATCTATATGTATAAAACATTACACATGTTACAAAATTTTAAAAACATATTTCACTAATTTTCATTGAAAATCTGACCAACATTACACACAATGAATTAATTTCAAGAATACTGTTTAATCTGTGGAAATAAATATCATTACACCATTTGAAAGGCACATTTACTTGTACTATTTTTTTTTTAATATCTCGTAGGTAAATCCCTATTTTTTTTAATTGAAACCGAAAGTCATCTTAAATGTTGCCCAGATATTCAGTGTAAATGATTTATTGTCTAAAGATATGCAATGGCTACCCACTTCAATGTAGCAAATATTATTTCTTTCGAATATGTATTCATATTCTAGACACTGAAAAGCAGTGTATCAATTTACTCAAGATATTATGCATTAAAATGGTGAAAAATCAATCGAACAAAACAAGCATACTCATGTGACAAGAAAAATTACTCCAAACATCTCTCGCCATTCAATAAAATCTTAAATTAAAATATTTTGTACTGTTATCAAAAGAAGTCTCAATGGTAATTATGCCATATTTTTTAATCGACTTCATAGTCAAGGTTCAGTTAAAATATTTGAAGTGAACATATTTCCGAAATATCAAATACCTTTCTCAATACACATAGTTAAAACATAATCTTATCGAAAGTTTGTCAATCTGTCACAATTCATTTAGTTTGATATTTTTTATTAATAAAATAATTTTAATTCATTAAATAAATAATAATGGAAATATAATTCATCAGTGACACAAAAAACAAGCATATCAATAGTTAAAGAGTTATTTAATACGAGTTTGTAAAAATAATGGACATGTAAATATACAAAAACACACAAAAAATCAGTTCAGTAACGGAATGTATGATAAAACAATAGATACTGGTCAATGTGAATGTGAAATCTGGAATGGTTAATATTCTTTATTATAAATATACAAAAATATGTATAAAAATCGTTATATCAAATGAAGACTTACTTATCTGGCCAGAAAGCTATGGGGCTACACATTTAAAGCACAAAAAAATGAAAAGGTATAGAGCTGCCTTTCATCGTAACCAAACTGTCATTTTATACATTTTCAAAATATCTTTGGGTATTAAATCAATCATTCATATTATAGTATCGCAGCTGGCAACATTCATTGTGTGAATATGGTATTTTATACGCTTGACTAAAAACAAAAATATCAAGGGGCTTCCGTTTGTTATAGCAGCTCTACACTCTTTTGTGCGAGCGCAATAAATTTACTTTGAGCCGTTAGAATTTATTTGTGCACAATAATTACAGGGACAACCAATTTGCTTATAATAATACGTCACCTCGGGAGGCATAGGATGTCAATTGTCTCACCATTCAGACTGCAGTCGCAGTCAAAACTTGAAACACAGTAACAACACAAATTTAAAGAGGAGCTTCTGATTGCACGAGAAGATAATTCGGCACGTGGGATTTTGTTACTTTATCTCACCTATTCTTGTATGTATGTATGTTTTGAAGCATGTAAGCGAATAAATATCAAATGTCGCCATATTGTGTGATCTCAATTTAGAGAAGATTGACGAAAGATGACTATCCTTTTTCAATCACAGAACTATCATTTCCTCACTTAAATCTGCTCATCAATTACCTTGTATCATTTTTGGATTCCAATGCATGGATTTTCTGTGTTTTCGCTGCAACCACTATGCTGTTTCAGGCACATAAATATATTTCAATATCAATGAAGCGACATCGTAACTATTTTACACCACGAAATAGAGAATTTGGTCAGTGTAAGTACTAGATAATACACGTGCATCAAGAATTTACAACTTACTTTGTTAGAGTACTCTCTTCTGATTGGGATAGCCAAAACTTTGAAAATATTTTACATTACAGTAATCATTATGAATTATGATAATTCTGGACATTTTTCTTCTTCATTGAAATGCAGTTACATTAAGTGCATTAAAATGAAAGCGAGAGAAATCTTCAGCGGAAAATGTATAGAGATGATAGAATTATGGAGAGACTTGTAAAACCTATCAAATAATAATGGTTGCGATGCAATGACGCCGACCCAAAGTAGTAATTGTACACTGCCGGGTCCCACTGCAGACCCGGGAAGTTAATGTCCGGGATTGCGGTTTCTGGATAAGACAAAGAAAAAACAAATTAATCTTTCACGGGCATATAAGGTTTTTTTATAAAACAATTAAACCTTAAGAAAACAACTTATGCTTAACAGAAACATCGGTTTATAATGGAATACCATTTCACCAGAGTTAACCTTCAGAATCAGTTGAAATATTTAATGAGTGCGGTTACCCTGATTTAAATAAGAATACAACACATCATCCTGTTATTTTATGACAACACTTTTATTTTTCGAAGCTATGAAACAAATTATATAGGAAGTAAAATATTTATTTACAATTTAATATCTGAAGCCAATAAATAATTCAGTATTGCCAAGTATTAAAAAGAAACAACTCCATCAAATTATTGATTTTAATATACGCTAACTAGGCAACACTGGTATATTCTGAGCATACATCAACAAACCATGAACAATTTAACAATAAAAATTCACAATGCACTACAAACAACACCGATCAATCAATCAATGGTGTGATATTTCAAAAGCAATTTCTAAGATGATTCCAAAGCCATGCATCTCTAGGATGAAATCTTAACTTAAGTAATGATTAAAAAAAATGTTTTCTAAATTAAAGTAAATATTAAATAAACATGTAAGTTTACAACCAATGCAAGTTTTGTTATATTGATCTATCTGGGAGTTAATTATCAAAGATAAGACTTCTGAAAACTGCATGATAATATATTTGAGTATTTTAATTACGAAATCATAGTATAAAGAAAAAATCTCAATCAATTTTGGTAAATTTTAGTCCCAGCCTATTTTGCTCAGTATGAAGTCAGAAAGATTTTTTTACCAAAATAACAACAGTCTTTTTTTGCGTATAAATGTAAATAAATCCCTCATCGGTATTTGGAAAAAACCTCAATGTTAATTTATATTGCTTATACATGAGCCCAATGACGTTATAATAAAATATTTAATAAAAAATTGATAATGAATATTAGTTGAAAAATAAATATGGTTGCGGTATAAATAACATTCCTGCACTTTCCGAACTGGCATTATTTTAGACTAAAACCTTATTGAATTGAATTCAAAAAAATACCTTTGATCGTGTCTGTTGAGTCGGTAGAGTAATCCGAGAGTGATGAGTCCCAAACACAGAGTGGAAGTCCTTGGCATGAGAGAATCGGAAGCTCCGTAGCGAGCCTGACCGCAGGCGGGTGGACACACCGGGATGATGGACTCTGTTGTGCCAAGGGAGGGAGCGTCAAGAGGAGAGGACATCATGGGGTAGATTATATATTGGATATTATGTTGAACAATGCATGATCGGTCGACCAACAGTTTGGAGATTTTGTTTTGAGTACAGGAATAATTTTTTCCGTGATAGAAACGAAAAGATAATTGAATCAGAATTGTAAATAACAAAGTGTAACCAAAGTATGTAATGATGATTTCATGCATGTGAAAATTTTTGCATTTTCAAATGTTACGATCCATCAGTATCGAAATTCGGTAATTAAAATTGGAAGTTGATAAGGTAATGTAGATAAATGCATCAATGTTGAATATTGGTGTTTGTACAGGGAGATTGAAAAGTGACATTTATTCAAAATGTGTGGAAGAATTATATTTGATTTTTGTGACGGTTGAACGAAGCAATGAAAGGAGTGTTTGCAATATTTTTAATTGATATTGTTTTTTGAGGTTGTCGTTGAAAGGAAGTGGTGGGTGAAAAATAAAATAAAACACAAATGAAAAAATGTCAAATCAAAATTGAGATGCAAGGCATTCAATACATGTCAAAATAAATAGCCTGGGTCTGGTTTCCTTGTTAAGTAAACAAAATCAATTCCGCATTAACTGAACGTGATAAAGAATTGATTTGAACTTTGGACTCTCAAATAAGGAAACCACACCTGAACGGTTTGTATGATAATAATGGGTTGATGATGAAGAATTGGATGAATTCTACATGTTTACATTCACAGCGGCAGGCCAATCAATTTACAACTCTTGAACAATTTATGTTATATATACTAAGAATACTAACAATATAGAAAAAAGAAAAATACATTCAGAATATTAAAAAAAACTATCAAATACAGCTATTGGTAACACCATCGATTATGAAATACTAATGAGATGTAAAAATATATATTATTTCAAGTCTAAATTGATATTGCTTAAATAAATCTATAATAATGGTTTTGGTAATCAGTTGACTATTTTCTATTGAAAGCCAAAATTTTCATACAAAGTAGAATCTTGATAAACTAGACGAATTTCAAATGGAATAAACTGACTACCATAAAGACTAAAGACTACCATATTTCATTGTAAAATAAAAGTTGTTAGATCAATGCATTTAACCTCCGATTGCCAAAAGCTTCACAAAATCAACCTATAGGCTTTACACTTAATCGTCATACATGAAAAATGTTAAATTTTTGCAACCATTTTTTACGATAATCTAATGTTTGCTCCAATATGTTGGCTGTATGTAGTTTTTCCAAACCAGTCAGACACGCCAATAGATCAGCCTTCTGACATAAAAAGGCATAGCATATTATTGAATATCTGGATAATTGGGGCTCTACTATACTGAGCTGTAAAATTGTATATCAGTTATTGATGTGACTTTACTTAAAAATTATTGAACATCTGACTTAGCAAAATGCAACTCGTTCGACAGTAGATAAAGCTATCCATGCCCAATCGTAATAAATAATTAGAGAGCCAAAGCTAACTAGCTATCAACCTAACAAAATACAATTCAAAGCCATGACATCAGAGCATCATTGGGATAATTCTATCAGCTTCAAATTTATCAATTACAAATTTTAAAACACAGGGTGTTCATCAGGATGGTTTACTTCTTTATATTGAATATCGATGAATGACAATGTCTGCCTCTGACAGCCATGCGGACACTTTTTACAACATTTTTTATCATTACAACTGATATTTCATCACTTTTATCAAAGTTGCTCAAACAAATCTGGTATGCTGGCGTAAAGCTTGCTCTTTAAATATCCCCACAAAAAGAAGTCCGGGGCTGTTAACTCCACTAATCAAGAAGGCCAATTGACATCACCAAATTTTTAAAATTAATTTGCTGCAGAAAGAGATTTATAAGTATTTCTATCATAAAATTGGCTGCAAGTGAAGTTGTACAGTCTTAACACGGTGAAAAAATAGCAATGTATTTTAGTTCTACAAAATTATTTTTAACAAATGTAGTTGATAGCTATTTCGGCTCACGCCATCGTCAGAACTATCTATACTATAGTTCTGACGATGGCGTGAGAGAAATAGCTATCAACTATATTTGTTAAAAATAATTTTGTAGAACTAAAATACATTGCTATTTTTTCACCGTGTTATAATGGAGTTCTACCAAGTGAATGCCAATTCAATCAATAAATTGTACAGTCTTGTTGGAACCAGACCAGATAATGCACCATACTGTCACTTTTGATGGATGCAAAGGTGAATGAAAACTAATTTAACGATTTTTTATTGCCCAGAATTGACTATTTTGTTCACAAACGTATAGATTTAAATGAAAATGGGATATCTGATTGGCATTTGTAGTCCAATTTTGAAATTCAATTTCTTGAGCATGGTATCAAAGGTTCATGGATTGCTTTCTTAGACAGTAGCGATGTTTTCAGCTAATCTTCTCATATGTTGTGGCCAATTTTTGGATGCATTTACTGCAGAGCCTCTCTTCATTTCTTCAAAATCAAACTCATTCACTGAATAATAAATAGTGGCTTTTGACAGCACATTATTTGAACCCAAAATTTCACACAATTTTCTGTTGTAACACGTTTGTTATTGAATATTTTTCAAAAAGAAATTTGTGTAGTCATCTTCGCGACTGCCAAATATAAAATATCAAAATACTTCATAATGGCGACCGAGCAAAGTAGTAAACCTTCCCAGTGAGAACCCTGTCCATGAATTTACAAGTGTTTCAATTATGTGTGCTATATCTTTTAAGAAAAATTCTTACTAGTGATATATTATCCCAAGAATCCAATTAAATTATATTATGTCAATCAATTAAGTGACGAGAAGCTATTATAAAAATGGACTACAAACCAAACAATTCAACTTGAGCCTCGTTCTGTCCCAGCTTGTTTGCTGCCTTACAAGTGTACTTTCCAAATTGTTTCTTTTCAATTGTAATTACACGAATGGTTGTATCGGTGTACTCGTCGGCGGTAGCGAAATGAGAGATTCTGGAAATATAAAAACGAATTAAATGTAGTATAAAAATTAGTGATTCCAGTGGTCCTATCCCATGTTAAGTGACTCGTCACCTTAACACTGAACATTGTGACTAGTATTTTCACATATAGATAATAATTAGCAAACATACCAAAAAAAAATGTTAAGCCAGGAAAACAATTTACAGATAATCAACAAAAATAGTTTTTAAATATAAAACTGAAATTTTTCGTGACCTCATTAGCTTTATCTCTTATATTTCTACTCTTTTTTGTAAAAAAAGGAAATCGAGCAACCGAGTAATATGCAATTCTTAGGTAGAAAAAAAAATGATAAACCTCCATTAGAAGCACTGAAAGGATTAAATAAAAACATTGATAAAAAAAACTTACGCATAATGCTGATTATTGGAGAGTTGAACTTCATCCTTCAACCAGACGATGGCTGGTGGAGGATAAGCTTCCACATGGCATTCCAAGTCCATGTCATACTGCAAAGCCTGTAATTAAACAAATTTTAATATAGTCATAGATAAGGAAACAAATTGTAGATAACAAAATACAACGTGATCTTTGACTCGTATAATGAGGCGCCACAACAAAAAAAAATATTTCCTTAAGTATTTTATTAAAACCTCTCTATGATGATCAAACGTGACTAAGATTGTCGAAGCTAAGTGCCAACTTTTTCAAATTGGCTATGAACTGTAGATTTATACCTAATAAAAAAATATGCTTTTGCTTGGTCTGTAGTCGATTGGACGAAGAAGATTTGTGTTTGTATTTCTGAAATGCCTGAATCTTTTTGAATCGGTTGTGGTGCTCACAGATTTCAATACCGGAGCATGTAAGATAATGCATAAAATTCTCTCTCAACCTTCTTATCCTTTATCACTATTTCTACAATATATATATAATGAACAGGACCGGCTTCGTGCATAAAAAATATTATGGAAAAAGTACTAAGTGTGCTTTTATTATTTAAAAAATCAAATCCTTAACCAACTAACTGCTGTCGACTAAACTGTTGAGACAGCTAATCACAGTGTATTGATGGATAGATAGTATTTAAAATTAGAAGAAAGTTAGCCGTGTCAAAAAATTCATGTATGGAATAAATTTCTGTTAGAGTATTGTAATGAAAACCTCTATGATTTTATTTAACTATTTTTAGAAGTTTTTGGTATTGGAATATCCTCATTTCAGCTCTTCTCCTTCTGAGGCGTAACCGGAGCAAAAATTTTACTACCAGCTATGTCCAGCCACATCTTGCTATTCATTTACTTTCCTAAAAAGGAGGTTGAGCGACCAAATAACAGAACATTTCTTGAAGAACAGCTTCTTTTATGGTTACATTATCACATTCATATACTTTCTTATTGAGAAATAAACATGTACATTGTGAGAGAAGGATAAATAAGAAAACATCAGTAAGAAAAAATGTTAAAATTTAATTATAAGAACTTAAATGTTGCTGAAATTGTGAAGAGTGATTTAACGGCAGTTCAAATTAAACACTCACTTATTTATTGTTCGAATTTTCAAGTTGAGCTTCAAACAATATATCATTGATGGCTTTTTCAGCGAGAAGTTTTTGCTTTGGGGTCAAAGCTTTTAATTTGTTTCCCCAAACCTTACCAACGTCAGAATCATCATTGCCCATTGAAAAATGTTCACAGACGCCGGAGAGTAATTGTTGTATCACATTTGTCAAATTTTCAGTGACCAGATTAACACTCGGCTTCTTATCAATGTCAATTATACCATTGTCTGCCTGAAAATTGTGAGTATTAACACAACAAAAGCTCAAACAATTTTTCACCTTATTGGAAAATATCACTATAAATCTTTAGTTTCATGATTATTAATTAGCAAGATACATTACATTCTTGTAAATATTAGTGATAGTTCAGTAATTTGAGCCCCCGAAGGCTATTTGTATAAAAAAAAATAGAATATATTTGTCAGCTTCTGTATAAAATGTTATAATACCTGTCCAAGTCGGGGTCTAGGTACACTGATGACGGGAGCGAATTCCACTTCAACAGCAATATTTCTACGAGTGCCCTTTCCAACACCATTTTCCGCAACGCAATAATAGGTACCGCGATCCTCCTTTTTGACCTTATCAATCTTCAAAATGTTACCTCTGAAAATTAAAACATATATTAAGCATCACTGATATAATTTAATGGTTAACATAAATCAAAATACATTTTGGACAATTTCCCATAAATGAAAGCAAATATGATCACGTTTCAGGTCTCCAAATTAAATTCCAGACCTATATAGCTGTGATTTATGAAATTGTGTTCAAAGACATCTTAATTCCCTCCTGCCCACTCAGCCTTTAAAACAGAAAGGAGCAAAAATATAATAAAAACATAATATGCCATCAGTCTACAAAAAGTATCATTTCCTGACAGCGATGTGTTAATATACAAATTGAGAATGGTCATGATTACGAAAAAAATCATTTGATACAAACCTAAGGATGGATCCACCGGTTGGCAGGATGGCGTTATTCTCTCTGCGCCAAGAAACACGTGGCGGTGGGAATCCACCAGCAAAGCACTCCATGTTGACACCTGCACAACAAGTTTAAATTAATGTTCACCATTCGTTTTCATTAAAAGAAATCAATTAGCATCTTTAAAATCTCTGACAAATATATAAGATAAAGCAAATAGGATAAATATGACTCACTCTGTCCCTCTCCGACGACGAATGACCTTGTTGTGTTGTCGGAGATCACAGGAGGTCTTCTCACTTGAAGTTCGACTTCAGCAGCGATTTTATTGCTGATTGATATCAACACTTGGCAGATATAGTATCCGGCATCCGTCTCTTGGATATCTTTAATCTGGAATGGATGGTAACATTGGAATTCATTTTAAAAAGACCTGGTTCAGACCAATCTTTCAATAAAGTGAACTCTTGAACTTTCTGTTTGTCTAACACCTATGGCATATATTTAGAGAAACTCTCATAATGCTACAGAGTGCAATCCCACTTATGGCTGAAACTTTTAAACATCACTGTTTTCAATTTTTAATGAAAATGCAATTATAAATATATCGAAAATACTTATAACAGTGTTTTATCATATTTTTCAACGAAAAGTCAGAAATAAACCCCAACTCACTTTTTTTCAAGCTGTGTCACACAGGTACGGAAAAAAATATAATTTATGACTAAAAATAAGATAGAATTAATGAAATTATCAATCGAAATTTTGGGTGAAAATAATGAAATGAGAATGGTTCAATATTTGAAAATTCTGGAAACAAAGTGACATTATGATGCCTGTTTCAAATTTAAAAAAAAGTCCATTTACATTCATTAATTTCTTCATGGTGGTGTTTGCATACCTGCAAGTAAGTCACTAGCATGTAAGTGGCCGAAGAATTAATTAACATGGGTTTTCAGCGGTGGTCATAACGTACAACGCAACGTAGGGATAAATTATGAAAATAAATAATGAAAAAAGTACCCATGGATACAACTATGAATTTTATCCTTTACACATTGCCTTCAATAGAAGTTATTTTTGTAGTGATGGCAACGCAGTGCGACTTCAAAACTTTTGTATACACACATCTGTATTTGTCATATTCAAATATAGTCCGATATGTCCTGATAACCTCTGAATGCTTTCATAACACCAACAATACTGAACGGACTTTTGAAATATTCGGTATGGGAATATCATTTACGTGGCTTGGTAGAAAATAAGTTGAGACAATGATTCAATAAACTGACAATAGAAAATAGACAAACCTGAAGTGTGAGCGTTGAGGAGGCCACATCGTATCTCAGTGAAAACCTGGAATCACGAAGAATGAGAGTCGAGCCTGTTGAGATTGGCAACAGCTCGGCTGTCCGCGTTCTATCCATTTTCATCTAAAAAAGCAAAAATTTTGACTATGACTATTTCTCATGGTAGATTCACTAAGTCCAAGTATATCCCCTACTTTAGTGGGACTAAAGCCTTCTTTTAGATAGTTCAAAACTTAAATTTTTGTTTCAAACGAGATTCCTTTGCGTTTAGAGACTTTCATTAATTTGCTTACCATTTCGAAGGATCAAAAACTAAAAAAAATATATGTTTTGACCCCCAGTAATATGATATTTCTTAACCGTCTAAAATCTTTATCATACGTATTCGAGTCACATGAAGAAGTGAGAAATGTTGGATTAATTAAGTTCTAATTGAAGAACAGCGCCTGTTCAGCAGGATAAATCAGGAAACACGACCTTTATGTATGGAAGCCAAGTTAAAACTGTCTTTTTTAAATACTCATGCAAGTGTAAATTAGTTTATTTTTAAATGCTTTTTACTTCAAGAGTAATATTTTTATCTTCGGTTCGCATTTGAAATATTTGGATTTTACGCAATTGCATTATATTTCTTTACACACACTAAAACATAAATTCGCATAATATCCGATACACTTGTCAACATTTGGCAATTTAAAAAGTATTTAAAAAAAATGGAATGCTTTACAAAATTAAGTTTTAAAAATACACATATTTTTTTTATTTAAAAAAATAATGAAACATAAATACCTAACATCATATATAAAATTCCTCTTTAAAACAAATTTGGGGAAAAATCGCGTAAAAACAAGTGAAGCGCGTAAAAAAATTGCGTATAATCTAATTCACGTAAAAAAAGGACTGGGTGTATAGTCAATGCCAACTATTTATTACGTTTATCAGTTCTATTGCATCTGTGTAATACCGAAACACAGTAGTGGGTGACAAAACATGTGAAAAAATAGCAATGTATTTTCAATTTAACCTGTTAAAACTGTATACGATTCCACATACTTTGCCACTAACGACTCGGATTTCACCATTCGGTATCTACGGGCATTTTATCAAACGGATGCAACAGAACTGATGTTCAAAGTTTTAACAGTTCAAATTTGATATAGAAGTTCCATCAAGCACCTTCGTTAATATCATAAATTATATCAATGTATTTTAGTTCTAAAAAAATACATTGCTATTTTTTCATTATGTTATAATAGAGTTTTACTCAATAAAAGCCAATTCAATCAATTAAAAGGGTTCATATTGTTACAAATCATTTTTTTTTTTTATCAAGCTTCAAGCAAAAATATTGCAAAATAAAAAAACCATATTGATATTTGAATGGATGAAATATCAGATTACCACCCATGACCTCATCAATTCAATCCATTTACCAAACAAATTTGAAAACGAATCTTATTATCCTTCCCTCACATGCAAAACTATAGATGGACAAAAACTTTCTGGTTTATATTTGCAAATATTTTTGTGGATTAATCAGTAATAATCAAGTGCAGCCTTTTGAGTATTTTTGGATATTAACTGAAGTATCTTACCCATAGTACTGGATATTCTTGAGCATACTGAACGGAGCAGTCAAATTCCACTGTTCCTCCGATGTCTTTGATTTGCTCTTGGGTAATGTGGGAGATAGTTGGTGTTCTCTGGGAGACAGCTGGAAGCAGAGAAAAATATTATCTTAACAAACAAATGTGGCAAGAATGAGCATTCAAAATTATTTTGATTTTGATGCCATCACCTGCGAGACGAAATACAAGATCGCGCGATTAGTTGTAAGTGGAAAATACATTAACGATTTTTAAACAAATTAACCGATGAATTATTTTGCAATACGTATTAAAAGAATACAATAAATATCAACTAATAGATGAATAGGACAAACTGATAAGCATGCAATTATTTCCTGTTGAATGAATAATAATTATCAAGGCTATCGATACACAATTTAAAGATGAATCATTTATTAACCACTACCATTAACAAAATATAACATTGAGTAAATGCTTCCCTGATGATTTGCAATTGGAATACTCGGAATTAAATTGGTTACAAGTACAAGTGTTCAAGATTATTAATCACAATGTTTCCATGGCAGTGACAAATACTCAAAAAAAATATGCAAGTTGGTAATACCATTATTTTTACTATGTATCTTGATACCCTCAATGAGCATTAACATTTAATTTGAATGATTCTTATGTTCTTCAATAGTCAAGCAATACAATTTTAGAGTAATGATATTCTTTTTAACTCTACTTTTAGCAAGTTGACGAAATATAATTTATCTGTCATAAATACAAGTTGCACATACTGATAGAATTCCATTTTAATTATGCAGGATTTCTTCATGTCAAACATATTAAGAAATATTTCCTTAAATATTTAGATAAAGTTAGTATGTACGTTAAGAAAATATTTGGTTGTTCTAAATCTTCCATTTTTCTTTTTGAAATTGCTAGTTTTTATGTTATCAAAAAATAGATAATAAAAAATAATTTAAATGAAACCCTTGGTTGAATCACACTTATAAATATAGTAAGTCACAGGAGTCACAAAGATAAAATTTATAATTTCAATTATCATTCATTTAATCTGTGTTGGCATTGGTCCTGAACATGCCTAAAAAATTTTACGGCCATCTATTACTCAAAGAATAACAAAGCACTATGTGTGACATACAATAATATGAAAGATTGTATGTCTCACACCCATTGAGAATATTTTTATTCTGTTTGCACTATAATGACATATCAATTGAATGATAACAAGAATATTCTTTGGGGTGCATTCAACTTGATTTTATTGAAGCCATATTTATGGGGGTGATGTGAGATCTTTTATCTAATTTATAAAGCTCAACTCTGATATCAAAGGGGCGGAATAGGAATCTATAAATAATCAAACTATGGATTTGATAGTTGTAATAATTTTTAAGAATGATAAATGAAATGAGATTTTGAAAAAAATCTTTCGAATAATACATTATATATACTCAATAATACCTATGTTTTTTCATTAAAAAATGAATGTTAAAGGTTAAGATATTTTTTTACATGAAGTTAAATTTCAATATCAAATTCGAATTGTTGAGTTATTTATATCAACCCTGAACAATCAAAACAGTAACACAAATAATGTTTATAGGACACCAGAGGAAATAATAAAATAATATTAAAATAGCGAAATAAAAAAAAAAACATTCTTAAGGGCTTTTATAAATCTCTATGAATTCTAAGCGGTAAGTTTTCAATTTGATTATTTTAAGCAATAATTTTTAAAACTGTTATATTGCTCTCCTGGGAATTGATCATATATAAGATACTGTTTTAATTAATCAATGATATATAGTATTTATCGTTGACGTTTTCTAAAAAGAGGAAAATGACAAAAAAACTGTTTTACAGATATACAATAATTTTTATACTACTCTGAAAGTCCTCTACAGAGGATTATACATTCATTCACAATGCCTAAAAAAATCAATAGATTTGGTAGTGTGACATTATTGATGGAGTGAACGCTGTATCTTTCTTCAAATGGGTCATCATTTGGCGTAAGTGATTATTTTGCAGTTGACAAAAAAGGAATGATACATTATACAGATATATATTACTCAGTGAGAGTTTATTTCCCGTGAAAATATGGTTTACCAATTCAGGCAGTTCAAATTTAGTATACCTGTCAACGACGGTATGGTTATGTATGGATTCAATGATTTTAAAGTTCTGAAGCAAATTTATTATCACTGGAGAGTATCCCGTAAAACATTTTTTTCACAAGTAAAAGTATAATTCAAATGATGATAATGTGATTAACTCAGATGAGAAGTGATGGCAGTAAAATTATAGTTTTATTCGAAATACACTATCCCTGTAATATATATGTATATATATATACATATATATGAAAGAAAAATGCACAAAAAAACAATGGCGAAATAAAATAAGCCCGATCATACCGAATTTTTTTATTTGCAAATCAATTGCTTGACCATCTAATACAGAGGTTAAATATATTTATGTTTATTATGACTTAAATATATTTTGCATGATTACAAGCTTCAATTGAAGTAGGATGTAGGTAATAAAAATTGGTAAACATCATATTTATAAGAACTAAAATACATTGCTATTTTTTTCACCATGTTATTATATTTATATATGGCCATGATATATTAACTAATAAAAGCACATTTTTTTAGTACTTCTAAAATATATTTTACGATCAGGATCAATTCCACTTATCACAAGCATTATAATGTGATGAAACTTGCAATGAGATAAACCAACCAGTCCTGGATCATAAAATATATTGTGGAAATAGCGCAAAAATGTGTTTTTATTATTTAAAATATCATGCCTTTCCACTAAGAAGTGACAGATAATACCTAAAGTCATATGGGCAAGATGCAAGTTCATAGAGTTGATGAAAAATAAATAGTTAGAAGTTTTATTTTCTTTTGCTGTGAATATGGCATGTCTGGCTGAATAAACTATTGGTTTTTTTTTCATAGAGAAACTCCATCTCATTGGATCTATGATTTGTTATTCGAAATTTTTTTTAAAATAGAGATATTTCAATAAAAGAATCATGATTTCAAATTAAGAACATGTTTTAAAAATAAATCAAAACTCCAGTTACCAAAAATATCGATAAATCAGTTACATAATTTTACTGGGGGTGCACACTATTCTCATAATGGGGTGAAATAATCGAAAATGGAATTAGATTTTAAAAAAAAGCTTGAAATTTTAGATATACTCTACAAATACTTGTTACGGGTCGTCGTAAAGCGTATCCCTCTATGGTAGAGGAAGGACGTTATTACTGAATAAAAACAGGCATTGTTTTTTATAGACAAAACATGTCGCGTGCTCATCCAGGTGTGAAATCATGTAGCCGACATTTATCAGCAGCTTAATTAACAACCCAAGCTTTGGAACATTATGCTCAAGCGGTATGTCGTTAATAACAATAATTTTGAAACTATGAAAATAAAATTTAGAAAATAATGCTTCTATACGTAGCGTCTAACGACGTAGGTTAGGTGCGAGACAGGTGAATCAGGTAATAAAAATTAGATTTATCAACTGATAGTGATTCATCAATTGGTGGTAGTTTTAAAACAACTTTATGCATAAAATATGAAAAATATAAACGTATCTTAAAATTATGAAGTATCTACATACAAATGGGTGTGACACCTTTCGGATGATTTCATACAAAATATGTGAGTAAACAAATTGAGATCTCACAGGCGTCGGTAAGAACTCAATGAATAAACAGGCATTGTGGAATAAAAACTTTAAGTAGTAGTATTTAGATAAATAAAAAAAGAGGGGTGATAGTTGAAAGTGCAAATATGACTCACCAAAATTGAATAAAATGCTAAATATTAAAACACTTATGATCCGTACAACCGCCATTTTCGGTGTAAAAATTGTAACTGATGTTACCAATATTGTAAAATAAATATGTTTTAAAGTCTTCAGAGTTGCAAGTTATTCAATTCAGATTACCCTCATCACGCATAATACTTTATAAGTTCACCATAGTAATAATAGACAACCTAATTTTCTATGCAGTGCCACAATAGTGGGGGATACAAGGGTGCGGATACTATAATATATAATATACTCACTAATAATTTTTGTATATTTCCACATGTTTTGTCACTCACGGCTCGGATTTCGCCTTTTAGCATCTTCATCCATTCTATCACATGGGTCCATTAGAACTGACAAAGTTTCAGCAATTCAAATTAGATATAGAAAATCCATCCAATTATATTAGTTAATACTGTTATTTTTGATATAACAACATAATTATAATTAAAGCATAAAAGAATGTAATAAATCGAAATATTTAGTGTTCACCTATATCTATGTGTAGGTCAGTGGCAATTTTTGCTTCGCATGGTAAATTAACCTAGCTTATATTTTATAAATTAAAATTACCCGTATAATGAAAACAAACTAAATAGATTTTTTTGTAAAGTTAGTTTTATCAAGATTTCTCCAAGGAAATGAATCAGTGTTCCACTTTATTAAATACCAATTATGCACACAAATATTAAGCATAAATATTTTATTTTCGTAGTGAAATTTTAGTCATACTTATTTCATATTTTCTTTTCCTAGCATTTCATAGCAGGCTTGGGATGAAAATATGGCGCTTGAAGTCTATGGTTTGGTATCTCTGGTTAGCAGATGTTTATCCGTCTATTGATGACACATAAACAGTCTAAAATATTTTTATTAATTATTTTCCAATAATATCGAGTGCCGGTCGGTTCTCGTTTCGTCAATTAGCAGTGTTAATATTAAAAGTTGTATTTTTTATTTTAAAATAAACGGCTTACTCCTTTACTAATAAATGAAAGGAAACGTCATAAGGACACGTAATAATATTATCATCTGACAAGGGTAAATTACGTTGCTTTCTACATTCGATCGAATTTTCATAGATTTTCTGAACTCTGCGATTTTGAAAATACCTTATATATAAAATGGCTGAGCCTGTGACTGTAGAAATTGCCGGTGAGATGGAGGCGCCAAGAAGTTCTCCAAAAAAAGGTTTTGCAAAGTACGACTGCATTTTTATTAAAAGTAAAATAATGTGATAAATATTCTATCATTCAACTATTCCGTTTTCTTTCACCCCGAATAAGGCAAAGTTACTGTTTTTGTATTGCACATTTTTTACAGTGTTCCAATTGTCAATTTGGACACCTCAGTTTTTAAATTTAATTTAGGTTAAATGTTAAAATAAAAAAAAATTATGTTTTGTTCTCAATTCACTGTCAAAACATAAAAATATAAGAATAATGGTTGGGATAGAATAAGTGTTTGGATTTATTTTGATTAGTTTGGTTCGGATTTGGACAAGTTTAAATTTTGTTTAATATGTTACTATATTTTTTGGTGTATTTTGATTCAGCATAATTTGTTATTTTGATAATTTTAGTAACACCCTAATAATGTATTATAACATAACTTAAATATAATTTAATGTATCATTTCTTGCTGCAGCCTGGGACAATTAGGTCAAATGATCACTCCATCATCGTTATTTGCTATGATATCTGCTCAGAGACAAGCAATACGACCATGGCTTTTATTTGTGCAGACATCCAACTTTAAGGTTTGTTATTTGTTATACCTAATTCCTGTACCACATACAAAAACCATTCAATGCCCAGAGGAGATAGAATTTTTAATTGTGTCTATCTTAATATTGTATTATTTTACAATATCAACTGAGAGCACTTGATGGAATTTCAATATCAAAATTGTGTACATTTTCACGTATTTTATTACTCAAATCTGGGCTTCACTTTTCGGCATCTTCAGATGTTCTCTCACATGAATACAATAGAACTGACAGACAGTAAAAATAGTGTAATTAGTAAAATGTTCCTGGAGGAGTTTAAATTTTGGTGGTAATTGCCATTTTTCAATCATGGATTGATCACAATGCAAACTCTTTTTTTGAGATTTTCATTAATTTACACCCACAATCATAATTTAATTCTATCAACTATACTGAAAATGCTTCATTGCTTAATTTCAGGTTCCGTCAACACTACCCAGAGTTAGCAAACGGCTCGTCAGAAACTTAGAGTACTTCCAGGCCAATTACTTATTTGTATTCTTTGCTCTATTCGCTTATTGTTTGTGAGTATTATCTCTAAAAATATTAATAATACACCAATGAAATGTTCTGTAACAATTCATCGGATTCCCCTTTGAGAGGTATGATCGCTCATTTGCGACTTTGTGTGATATTGTCTATTATTACTTGTCACTCTTGCATTTGTTAATGAATTATTATTATTAATTCAGATGCAAATACTACACATATTTTTAATACATAATTTTTGGCAGTCAAATGTTTTTTATTTGTTTTGGTTTTGTTGATATATTGCATACTGCATACATGGTGGTACTGCACGCAGTAAAAGTCTAGGCAAACTGAAAGCAATAACTTTGAAAAGTATTAGTCATGTAAATTATTTATTTCATTTATATTCTTACGTATGAATTTTAATATTCTAAAAAATATTAACTAATAACATTTATTTTAAATAACGAAAACACATTTTTTCCCATGATATATTTTATGATCAGGACCGGTTTTGCCCAACACCTTAAAAGTACTAAAATCTACTTGAAATAGCTACAGAAAATTAATTAAAATATATGGAAAACCTTCATTAAATACAAAATAATTCACTACTCAAAGGATTAATATATTTTAATGAATTAAACCTCAGATTGATTGTTTTTAGTTGTTTTTTTATGTTTAGTCAACTAAGAATAATTGGGAATCATCCTATCATTATCTTTACAGAATTACTTCACCGCTGCTATTGCTGGCCATCTGTGGAAGTCTCATTCTGTGTTACAAGTTTAAAACCAATCCCGCGAAATGGAAGGTAAAAAAAATTACTTAAAATTAATTAACTATGATCCAGGTCAAAATTTATTACTTATACAGTCTAATCAATGTAACCGTATTCTGATAAAGTTATTGCAAACTGCTATATACATAAATATTGTTTTAACGTATGTTTCTATTTTTTTTTTAGATAGGATCCTACGAAATGACTCTTGCTCATCAATACGCCCTCGTTGGCTTATGTTGTATGCCGATATTCTTTTGGGCGGGGGCTGGATCAGCTCTATTTTGGGTCTTAGGTAATATATTCCATTTCTTATGAGCGTGAATGATCAATAATCATTTCTAAAGTTGACTTGGACTAAAAAGCTGTTAAAAATTAAGCATATTATACATTACGACTTTCAGTGAGCTTAATAATGCTACTCAGAATTGACTCAAAGAGACAAACATCTCAAAATGTCAATGTCTTGAATCTCAAACTCAGTGTTCACTGAGAAAAGTTCAATCAATGTTAAAGAAGGAAAATTTTTGGCTGTTTTTTTTAAGACTGTGTTACTATGTAAGAAAAATCAATCTTAGATTATTAACCACTGTATTATGAGTCCGGTGTACAATCAAATTAAATTTAAATGAAAAACAATTAAAATATAAAACTAGAAGCACCACCATTGCGTCAATTAGATTGTGAAAATTGCTTGATAATTATTTTTTATATGTTTTTTAAGGTGCTTCAATAACTGTGATCAGCATTCATGCTGCCTTCTACAACATTGATGCCGTAGTCACCGAAGATTCTGAAGACCAGTTCCAACTGTTGGAGGAAGTATGATGTTTACCTCCGTCTGCAACAGACATTGATCACTCGAAATAACAGTTCCATAAGATTTAAACATTTCTTTACAAAATTTCAAATGCCATCTCATAGTTTTAATTTGTTTTAATGGTAGGCAGTCATTTAAAAAAAAAATGTTTATTTTAAACTGATTTCTGATACATCACAGTATGTTATGAAACATTGTAATTCAATCATTATGTTACATAGTTAATTATATATTGAGATAGTTTCATGTTATATTACATGGCAGTGTTTTTATTTTTCATATTTACTCATCAAATCAATGTTTTTCCAAACATCAAAATTTTACTGTAATGTAATTCTATATTTATAATGAAATCATTGTTGTATTTCACTGTAGTTTAAAATCATTATGATATATCTTAATTTAAATGGCTAAAAGCAATATGATTCTATTTTACTATTTATCACAATAATATGTGTTCCAATAAAGTGGCTTTAAATATCACCTGTGGCAAATTTGAATGAATGCAATTCTAACAATGCGTTTTCTCTTAGTGCATATGTAGTTAGAACACAGCATTGGATTTTGATCATAAAACAGGAGATTTTTTCTCTGCAGCATTTTGGATGTGCAAACTATTCTGCTTTTTTTTATAAATTTTTGGTTTATATTTTCCAGGATTTAAATAGACTCAATGTCTAAATAAAAAAAATATTTGTAAAGTGCAAATGTAATTTTATATGTTATTTGTGGGTTTATTGATGTAGGTGAAGGCAATCTAACATTTGTAAAAATATGTAAATATAATAACTCTCTTAAGATTTACCAAAGCGAGCCTTCTTACCTTGTAATCTGTTAGTATATTGACAGCTTTATCTTTTTGTAGATAACTACATTATTTATTGTAATTAAAAAAAAAAATCACTCAATCATATGGCACATATTATCCTTATTCAGCATTCAGTAATATAATTTTATGAACCAATTATACCAAACAATCAATTAGAAAAGTTTTTTTCTTCAGTTGCTAGGAGACCATTTTGATCCAATTCTTTTCATTTGTTGTTCAACTGTTTTTATTATATGACTATATTATTTAATCATACTATTAAAGTCACCAGCTGATCATTTTACTTCTACTGTGGACATGCTATCATATTTAAATTTATCCGAATACAATAGGTTATATTTTAACACGGTGAAAAAATAGCAATGTATTTTAGTTCTACAAAATTATTTTTAACAAATTTTTTTTATTTCGGCTCACGCCATCGTCAGAACTATGCTTAAACTAACATTCGCTCATCTATATATAGCTGTGCAGAAAAGGCACACAACACATCCTCTCTTCTGTTCCAACGGCCTAGCTTGTTACTTTAACACAATGACACTGAATTTTCAAAATTCTAAATGAAACAATAGGTGTCTATGACAATAAGGTTATATGAGGGACGGAAGTGGTCCTTATGGAAGCAAATCAGATCACCCCTTTGTACAACGGCTGGACAAGTGGCGATACTATTATGTTAGTTTGTTCGTTAAGAATCCTTTGTGATAATTGGTGTCTATTGATTTCTAGCTGTTCCAAAGCCGTCATTCTCCGACCCTTACTACAAAGATGCAAACATTTAGGTGCTGAGTTTGAATTTATATTATGTGATTCATTAATAACGTGATTAGCGAATTGTGAATCTTTTTTTTTACTGAATCTTACATGTTCCTTAGCTCAAGTAGATATACTTCAACCTGTCTGTCCGATATAAACGGATAAACATGAGCCACAGGACATTTTATAAATACCGCTTCTGTCCAGTGTATTGATTTTATCTTCACTATTTTTAAGATGTCTGCCTAAGTTATTGTTGACCTTGAAAGCTACGTTTATTGAGTTTTTAATCTCCCGATGAATTTTTTCGCTAATGCTACCTAGGTAGTTAATAGATTTATAGAAGCGGTTATCTTGTATTGGGTTCGGGTAAATGAGTTTTCTAGCTAGATTTAATTGTTTTTTATATAATAAATTATTTATCGTCGTTATCTCATAACCATTATTACGGGCTGTGCATTTTATCGTATGCAGTTCTTTGTCGTAATCTGCCTGACTCATAGGTACAGTTACTAGCCTATGGACCATGGAGTTATAAGCCGCAAGCTTATGATTCCATGATTGGAGGGACTTTGCGTGAATTGTGGTATCACAAAAGGCAGGTTTTCTAAAAAATTTTAAAAGTGTGTCTGTTTTTAACTCTGCTAATGGTTAAGTCCAGGAAATTGATGGAGCTGTCTACCTCTATCTCTAGTGTGAATTTAATATTACTATGTATAGAGTTAGCTTTCTGTAGAAATTTATCTGATTGTCTATCCGTGCCTTGCCAACAAATCAAGATATCGTCTACATAGCGGTTAAAATACATTGCTATTTTTTCACTGTGTTATAATGGAGTTCTACCAAGTGAATGGCAATTCAATCGATAGGTTATATTTTATTACAATGAAATAATACTGGCTATAAGAAAATGTAGACAAGGCAGCATGATTTCTAATTTATTATCAGGATATTATTGCACTGAAAACGGTGACTCATTAATATTCTTATCATGATCACTGCACTGTCAATGCATAGAAAACTTATTAAATCTGAACTGTTAAATTAACGAGAAGACAAAATTAATTACAGATGGAGCAGTAGTTGTATTTTCATTTTTCCGTAGAATTGGAAATAGACCATAGATTCATGTAGGCTTTGTATACACATGAAATGTATTCCTAAGAACTCAAAACCTTTAGAAGTACTTTGTTAGTGAGTTAAATGTTGTATTTATGTAGAATCCAATGCACGATAACTGTATTAACTCATAGAAACTCATTTCAATGGGTTTATCTCGAGTGTTTTAAAATTTAAAGATATAGTAATACAATAACTTAAAATGATGTCGTAATTAATACATGCCTAACACTACAATAGCTTATTTTTTCTATAGAAATTTAAAACACCTGTTACCTTGCATTAGAATGTATTCATTTTTATGCATGTTTTATGTGTAGTCATTAAATTACGCTATCATGAATGTTTGTTGTCCATGAAACATATCTATTAAATTGATATCACTATAGCACATTGTTTTTCATGTACTTATTTTTAAAAGATATTTACAATGTTTCACTTAAATTACTTAAAAATAATTGATTAAATGTGAATGACAAAAATAGCTGGTGCTATTAATTTCTTAAGTTTCTTTATCTACATTGAATTTCAAGGATAATTAAGTGATTGTTAGTGTAATATTAAATGTATATATTTATTTTGTATTATCTAAATAAAAAATTTGATTCCAATTTTCTGTTGTCATTACAATATATTTTTGATATAATTTTACAACCTCTTATATATATATATCCAATATCATTAGATATGACATTATTGAAAATTTGAATTGGTTGTTCTTTTCCAAATATTTTTAAATACAATTAATTCCGAAGATTTAATGCATTGATTATTTCACCAAGTTTTCGAATTGTAAGGTAACTCAGAGCCCAATAATGCTCTAATGTTCTTTTGGAGGCATATTATGGTTGGTTGATAGGGAAAAGAGATCATAAAAATTTGAAAATTCTAAAAATTCTAAATTAAAGAAACTATTATTAAATTATGATTTATTGCTTCAATTGACACATGAAAGGATTCCTTTCTTTTGACAAAATATTCAAAGCATTTAATTCAACAAGAAATATATTATTTCATTGTTAAAGATTTGAGCTATATGCTATTGTCTTAACATAGTAAATTAAGGTTTTGCTACACTGTCAGACAATTAGAATTCAAAAATGTTTTTATATCAAAAAGGTATGAGCAATCTAACATAGTGATTGCGGAGTTAAGTACCATGCCGTTTTTTGCATTTTCATACAGAGAATTACCACAATACCATACACCTTCCCAGAATATATCCACGATAACATTAACGTAATGTAATATTCATAATGGTGTTTGCTGGACTTAATTCAATATGTTTGAATCATTCAAATTTTGTTAGTGTCTAGATATGCTTAAAACTTAAGCTGAATGCAAATTTTTTGATTGCCAATTAAAGTAAATTAAAGCCAATTGCATTGTGAATTTAGTATATAAATTAACTAAATGCTGGATAAAACAGCTTTTTAATAAACAATTTTAAGTATTTTCATGAAAAAAACAATTTTGTGATAGTAAGTTAAATTAAAGTTAAGCTTTGAAACATGAATCAAGATGAGTTTGCTATGCTTGTGATGTTTATATTTGATAAGAAAATGTGGTTAATTGATGCAGTGGATGTTGCTTAGTTATTGGTTATCTATTTTTATAATGAAAAATATAATCCCAGGCCCCTCTGAACAAAAAAACACTGAAATTTACATTCTTACGGCTCCTGCAGAAAATCTGCGCCCCCTAGTTTGGGAAGCATATATCTATATAATAAAATCGCTATAGTCATAGCCGTTGCCGGGTACATAATACATTTGTATATGTCATCTATTTAAATAAAAGTACCAATACTTTATAAACTGATACCTACACTAAAAAGTTAGAGTTTTTAGTTACAAACTGTTCTATGTAGCAGTGGAATATTGCTTAATATGACATCGAACAATCATTTTAATTTAAAAAGTATACACGAAGGATTTATAACGGGTTCCTTAAAAAAACAAAAATCATGAAAGTGTCTAATTATAATATTAATTATTTGAAAAAATCAGTATACAATTGGCGCTATATTGTACATATCACAAATATATATATATACATATATGTATTTTTTTTTTGAAAATTGGGGATTCCTAATTTTTACTCAGCAATACTGTACAAAACTAATGTCCGCCATTGTAACATATGTCTTGGCGTGACGAGCCATGTCATTTATATCAAGCAGTTTAGAAAATATCAAATGGCAGATTCTTTTTTCGGTTTCGATTCCGCATTATCGGTAAGTTATTGTAGTAGAAAGTTTTTCTACAAATTCACGCAACACGTACGCTTTGAACGAAAGCCAGCGACTGTGTTAGCGAGGCCATGCATTTTTTTAAGACATCAATCTATGTATGCGTTTTAATACATTTTCATTGGAAATATCATAGCGAAATCTTAAAATTTCTATGGAAATCACACCTAAAGTTTTGAGGCATATCCACATGATAAATCTCTTTTATGAATCACTTGGCCAAACAATTTCTGTTCTTACTGCCACCGGGCATTGTTAAACCCAATTTACGCCTTGAATGTCATTATATTTTCATTTATTTCCAAATACATATTAAATGCCATCAATCTTATCGTCCAAGAAAATTTCACAGAAGATATTGTTACTTTTGGTCCTATTTTCGATCATCATTAATGACTTATAATTTTTCAGAACTTGAATGAAAGAGATGATGGAGGAGGGGGTCTTGAGGCTTCAGAAGATGAATATGATGCCCTTAATGATGAAACGTTTGGAGAGGCAGGTAAGGTCATTGGAATATAAGCAATTTTATAGTTCTTAAGTGAGGATAACTAGAAAACAGAGATTTCATTATGCATAACCTCACTTTTCCAGCACAACATATAGTAATAATCAGCAGTATGTAGTTAGTATGCTTATTATATGCTTATATGCTTATTTATTGTGCAAGGTTTTGTTTTACCTTCAAATCAAATATATAATGTGGCTTAATAACTTAAGTGCTTGAAATTATTGGCTTAATGAAGTTCTCACTAACCTTAAGTCGCATCGTGTCATAAAAAAATTTACTATAAAAGTTTTGGAAACAATATTGAAATGTGTGTTATAGAAATTGGAATATTTTCTAAAACAGTTTTTTTTTGTTAATATAAATTTGATTTCCGCAGTTTTGTTTTGGTGCTACCATTACTATTATTACATTATATTGGGAATGCAATACCGAAATCAGCATGTCAACTACGTCTGATTACAAGTCCTTCACCTCAAAATCTTTTCAGAGACGGTAGAGAAAAATTCGTATTCGAAAATAACAAATATTGATTTAATCACTAGGTTAACAACCGTAACTCTTGAGCCTTGCTGACAGGGCACTGTTAGCGTTTGGACACTTAGAAATTTGAAGATATGATTGCAAATTCACCGCATCAGAAGTGTACTGGAACCATTTTTCCACATATTGAACATCGGTTACTAGTTTTATTATTTTTTCAAATAACAATTCAAATAATATTTCCTTTGTACAATGCTATCATGATGAAATGAAAGAACATACACTAGTCGTTCTTGTTAGTTACCCAGAGATTGATTTAGTTGCCGATAAAACTCGTGCACATTAATAATACTCGGTAATCAAATTTTTAATACTAGTTGTGAATAAATGCCACCAAAGGTTGTTTTGATCATTGTTTCTATAAGAAAGCTCATTTATGTATAGTTAATATTGAAATCCACATTTTTTTTTGTTAAGTTTTGATTATTTTAATTATTACATTTGAACATTTTGTAACTTCAAATTTAAAATGAATCATTTATGTAAATTTATTCAGAATATGTTTTTTATTTTTCACAAGTGTTCTACTTGTGCATGCTTATTAGTAAATTTTTGATTTTGGATCTAACACAATGCTTTTGATACCAGAGAATCAAATTTTATGTGTCTAAACTTTTGGAAAGTATACTAGGTTGAATTTGGAATTGATTTTGTAGTTATTCGTAAAAGCTTATTATAATTCGAGTTCAACAGGGTAGTTGCTACCAGTGTTATGCAGTGCTTAGTGACATAAAAGCCTGACTATACGGAAAGTTATGTCGGTGATGCCTTTATTGAAATATTCTGATTGATACAAATTTCTCGCTGTCAGCACAAAATTAGATGCATGTATAACTGATAATAATGATACTGAGTAGAAAAATACAGTGTGCTATATAAGGTAGAATAAATATAGATCAATACAATTTTAATTGAATATCCGAGTGAATTGTTCATGTGAATTCTCAATTGTATTTTTAAGGTGAAGATGGAGACTGGGAGCAGCAGCATGAAGAGCTTTTGCTCTCCGAGAATGATAAGCAAGGTCAAGATCTCGGTAAGCATTGTTCAAAAAGTTATTAATTACTTGATTCATTTGACTATAAAGCGGGACTATTGTGATTAGCTTAAACCCTCTACATTGTAAACTTTTATTTATAGAAGCATTTTTGTCGCACCTGGTGCTCGAGGACTACGATGACTATAATTCGCCACGGGGATCTCCTCAGCAAAAGGCAAGGGATAATAAATCAAACGCAGTCGCTCCGAAAAGGAATGCTACCTCGACAACAGGATATGCACCACCGATGCAACAAACCTTGCCTCAGCCCTCGTCTATGGTCATGCCACCATTACAGCAAAACGTGACGCAGGTATACTAGTTTTTTAAATTCATAATCAAAGTTTTAATCTAACAATGTATGGCTACAAATTTTAAGCTCAGTTAAGTTCAATGATATGAACTACAAGCCATGGATATGGCATCCATGGCAGTCGATCTCTCAGCCACATGACTAAATGATCAACTAACTATTTGTTACCTTTAATAGTATTTTGTAAGATTGGTGTTAATGTTATAAATTGACGTCAACAGGGACAGGTTCCACATCCCGGTACATGGTTGAAAAATGCATGCACTGTGGAAGAGTTGGAGAGGAGCATGAGACAGCAGCCGCAACCGCCACCGCAAACGCAACCGCCACCGCAAACGCAGCCGCAGCAGCAGCACCATGTTCAGCACCAGATGCCTCTCATTATGCCGTTCTATCAAGTGAGTGATGTTGCCTTAATCCAAATAGAAGTCTCAAGTCTTTATGTGATCTGATAATAAAAGCCAATTAATTTTTTTTTTTTTGAAGAACCCCATCCCATTTTTAGAAAAATATATCTTACAATAATATTCAAAGTAAATTGATGTGTTATAGTTATATTATGTTAAGACATTGAATCTGTCGATATCTCAATAAGTTGTTCCCTCAACTTGATTGGCAAGCTTTCTGATTAAGCGCTTATTACTAATGGAGATACGTAAGTACAATTTTTTCGTCATGAATTATTATTTCGATTCGTGGAACCCCTAGAGATGTGCCTCTACTAAGTGTTATTGCAGTACTTCAGGGATAAATTTTTTTTTTTTTTTGTCAAAGCAATCTATATTTTATATAACTTATATAACCGACATATATTAATGTGTCAGCAGACATTCCGAGTTGATGGCTTGATTGTTTTTGTTTTTCATTCCACTGTGATGTGTTTTGTAATTGTTCAATGTTCATGGTAAGCCATAAAATATAACAACTATATTTGTTAAAAATAATTTTGTAGAACTAAAATACATTGCTATTTTTTCACCGTGTCATAAAATATAACATTACTTGAATGGCTTTATTTTCAATAAATGCTGTTATTGCTAGCCATAAGTAATCAAATGAGTATATTGTTATTGCATGTCTTGCAAATAATGTCTAAATAATAATTTTAAGAAAATATTTAGTAATGAGCGGTTATCGATTAATGTAAACTACATTGAATGATAAGGAATCTGCTTTCCCCATCTCTTAACTAAAATATTTCCACATCTCCGGTGTTATTGTGCTAAAATAAAAGTAAAAAATCTTTAATTATGTTAATGAACTATTTTTTTTCCAGCCTCGCTTTCCTCCTGGGGTCATGCCTCCGTCGTCTGGACCTCCAATGGGAATTCAGAATCATTCACTGCCTCACCAGCATCAACATCCGCATTTGCCGCCCGGTTTCGGAGGTCCGCCACCTCATCATCCTCATCACTTTTCCCAATATAACGTGAGTTGAATAACCTGATATTTTTTCACCACAAATATATTACTTTCGGCATTTGAACGGCTTAAAATTACTTTTTAAACTGAATATTATTAATATATATATATATATTTTTTTTTTTTTTCTCTTACCTTCAAATAGCAAATGGCACCGCTACCCAACGGCATGATGTCTCAATCCATTTTGTCGCGTCCTCCTCAGCCGCAATCTCAATTGCAGGGTCAAGCGCAGCCACAGCCCCCGCCGCAACCTGGAAGCCTTCAGGCAATAGAACACCAGCAGCAGCAGCAACAGCAACAACAAAATAGCCTGCATCATCCGCTGCAGAACCAAAATCAGGTTATTAAATATATTGATATGGTGATAGTTGATGTCAACCACAGAGTTTCAAACTCAAGACTTGCCGTTATCTTGCAGTTGTACTTATTTTACTTATGTTTATAATCATTACTTACCAGTGACTCGTACATTTGTTTCAATGGTTAGATTGTTTGGATTTGTTGATTGGCGAATATGTTGGAAGCCAAAAGCCACCGCCCGTAAACTGTTTGTAATACATGTCCTGTGTATGATGAATCATTGTCGGTGTGAAATGGCCGTCATTATATTGTATCATTTATTTTCTCAACATATGAAAAAGTAGACAATGAAGACTTACTTTATTATTTAACATACTCTCAGCTTAAAGGCTCGCATCAGTCCCGTTATTTTGATATTTAATTGTTTTATTTATTGTATCCTTGTCCACATGTATACTGAGAAATGTTGGCTATCGTTTATAAATATTACATTTTAAGATTTGCATAAACTAAAATTTTCAAAATACACAAAAAACTATTATAAAAGTTTGTTTACTTCAAATACCATGAATTGATTTATTCTTCTTGCCACCTGTATTTGAATTGAAATGTGAGTGACACCTTTATTATTACTGAGGTGATCATATGAGATTAATGAGCAATAATTGTCTTGTATTTCCAAACAATGAAAATTCTTTTGCTTACTGGAATTTGGATGGGTGGTTTTATTAACTTATTGACAATTTTGAGATACTATCATAGAATAATTTACAGGAGATAGCATCCGAGTCTTCATCCAAATAAAATGATTCAATTAACTAACTTCTTTTAACATACAGAATGTGACCGTTCTTAAAATGCAATGAATTTGAAACTGTAAAATTTTGGGCAAAGGGAAGAATATCTAATTAGAAAAAAAAAAAAAAAATATGGTTAAGCAGTATAGTAGAACTAATTTCAATCTACAAGACTGTTGGGCCAGTTTTTATTTAAAAAAATTGATTTAACACACCCTTCCCTGTGTGTCTGAAATTTTACTCGAGAGGTTGCTATGTCATAATACTAATATCTTGTATGCTTTAATTCTGTATATCTAGAATCAAATCACACCACAGCAAGGGCAAAATATCTGGCAGCAGCCTCCGCAGAACATGATTCCCAATCTTAGAATGCCGCTTAACAATATTCATCCATTGCAACAGCATCAGCAAATGCAATCGATGCCACCACCTCTCCGACAGATCAATCCTTCTGGAGGTCCGCCAATGCAGAATGTGAACAATGTGATGGGGCAGAACTTGCAAATGGCTCCGCATGCCATGATGAATAGACCTCCTAATGCTCACCGACCACAGATGAACCAGGTACGAATATTTGATGGATTATTCAACACAAAAATAAAGATACAAATTGGCACATCTTCGGGACTAGAGAAACTAAAGCAATTTTCTTATCACATTCAAATGTTTATTAGCAATGCTTTGTGTTTCCTCATATCCAATCCTATGGTCATGTAACATAACCAAAAACAAGAATCCACTTTGTTGTGAAACTGTATGGAGTAGAAAATACACCCAGTCCTTTTTTTACGCAATATATTGGTTCCAGAAAACGGCGCGTTAAAAAATCACAACTTTCATATAATTTGATAAATTGTTTCCAAAAATTAAAATATCGCGTGAAAAAAAATACCAGAAACGTATGAAAAACTAAAATTTACTCATTAAAATTCGTGCAAAAAACATGTTCATGTCTTTATTGCTTATAAAAATATAATGAGACTATAAAAATATTTTTTTTTCACTTATATGAATTATTCGCTGCTGTCACTCTCGGTTGCGATTTTTTGATTTGTATTTAAAAAAGTGGAATGCTTTACAAAATTAAGTTTTAAAAATACACATATTTTTTTTATTTAAAAAAAGAATGAAACGTACATGCCTAGTATCATATATAAATTTCTTCTTTGAAACAAATTTGGGGACAAGTCGCGTAATAACGAGAGAGGCACTTAAAAAAATGTAACGGTGCCGTCCAAAAAAATTGCGTATTGAATTCGCATAAAAAAAGGACGGGTGTATATAAAAAGGCAGTTTAATTTTTAAATCATGTATATTGACAGTTTTTCTTATAATAATGATATTTTTAGATAAACCAAAATCAATCCCAACAAGTGATGATGAACCAAAAAGCAGGCAACATTCAACAGCATCACTTCCACCACCATCAGCCGCCGATTCATCAGCAACAAATGAAGCAGGGCCCCGTGCAGTCCAACAGCACCTCTAACAACGGTCAAGGAAACAGGCCACCCAATAATCAAGGGTCTTTTGGTTCTAATGAGTCCCTCATACAGGCGGTCAAAAGTATTTCCAATCTGGATAATATAATTCAGTTAATCCATGACACGCACCCCATACTGCAGAAGTTGGCTTACAAACGTCCCAATGATCAAGAGCCCAATGATAGGTATTACAATTCGGTAAGAATCAATTTCGTGTCTTATGGTGACTTATTATATTTAACCGAGAGCTCCAAATTAAAAATCATTAACTGTTTTATTTTGTTGATATTGTATTTTAACTACATTGACATTACGATTCCGCCTCTTGTCCAGCTGTTTTGGTTTTAAAATGTTTAATATTGAACCTGAATTTCAAATTTAATATGTTGAAACTTGTACGATTACATTTGTTATTTATTTATTTATTACAACTATACGGTACAAAACTTACAAATTATCAATTCAATGCTTTTGCACCGTAACATATTAACATATTTAAATATAAGAATATAAAAATTCAACAAATACACTATAAAACAATCAATAAGGATTGCAAAAAAAGAAAGTCAACCAAGTAAGCTCATGAAATGTCTACTTTAACTGAAAAAATAGCATTCGTCTGAGCTCACTTTCGTCCACATGAAATATGTCAACATCCGAAGCAATACTGTTGAACATTGTTAATGCTCTTACCATTGGCATCCCCATTGGCAGACTGGTTCTACACTTTGGAAGAACAAACAAATTATGTACACGATTTCTTAAAAAACTATCCGGAACATATAAATTGACATTATTAAGGATGGCAGAATTCTCATTTGGGCCTCGAATTAGTCGAAAGAAATATCTAGCTAGATATATTTCTCTTCGATTTTTCAAACTATTAAAAGTGAGCATACCTAAAAGAAAGTCAGTTGGATAAAGCCACGGATAGTATCCGTATGCCCTCAAGTTAAGAAGTCTCAAAAATTTCTTCTGAACCTTTTCCACCATAAGGGCATATTTCAAATCTCATCAAGCACCTTCAGTCGATATTATAAATTAACATGTTATGACATAGACTTATCATTTGATTTAAAAATTTTCAAAATATTGAAACATTATAAATCTTTTATTTATTTTAGCAGGGGTCACGTAACATGCAACAGCAAAGAAACCGCCTCAATCCAGAGGACCAATACTCGGGTCTCATGTCCAATCGAGAGAAGCAGTGGCTTCTCAACATTCAGTTGCTGCAGCTCAACACAGGGACGCCCTATCAAGATGATTACTATTACACGGTAATTTAAGAGTAAAAATAATATTTTTTAACCACTACAGAACCAATTCCCAAAAATATTTTATCGTTTCTCAGTTTGATAACCGATTGATCAACAAAAAATATTGAATTAGATGCAATATTTTAAAACTTTTATTTGTAATACTAAACTTTTGCTTATTTCACATTGATAATAGTGGATACACACACACCTGTGCGTTATGTGTTGAGAAAATTTGTTTTTCTTCTTGATTAATTACTTGTTAATACTTTTCTGCAGATGCATATTTCTTGAAATTCATTGTATGTCATTTGTTTTCCATATAACATTATTCAGATTTGTCTAAACATGCTCAATAAGTATGAAATGATTTCAGGTGTTCCTAGACAGGCAGGCAAAGAAAGAGAAACTCGAGGTGAAGGATGCCCATAAAGCCAATCAACAAAATCATCCTTTCAGCCAGCAGAACCTCACCAATAATAGATATCACGGTGAGACATTTTTTCTCTATTATTGACCTGTCACGTAAAATAACCACACTCGAAGTATTTGGTTGGATCATATGTATTCATGTGGAAAATATATGAATAATCTAGCTTTTCTATGCTTGACGTCTTGGTAGATTGTAACATATTATTACTTGCTATATCTCGGTAATTATTTAAGTATTTGATAATTATTTTTGATTTACCACAGTCTAAAGAAGGGTAAATAAATTTTTAGTCCCAATGATGTATCAAATGTTTTTATAGATAACAGAGATAGCGATACAATTTATTTAAATATTAGATATTCCATACAAGCTACTGCTCTTGTTCAATGCTCATTATAATCTCTTCTTCAGGGAGAGCTCATTTATTGTGTTGGCAAAATATTTCTTACAACAAACCGGTCCCACTGTTTTCTGATTTCTAGTCTTCATAGAACTCAATTAATTTAAATGAGATCAAAGAACTTTTACTATGAACACATTCAATGTGGGAAAGGTATTAATACCCTCTATGCCGACTGCTTAGACGGTTAACTGCGGGAAGGGTATTAATACCTTTTACATCATCTGGTGGTAAACGTCGGTGAAAGGTATTAATACCTGTTTTTTTTCACAAGCATTATAGATTATCTTGCTTAAGAGGTTTAATATGACCTATATTTACATAAATGAACCATATTTATGAAACAGAGTGACCACAAACTATGTTTCATTTTTGGAAATAAAAATTCTCGCATGTCAATTCTGCTTCATGCTGTGAACCACGTTCAGTGAGTATATAAATTTTAATTTCATGTGTTCCATCTACACTATAATCTGATAAAAATATATTTGATTAAGTTAGTGTTTTCATTAACATAAATATGTAAAATTATAGCTTTAATAATTTTATCATATGGAAAATATTTTATTTTTTAAATGTGAAATATCAACATATAATTAAAATTAAAATTACAAAATACACATTATTCTGGGAGCTGTGTTCTGGAAAGCCCTGTGCTTCTACCCAAAAGAACATCTGTAGGTCATAAATTATGAAATAGTGTTAACAAGCTCTACATTGAATGCCTCACATGCACTGCTCTATACAAATCCCTGAGATAGTGTTACCAATTGTATTTCTAACTAATTGCTGTGACAAGTTGCCCATAAAACAAACTTTTATGACGGTCAAAAATAAATGCATGACATACTGTGCGCCTAAATGTTGATTAGTAAAGGTCCTTTATTTTATCATATATATTGAAATGTATTATGTCTGAAAGAAGTATTCTTTGCGGAAACATGAATATTTATTTAATAAACCGGTGGTGCAATACTTGGTGAGTACCATATTGAAAAAAACACTTAAATATGTTGGGTATTTTAAAAGTTATGGCATTTTATGTAAAAATGTGTTTTTTACATAAAATGTGTCCGCATTAAGCTATCAGTGTAGTGCGAATCTCACCCGAAAATAATGTGTTAAAAATGGACAGCGATACATAGCATTGTTTTGCACGTGTCCGTCCTAAGAATTGGTTTATTTTAAACAAGTTGTGCGCATCACCTGGACATGAAGATTTGATCATCAGCAATTTTGTTGGTTGCTTGCCACATTTCAATATTCTAAATGTTGCTTTATACCCTGAGCTTCAATATTTCTTTGCTTTAACTGATGAATTTAATGTGTTGCTAGATAGAAGCCGGATTAAAAATTGTCATTTTAAAAGTTTATCATCTGTTTCGTTCATGCTTTATCATGATGCTAATTTATTATGTTTCTTTGTAACATTCAGGCTCTGGTGATGGTGGTCGGGAGAGACGCAACAGTAATCGTAGCAATAGTGAATCGAGTAATGTTAATAAAGAAGGTCCCAGACCCCATTATGTGCCTACACAGTTTGAGAATTCACTCGGTAAATTACAGGTAAGCTACAATTACAAATTCAACCTTATAAATAGATTCAATTTAAATAGTCATACCAAATTTTTGACAAATGTCTGCGGTGACTTTTTTATTGGGTAGTTAAACATGTGTTGATATTTATTTATTTGCAATTCCAGTGTGGTTCAGTAACAGCACCTCGTAAGATAATCGATATGGAAGTAGTGGGTCCGGAAGAGCCCGGCAACGCCAGCATCACGTCAACGTCTTCGACTAGCGGTACTGCTACTCCGGCGCCCATCGGGGCTGTCGGTGGCGCATCGCGAGGCGCACGTCAGACACTGTTGGCTATCGAAGCCCTATACAGACAGCTATTGAAAGTTGAAGACCTTTCTGACCCGCTGGCCATCGCTAATGCACTTGTTCTCAAGGTCTTGTGAAATTGATTGTCTTATATTGTTAATATAGATTAAGAAATTTTGAATAAATAATTGTTATTTGCAGTGATATATGTAATGAAGTAATAGAACATTTGAAGCAAAACTTTGATTAGTAAATTAAATTTGAATTGTTACAACTTTGTACGATTCCATATGTCTTATCACAAACGACCCAGGTTTCGCCCTTCGGCGTCTTCAGGTATTCCATTGCACAGATGTAACAGAACTGACGTAAAACAAACAGTTAGCATAGTATATATATTATATTAAAATCATTATTAACAGGAATCTACTTACCAATAGGCAAGCAAAAGATTGCAGCTGAAAAGAATGTAACAATATTAATCCAATACCTATAGCCTTGTACCCTTTACGTGAGATCGTTTCAATTATTGATATTAGGTATCCTTTAAATAAAAGAAGACACATTTATAATTAGATTACTTGATTTAAATTTGTTGAAAACCCCATTTCAATAACGACAACTCATTAGCAAGATCGTTAATGAAAGTTGCCATAGCTAATTATTATTGGATTAATATTGTTACATTCTTTTCAGCTGCAATCTTTTGCTTGCCTATTGGTAAGTAGATTCCTGTTAATAATGATTTTAATATAATATATATACGATGCTAACTGTTTGTTTTACGTCAGTTCTGTTGCATCCGTACGATGGAATACCTGAAGATGCCGAAGGGCGAAACCTGGGTCGTTTGTGATAAGACATATGGAATCGTACAAAGTTGTAACAATTCAAATTTAATATTGAAGTTCCATCAAGCACCTTCAGTCGATATCATAAATTAGATTAGTAAATTGTTTATATTGACGATCCAGTCTATGATGCTATAATTAATGAAATAGCATTGTATTAAATTTTTTCATTTTGCATTTGCCAGGAGCGTGAAGAGAAACAGAAAGCGCTTCTTTTAGAGCAGCAGCGTGAAGCGTTGGAAAGAAACGGATCGACCGAAGAGGAACTGCCGGTAGCTGATGTTCCTTCCAATCATTTTCTGAGAGGAATCGAAAGTGTTCGCCGACAAGCCGGCGAGACCATCTCGGTCTCTTCTAATCCGTCAGCGCCCCCGCCTTCATTGGGCTCCGCCGCGGGTCCTAGGGTTGCTGCCGCAGCTGTCGTGACCACCGGAGAGAGTGAAACAGAACTGATGGGGGGACTGCTCGCCGGTCTGTTGCACGATGACAAATTGGCTGCTATTGTCAATGTCAGAAAGGGAAAAGTGAGACTTAATTTTATAGCAATTTGCATTATTTTGAACACCATTTCATACCAGATTATATTGTGAATACCTATTGAGTTTTGACTTATTGTCTTGTATTACTATGCCGTCAATGTGTTGCCAATCATTTTGTTATTTTTCATTCCTTTTTCTATTCCATGAAAGTGTTGATTGCAGTGCTTTATAAAGAACCCACTTTCACAATTAAATTTAATTGAAATATATTCTGATAAGAAACGCTGTACCAATAATTTATTCATCTAAATTAAATGTTGTTTAAAAATATTTCAGACTCTGGTGGTGCGAATCCTCACCCAGGCGATACCGACAGACAGATGGAGGGCTCCATTGGGAAGGCTTTGGCCTCGACTGCTGCGCACTCTACCGGCCGCAGTCAGGAGAGATTCCGCTCTTCTTTCTCCTCTCAGCGATCTTTTCCGACAGTATTTATCGGGAACAGAAGGATGGGCGCCCGTCTCCGATCTTTGTTTGACGCTGACTGAGGGAGCACCCGCTACTTTACCCCGTTCTGCCACACCTGCACCACAGCAGAGAAGCATCATGCATTTTCTCATTACCACTCAGGTAATTCTTCAGATAATATAACTTCTTTTTATTGAATATCATTCATGTGTCGGATTATAGGGATGCTTTGAGGCATAGATCACAAAATATACATTTCACAAAATTGTGTAAGCTTTTCCATTCAATTGTGAATAGCTTCAAAATAGTTCAATATTTGAAAAACTTAGAACTCAGATAAATTCTGTAGGCGTAACTGAATAAAAAAATCTATTCACATATATGTCTCCCTAAAAATATATCGGTTTCCTAAAAAAAAATTTTCTATTTTTGTTTTCAATATTTACAAAAACATTTTTGTTTGTTTGGCAGCTGGGTCTATCTCTGCTGAGTGAGCTCGCTTGGCGTGCGTGTGTGTTGCCGCAGCCCGCGCCTGCAGCGTGGTGTCGCCTCGCTCGAGTCTCAGCCCGGCTCGCTCCCTCGCCCCCTCTGCCGCACTCGGCCACTCCCCTTAGGCCCATGCAGAAACCTCTGCCTGCCGCCCTCGTCGCTGGTCTCGCGGCCCTAGAAGTCGAGAGCTTCACTGACCTCTTGTGCGGTTCATAAAATATATACCAGAAAATTATTTGACAATTATTATATCGACACGCCGGCGAGTAATGCCGCACACACACATTGAATACATCTAGATGTTTTCCGCAAATTATAAAAAATATTATTTAAAACAGCTATATTACCATAATTACAATGTCGATATTGACTACCATTAAGTCTTCGAGTTATATATTGTTTAAGCAACATGGTTTCCATGCCAATCGTAATTGCCATAGATTGGCCACATTTAAATTGTTCGTATCGGCGATCGATATCTTATTTACAATTTGTAGAAACAAAAATCGATTGCAGATTGTTCAAGCAGTCGACGATTGATTGATTTTTCTCGTGTGGTAGTTGAGTACGGGTGGACCTAATTGACTACAGCCATTATAAATTTTGACGTATTATACTTACAGTTTTTACTTTAAATTTCAAATCTTTGATTGTGTAACTTTTTGACAATTACCAGCAAATAAGACTAGGTGATAAAACAATAGATAAAATATCCACGAGCTATTTGTTGGCTGTTTAATTTATGACTACAGAGATGTTTTTAAATTTTGACGTGTCTTTGAATTTGTTCGATATTGATTTTATTTCAACAAATTGAATGTGGAATGATATAGGCATCTATGTAGAGGTATGAAATTAAATTGTTTGCCAAAAATTCCAGTATCGATATGATGTTTTTGTTGAACTATGAACAAAATCTATCAATATGGCCCAAAGTGAGCCAAATATAACACCGTTATCGTATCCCTGGGTAACTGACATAGCAGGGTTCTCATGTCTGGAATTTTTTTACAGTTATTTCTTTGGCAAAAGTGTGCAATATTTTTCAAATATACGGATGGTATAATGTCTGTTTAAAAATCCCATCCCTGAGAGATGTATTTTAGTCGTTGGTCCGTAAGTTTTTTTTAACCTTTTTAATTTAGCAACTTTTATCAGAAATAACTGTCAAATAAGTCAAGAAACTTATCGTATTTTGTTCACTGAATATATATACAGTGCAAAATAATTCATAAACATTTAATGAAAAAAGCTTGGAATGTTATGTTTATTTGTTTTCTTTAATATTCCAAGCTGCAGATAATTGCAGGAGAGATTTGTTGAACTCTTTGTTTATTTTGACATATCTCTCTTATCAGAAGTTTATTGCTGTTTTGATGCGGTGTTATATTAGCTACTAGGTCTTGTAGTGTTTTGTATTGCACACTTTGCTGGTAATGTCGAAGTGTTCAATGGCAAGCATTCATACATGTGTTTTCTAATGCTAATTCGAAAGTTTACCTAATTTATAATAAATATAATCGTAATCATTGCATTTAGACTTTGAATATTAATAATTTTAGTTATATAATGTCTGTCTGTTATTAAAAACATTATTATAACTAGCTCTTGGCACATTTTTATGAGAAGATGTATTAAATATTAACGCAGTCTTCAGTTGACCTGGAAGTCCCGAGCGCCTTTGATTGTAGTCTTGCCTTGCTTTAATTTTTTTGACACAAAGTTTTTTAAAACCTTCATGAATGCAAGCGATGCAAGCGAAGGGTGGTGATTCAATATTTGAATGAACAATGTGTAACTTTAGGATGCAATTTTCATTATTATTAGTAATGATTCAGTCTTTTGAAAATCAATCTCAATAGGAATGATTGTGCGATATATATATTTTTTTTATGAGTATAAATTTACTGGTTTATGACCCCAGCTTGGCGTATTTAACGTGCAATTAGCTGCTATTTTAATTTAATATGCGTAACAACTGCGCTTTTTGACGAATTGTTGGAATGAATGCTGAGATGTGTTGATAAGACACTTTTCGATGGGCAACCTCATTGCATTATTTAAAATACTTATATGTCTTCGAGACTAATATCTGAAGTGGTGCTGCATATAAAATGCAGCAGTCAACCGTGACACAATATTATTTCTTCAAACCGTGTCCACGGAGATTGCTGATATTACTTGTGTCATTCAAAAGATTTATAATTTACTATTCAATCGCAAGTTGTATGCTATAAAAGAGAAAAAAAATGTGTTAAAGTATTAAGTTTTTTTTTCTTTCTGTAATTTTATGATATATCTGATTACAAACAAATAGAATTGATTGCTTAGAGACGTGCTTCCGTAAATGAATATTTTTTTCAGACTTTATGGGGTTGTGGCATGAAATAGTTTGGGAAGCACTGGCTTAGAGCACCTATACACATCATTGTATATAGAAATATTATTATTGTTTTATAGTTATTCATTTCAGATTTATCACAGAGAGGACAAGTTGAAAGAAAGATCACTAATCAGTTGATGATGCTAACGATGAGTGAAATTGGTCCTGATCGTAAAATATATTGTGGAAAAAAGTCACAGCAATACCTTAAAAGCAATGAATTGAGTTAATTCAATAATATTAAATGAAGAACTTGATAATTTCTTTGTTATAATATTGATAAATTAAAAACTAAAAATATATTTTTTAATATTCAATCATTCATGCTAGTTAAATACATAATTTGGGAAATAGAAATTTGATACACATCCCCACAAGATGGCATTTTGTGATTGGCTTGATCGATGATCTTTTTTTCAGAGCATTCTTTATATACAACAAATTAAACTCGTTTTCAATTTGAAGATATTTAAATAATGCAAGGACCGTGTTGCTTTGAATTTTGCTTTCTTAATTAACTCGAACATCGGCGGAGACAATGACGATAAGATGAAATTTAATTATAACCCTTATTTTTAGTTTAGTTTTTGATTCTTTTACATTATTATAATAGAATACCGTTCCGTAATATATGTTTAAAAATGTAACGGTGTTTGAATGAATTTATTATTATAAATCGTCTGTTCTACAGAAGCTTCGCTTGTCAAACTGGAGTGGGGTTTTTATTGATGACTTTGTGGAAATATCGCAATATTTTATTATAAAGTTTAAATGTTACAGTCTACAATGAATGCTTGTTATTGTAAATTTAAAATAAAAATTTTAATTTAAAATCCCGATGACTTCAATTTATAACAAGTGACAGACAATTTTTGGCTACACTATTATTAATCGACTATTATATGCGTAACTCATTTTTTTGACTGTCTGATCAAATTATGCATTAGTTCTGCCTGTTTTGTATTAATTAAAAAATATCAATACTATTTTATTATAAAAGATATTTAAGCCAATTGCGTAATCTAATTGAAAAGTCAAATATTGTCTAGAAGTCATCACAGTACGTAAAAATATACTTCATACAATATTTTATAGCAAAGCTTAGTTTTTACTATGAAAAAATAATTGGTATTATTTTTAGATAGGAAATTGATAAGTAGATTAATTTTTTAAATATATATATATATATATATTTATAAAATTAGATTTAAAGTCTCACTCCATTTTGACAGCTTTTAAAAATTGTATATAATTTGCATAGAAGACACTTCCGATCATATTTGAATAGTTTCTGTATTTATAATGGATTACTTAAAAGATTTTAAATCGCGTGAACCTCATTGAATATTATTAGTTAGATAGTGATCCACTATAAATACAGAGAAAATATGTTTTTTTGAAATATTTCAGGCATACCCTGGTTTGAGGTCGGGTTATCTGTTGATTTATTCCTTGCTGAGATATTGAAACTTGGAAATTATGATTTTTAAAAGTGTGAATTGCCTCAAGCCAAACTGTATCCTGTTTGGCTTATTAAAAGCTCATTCGTTGATCGGAAGTCTTTTTTTAGCAATCTATTAGATGTACTACTTAAATGTCAACCATAGTAATGGATAACTATCCCACTGTATGTTATTTTTGTCTCTCAATGCAAGTTTACTGTATGCACGTTGTGAAATTGAGTTAAAATTGTGAAGAATGATTTCCTTCAATTATTACAAATGATAGGCGAAATTGCTCAATAAATTTCAGAATTCGATCGAATACAAAAAGCTTGTCTATTTACGGGCCCATATATCTTATCTGTCCCGTTTTATTTTTCTGGTACATATTGCTGCGGTCGGTCAGTTTGGTAATTCCACACAAATTTGACTTGATTATACGACTAAATAAATTAAAAGATAATATAACAAAATATTTTAATCAGTGTAAATACAAATTGTAGATTTATAAAGGAATGTTTGACTAAAACGAAATAGAAAAAAAGATGTACATTGCTCTTTGGGCATATTATTTTACTTATCTATATGTATCATATTTAAGTTTTTTCTTTAAATTTATTGATTAATTGAATTATAGGTTATTTGAATACTCAATTCACAATTTATTTAAAATATATGAAATGATAATTTCTTCAATAAATTGACTGACCTGGTTAAAACAATTCTTTTATTGACAGTTAAATGTATTTTTTGCTGTATGTGTGTGACAAATTGATTTTACAATTCAGTCAGACTTGATTATTTAACGCTAATTGGTTTCATCAAACTATGACAGTTAACGAATTACTGCAATAAAAAATTCAACCGGAACTCATAACCGCTACATCACATAAAATGGTTTATTTGGGTTGCATGGGTCGGGTAAAATAATATATATTGGTTGAACTTTCGGATTACGAATAACTGCACGGCCTGACTGCACACAGCAAGTCTTTGATGGCTTCGACCATCTTCCAAGGGACACTGGTCACTAGTTCTTTGGCCTCATCGCTGCCGTGTCCTTCCATTAAACTGTAAAGGTCTGGATAGAACTGAAATAAATTTGAATTCATTGCCGTTAAAGTAACAAACATAAAATGCAACAGTTGAGGAGTTTGCACACATTGCACACAAGCTTTCAAGTTTTGTGCTGTCTTGTAAGTAAAAAATTTCTAGAAGAGTATCGAAAAGTTAATGAATTAATTCATTTTCATTTTTAATTGTGTAATGTATTTTTAATTTCTAGAAAAGTATTTACTACTTGAGATGAAATATCCATCCATAAACAATGCTGCAATGAATATTTCATTTAAATTAAAAGCTACCAATGTAAGAATTGAAAAAAAATCACCTTCAGCCCCTCTATTGGTTGAGTGGTGTATTCAGCAGATACTTCAGTTGCGATAACGAGAGTTGCTTCCAAGGGAGTCACGTGGAGTATCTGCAGGGTCTAGTAATCAGATTATTACAAATAATTTTTCACCGATGAGATTGTGGATAAAGTAACATACACCTCTCTTTCAACACTGTTTATTTGTTAAAATTTTGTTTATCTATTTCGCAAAACATACCTCTTTCTTTTTATGTACGTATTCCCGCATCTGTTGAACAATTGCTCGTCGTCCAGCGTTGACATTCCATCTGAAAGTTAGACAATCATATAAATACCCAAAACCAATACAGCACACTCATCTATCACTAGGTTGCAAGTTTCAGAACTAGTGGGAGAAGTTATGAGTTCGGGTGGAGAAATGACGCTCATGAGAATAACTGGCATTCATTGCAAAGCATTTGATACTGTAAACCATAGTTTCTCAACCTTTTTACATCTGCAGACCACAAAATAATCCAAAAATGTTTTGCGGACCATCCACATTAGAATAAAATGATAAAATATTCATATAATTGATTTTTTATTCAAAACAATTAATTTTGCATCAGCATGTATGCTGATATAACAATATTTAAGTATATTAAAACAGTCAGTAATAAAAAATATAATCTAAAAATCCATAAAATTCGATTGTTTATCGAAATAATAAAAATCAATTATTGCGAGTTTTCTTCGTGGACTACCCAAAAATCTCCGCAGACCGTCAGTACCCCACGGACCACCGGTTGAGAGACTAGGCTGAAAACTACAATGTGCGGTTAATTATGAATATAAAAACATAATAATCTTTACTTTGCTGGTGAGTATTAAACAATATTTTTTTGTTTTAACATAAACCAATCAACAATATTTAGGATTTTTCATAGTTAGAGCACAAGATGAGGGTGTGCTTAACATGTTATTGTGATCAATATTTACCTTACTTGGGTTGCATACACGTGTTTACTATATTGTGCTGGTCACAGCATAATAAACAATAGCTAAATAGTGATATAACCTAAAAATTATTCAATTAATGTTTATTGACACATTTATCGAAAAATAACAACAATTTCCGACATTGATGTAAATCGGTACGTCCAGAGAAGCTTCACGTATTTATTCAGTGCCCATACTTTTCGCAAAAATAGACGAAATAAAATAACCATTAATTTTTTTTATTTTAGCATTTTATGTAAATAAAGTTCTAGCGCGAAAGAGCGAGAGAGTAAACAGCTGTTGCGTGAGAGGCAGCCATTTACAAGTTTTATCTATGGTGGCAGCGAACTACTGAAGACCGCGCATTGTGCGGCAGGGGTACCACTGTAAAACAATACCGAACGCACTGGATAAGTGAACATCCCACGGGTCGAGTGTGGCTGAGTAAGAGGTATTGATTTCACTGAGGAAAGTAAAAAAAAAAATATTGCGTTATTGCTGGACTAACGATATATCAAGTATTTTTGTTAAAAAAATATGCGTATCCTAATAAAGTAGTTAAAATAATTCTCAATTTTGCATACCTAGACCAAGTAAAATTGTGAGCGACGCAGAGATGCGCCATGCAATGATATAAATGGTCTTCCATTATTCTTAGTTTTCTGCAAGTGCCTTCCATCAGAGTTGAAGCATCTTCAGCTGGGAAGAGGTCAACGCCGCCTGCTTGTAAACGCTTCTTGCGCATAAAATAATATCAAAGATGTGCAACAATTCTCGTCATTAAAAAACACTACAAAATTATTTCTTCAAATGATAGGTGCCACGATTCACTACCGTGAAACACATAGTGTACATTTGCGTGTCTCAATTCCCCGAAAATAATTTAAAAATAAGGACTTACTAACATTTACTTAGGTCACTGGTGGCTTATTAATCAAAGATTCAAATGCATTTCTTTTTTTATTATATTTGAGTTCTGAATTGTTAAGAACTTTTAAATCACATTCGAGACAAAATTTCACATAAATTAAATAATGATGATAGTGTCAAACATAATTTTTAATAAATGGATTCAAGATAAGTTTACTCTAAAATCCTTATTTCTTTTTTGAGTTGTGATTTCAAATATTTTTTGCCAATATTTACAAAATACAAATTAAACATAAACTGTATGTATAACCTCAAAATCATCAAAATGTCACACGTGCCCTTTCGATTTTTAATATATATTTTACACCGCATTATAATTAATTACTCAAAGTTTTGGTTAATTTAATGTTTTACAGCATTCAATTTTTGTTTTATAATTAATGAAGCAAAATTGGGGATGAAAAAAAATGATAAGCATAGCAACAAGCCTCCGGCAATTTAGATAATGATGTGTGAAGTCATTCAATACTTAAAAATTCTGTGAATCATATCTGGGACATGTTTGCACATGTACTTTTTCGCAATAAATTGGATAATTGATTATCATTACATATAAAATATGCACACGTAATATTAAACACTCAATATTTTGCTGCGCCAGTTTTAAATATTGCACGAAAAGTTCTTTTGGATTATGAAAAATGCGTTAAGTACAATAATTAATTTGAATGATATTATGATTCTATCGTCAAATTAATTATTGAAATCACAGTAAGATTTTTGGTGGAATATCTCCAATGGTTTTGTCATGTTCATTGATTTTGTAAGCAAACGTTAAAATATATCACATATGTATATACACAGCTTACGAAATTTCAGTTAACATGGTTCTGCATTCAGTTGATAAGATATTTGCACATACCGCAATTAACTCTCTGATAGTAAATCGTCCTTCCACCATATCCTGAAGTGCCGCTGTAGCACCATTTTGAATTGATTTTACAATAATAAAGTTGTCACTGATGAAAAATTCGCAGACAACAACTGCACCCATTATAATTATATTTACACCGGTACTGGAATTGAAAAAAAAAACAGCAATATATGATTAATGTTTATGTCAACTCATTCTTATAATGAAGTAGAGCCTCTTCTATTCAACGACTAATTTAAATAAATATAATTTAAATAATATTTTCTTATATGTGCAAATGAGAAGCGAAGTGGGCCAAGTGATATACAATATTCGAAAAAGGGCACAAGTCCAAGGGTGTAAGTTTTTCATCGATACGAAAACTTCATTCTTCATACCAGGCTTACATAATGAAGAAGATGTAAATTTATCGATGTAAGAAATCGTTAATGAAACAAAAAATTGTTTAAAAAATTATATCCGACCTCTTCTGACATTCGTTTATTCGCGGGCACATAGTTGCAATCTAAACCGTAGGGCGGAAGAACCCAGAGCGGTGGTGCAATGGTTTTGATTTTGATCGTTAGTATTCGGCGCAGAAAGAGGTATCCACTCTATACTTATCGAATATATAGTCTAAAGTAGATACTATTTCAAACACATTTATTTAAAATGTGTAAAAAAATCTTATAATGATCGTAAGGACCAATTGGGGAATTTTTCACACAAAAATTAGCTTGTATATATATTTTACACTTTTATCACTATTATATTTTTAAGTATAAACTATCAACATTCTCAACGAAAACAAGCTTCATCATTTTATCACTTGGTTCACTCAAGTATCGAGGATTTAAATAGTAATAATATTGTCAGCTAAGAAGATGAGATTTGTCGAAGATCAATTCTGTAATATTGAACTATTGCTAAAACTATTGAGATCCGTGTTCAGAGCTACGGCGCACAAGATTTAAAAGCAATTATGATCATAACCAATCAATAGATTATTAACCAATGTTAGATTAAGAAACAATAAGAATAAAAAGATTGGAAACAACACTCACTTATCATCGTTCGGCTTGAGTTCCCATCCTTGGTATGGAAGATTGCTGTACTTCGCCGTCGCAAATCCAATTGGCCCTGCGGAGATATTGTAAATTCACTCTCGACAAAGGCATCACATAGTAATCATGATGATATAATCTATATTTTATATCGACTCCCGCATGCAATGTGGAATATATATGAAGATATATCATTTACACAATTTTTATTCAGAATAACCGTTTGTTACTCGTTTGCTCAACCTCACTTTTCGTATGTAAATATTAAAAGAATAACTAGAAAGGATTTTTTACGTATCACAAACATAAAAAATACAAACTAACAGATATTCACAAATCGATTGAAAAAGCTGTTCGAACTTGGACTCGAGCCCATGAGGTTCGTAACGAAAACCAACGACGTTGACCACTGCGTATTAGTCAACTGAGTAATAAATAGAGAAATTCTTATTGAGATGGAATCCAATATGATTTACAGTGGAAATATACGTAGTTGAAAAATTATAGAAATATAAACGAACTCGACATAATTCTTCTATTCAGTGGTGGACTGGGTCTAAAATACCGGTTGTCAGGATTTGACTCCTGGTGCAAAAATATTTGCTCCCCCATATAATTTAACTGAGCGCTTATATTTTCTATCATGTCATGTATGGCTAGTCCGCAACTGACTATACAAAAGGCTAATGGAGACGTAAAGTTTAAAATGATTGATATTAAGAGCATTTTCTTTCTCAACTTACTTAATTTTCCTGTTCTGAAGTTAATAGTGAATTTATCCTCATTGTATTTGGGGTCGTAAACGTCAGCTGTCGTCCAGCACGCTTGCTCGTCATCCCAACAGCAGACAATGGGTGGTTCCAACCATAGAACGTTATCGGGCAACCTGAAGCCGTACATATATAAATTTAATAAAATTGCTGCTCAGAAGAACGAACGTATGAATTATTTGCTGTCAAGATTATGTTTTATCAGTCATAACTTTAAATAGACAGATTAAACAAGCCAATATCTAGCGCAATGTAGCTTTACGAATGGTTTGGGCACAGCTGCTAGACCAGTGGCTCTCACGTAAAATTTCACTGTGGCCGCATTATAAACATCAGCTGTCCTATGGAAATTTTTCGTGGCCGCACCAAATGGGATAAAAATAGTTTCGATATTTTTTTTTAACAGTGCATTACACTCAACGATCTTTCGCAATATACATTTGTAGGTAAAATCAACAAAATAAATAAAGCAATTGTTTTTAATTATTCATATTGCCTTGATTCATGGTCAACGTATAGCTTCGACCAAAATTTTTTAACAGTTTTATTATTAAAACGGAACTAAAAGCTGGATAAGTCAGGTTTATTCAATCGATTTTAAAATAACAATAATTTTACAAATTCATTTGTAAAAACACATTTTTTTAAATATCAATATTTACTATAAAACTGTTGGTGGCCGCAGCAAAATCGTCTGGTGGCCACACACGAGAACCACTGTGCTAGACTACTAAAATTGTTTGCTGGTCGGCCAAAAAATGGTAGCAGTACCAAAATTTTCAAGCAAATCACATGGCTTTTTTTAAATGTATTTGTTGATTGACTATTGATGCCCATTTAGACTATACTCATTCGTGCGCACCTCATAGTATGTATCTTAAAATTTTTTGTTGCTTTGAATATTTTGAATACGAGAAAGGTTTTGAAAACAAAATACTGACTGTATATTTACAAGTAGAAGTTTTTCTAATGCGGCCTCCTGTTTTCTAATGTCAGCTTCAATCTCTTCAGGAGCTCTCACTGCACCTGGTGCTGGTGGAGGCGGTGGAGTATATATCTCACAATACTCCATCTCGCGGAGACCTTCGCCGTCTTCTACTAGATTAAATATTTTTTAAATTCGATATAAAATAAAATAAACAACGAGAAGAACAAATAACACACATATATGTCCGCTGATGAGTCGTTAATGTCGTTGACCTTGGTTATCTTAATTCCATAATATGACTTTAATTTAAAAGAATATCATAATAAAATTTCCATAACATTTCTTGTCAAAATATATTTAAGAATCGCTTGAATAACATTGATCATTTAAGATAAGACTTATTAATATATTTTAAATAGAAGTATATCTACTCGAGCTAAGGAACATGTAAGATCATGTCAACAGTAAAAAAACAGATTCACAATTCGCTAATCATGTTATAAAGAAATCACATAATATAAATTCAAACTCAGCGCCTATGTGTTTGCAACTTTGTAGTAAGGGTCGCAGGATGACGGCTTTGGAACAGCTGGAGATCAATAGATATCACAAAAGATTCTTAACGAACAAACTAATATATGTCGGTCACCATTATTGACTCCTCTGACTCGTGACTCTTTGTTTCTGTAATGGATCATTTCCGTGCCATATATAAACTTATTGATATAGCCGCCTTTTTAGTTTCATTTACAATTGTTAGTTTTATTGCGAACAGGAAAAAAGCTAGGTCGTTAAAACAAGAGAGAAGATGTATTGTGTACCTTTTCTACACAGCTATATGTAGATAAGCAAATGCTAGTTTAAGCATAGTTTTGACGATGGCGTGAGCCGAAATAGCTATCAACTGTATTTTAAAAAATATTTTTGTAGAACTAAAATACATTGCTAATTTTTTCACCGTGTTAAAAAAAAAACTTTTTATACTGACATTTTGTAATTACTTAACAACATATTCGAATTGAAAATTTTTCTACGACTAGCCACGGTTGAAATAATGTGTCAATGTAAGATAATCGTTATATTGATTGAAAAAATAATCATTTGTCTCTTTCCATTTCTAATTTTGCAGAAATAAACACACATCATGTCCTAGATGCCTTTGAAATTATAAAACAAATGTTATCAAAGTCCGTCTGAATCTGATAAAATTGCAGCTAAATATAGGAAGGTTAATATCAATTGAGAATCAATCAATAGTGATTTCTGTCATTCTTATAATCTGCTTCCGCATAAAGAATTTATGTAATTTGTTCAAAGATTTGACCGACCTATATATGCGCAACAAGTGAAATGATATGACATTTATAAAGTCAATTTTGCGGATAGACATCGCAATAACAACGATGATGGATCTGTGTTTATAATCTAAATTACTCCAACAAAAAGCTTCAAAATATAGTTGGATAAGCATGTCAAATAAAATAAAACTACCACATTAAACTGGCCGCGTAACGTGTTTCGTATATTTCATAAGTATATGGGCATAAACTAAAATTTACTACATCACACCGTTTTAACATAATCTTAATCAGTGTTTCTCAACCTTTTTGACCTGTGGTCCCCTTTTGGGACTTTATTTTTGGTGTGGCCCCCTCCACTATTTGTTCGAAAAAAAGTACATATTAAATATCAAACTTTATTTCATAATATCAAAATATATTTTGTCTGTGGCTCCCTTGAAGAATCTGTGGGCCCCAGGGGGGCTATATGGCCTCAGGTTGAGAAACAATATTTTAAATCATAGTCTCTCAACCTTTTTTTATCCGTGGACCATCAAAAAATCCAAAAATATTCTTTGGACCATCAACATTGGAATAAAATAATAAATATTTATATAATTGATTTTTTTATTCAAAACAATTAATTTTGCAACACCGTATGCTGGTATAACAATATTTCAGGTTATTAAAACCGACGGTAACAAAGAAATCCAACTCAAAAACCAATGAAATTCGATTGTTTATCGAAATAATATCACATCGCCGACCACCGGAAAATCTCCGCGGACCACCGGCTGAGAAACTAGGATCTAAATGCTAAATGAGATTTTTTTTTCTTTTAGTAATCGCATGGAGAGAGTATGTTCACAAAACAATATCATCTTATAATGACAACCACTAATTATCACAGATAAGCAGCGTGTAATCACTAAAACAAATAATTAGTTAAAATAGTTAATTATTTAACCGATTGCTTAAATAATTAATTAGAATACATCATATAATGCAGATATGGGCATCATACCATGCGAATTTTCAGAGATTCATAAAATAAAGAATGTTGAAATTTATTTTTGATGATAGTAAACATTGTGCATATGTATCTTATATGTAAAAATATAATATTATAGTATTCTACTTGTGGCGGTGGGTTGCCAATACGTTAATTCGAGCTTACGTTACTTATGAAATACGTTAACACAAGCTCACTCTCAAACTTTTAGGCGGTGTACCGAGGAAAGGGTGAATTTTCATCACTACACTCAAACCTCTTTCGGTGCAATAGACGAGGTCCGCAGAAGATCGCTTAAAAAACTTAGACTTACAAAGAAAAAGTGAAGAAGCATTCCATACGGTTTAAAAACGCATAATTTTGAATTCGCACAAAATTTTTGCGATTGGAAGTCTGAAGATGCCTCCGAAAGAGGCAAAGCACGTGTCACAGTTAGTGACATAATACGTGGAATAATCAAAGTTATTTTATTTTTTATATCAATTTGAACATCTCTCTCTTTAAAACATATATGAGTTGAATTTATGGACATGTATTCAAATGATGATTATTAAAAATTATTTTATGAACAACTTTTACATTAAATAATAAGTATGACAGAGTTATTTCTATCTATATTTTAGTAATTTATGATATCGAATGAATGTGCTTGATGGAATTTCAATATCAAATCAGTATTGTTGAAACTTAAACATGTTCAAAGTTTCAACAATTCAAATTTTATATTCTAGTAAATCAATTGCAACTTTACGCACGACTTTTGATATCAGCAAATAGCAGGCATGGTACTTTTTGAAACATTAGAGTATTGCACTCATTGCGTTTCCGAAGACCTGTTTCTTTATTTTGTATGACGTTGTTATTATTTACGAGTTATTTTTCATCTATGAATGAAAGAAAATGTCGATTTGCCATGTTTTTTTTTATTTCTTGGTGCAGTCTAAAAAATATTTTCGATTGTCGATAACTGTGGCAACACTATAAATAATTATACTATAATTATCTCATCTGGATTATTTTGATTGAAGATTACATTAAGTAGTTATGTGTCCGCGTATCTTATCACCGTAAAATTATCTTTTTGATAGCATATAATTATTGTTGTTGATGGGTTCCATTACGTGTGTATATGTTTTACTTTTTCGTGAGCTTTGATATTTGATAACACGCCAGATGTTTTAAAATAAAGACACGTTGGGCTTTATTATGGTTTACAACGGTTCATTGAATACTCTTAAAGGAAAAAAAAGTTGGCATTTCTATAGGACTGAAATGAGTTCCGTGATATACGAAATCTTATTATAGCAGCTTAGGATTCCAAATAAGATTGGAGTATATTTTTTTTGCTATTTATTCAAAGAAAATTTAAGCAAAAATCTTAAGATTTTCTCGGAAAAATACCATAAGAGAATTATTGCTAATTTAAAATCAATATTTTTTTTTCGATTTATTTTGATTCGTTTGTTACTTTACGGAAGTTCATGTATATAATATAAAGTATGATTGATACGATTTGTAATTCCACTTGGTGTGTTATTCTAGATATGACACGAGTTTCACTTCTTATTTCGGCACTTTGTGTGTTTAAATAAAAACTCTTTTGAATTGGAAAGTTTGCATTTTGTGACCAAACTTTAATCCGTTAATGAAATATTTATAATATTACATATACATATGACAACGGAAACAAGCTTACAAGCAATTCCAGTCCTTTGCGTGGATTTAATCAGTCAATACTTCAGAAAATCCTCTGAGAAAGTGTTCACGGATTAGGTTTTCGCTGTCGTAGTTTATTTCGATCGCCAAACTGCTATCCAATCTAAGCTTAAATTGAAAGGCGACGACGTAGTACCGTAGAAGTACACTTAAACGTAAATTGTAAAAACGAATTCCGAAACACAGTTTTATTATTCTATACCTTTCAATACAACAGAGTCATGTATAAAGCTATTTTTAAAACCAAATTTTCCGACCTTAACCCGCTGACATCTAACGTCTCATCTCTCGTGTCGACAGTATTACAGCGTATTGTTAGTTGATAATAAAAGAAAAATACAGAATGAAATCTTTCACGTGCCAGCGAATTTTTGTATTACATTGTAACCCAATTTGTCCTGATAATTTTTATAATGTTATATTTATATTAACACTTATATTAATTATAAGTGTTAATATATTATTATACATTATAAAACACCAACACACTACTGAAATTACTTTTGAAATACCCAGCAGGGAATGTGTTAGTAAAATTTTTATAAAAAAACTTGCATTGTATTGCAAGGCTGATTTATAACAACTGCCTGATTGTTCCGTTGAATGGACTGTGTGATAACAACCGTACTTATCACATAATTTGGCAAATTGCCAATACACTAAATAAAACAAAATAATACACGATCAGTGTATTATAGCCTATAAAGAACATATCAGTGTTTCGCCATCTTGAATATTTTCCGTGAACATTTTTGGTTTCGAATTTTCAAGTATGAATTAAAGTTTTGATAAATAATCACATAAAGATCGGAATAACCGGAACTGGAAATTAGGAACTGACAGTAGGTGATTGATAGATTTTTTAAAACCTTATTTTGTAAAGCAGTGTGTATATGATATCATTATAAAATAAACAAAAAGCAACGCGAAAAGGTTTCACAAAATGCGAAAACCCCCATACTAGAAAATGTTTTTTAAAAATGCTGTGTTTTATGTGTGTTGTGATATTGTCGACCGCAAGTGGAGGAAATATCATAGATTTTGAAATATTATATGGTGTGCGTAAATATTTGTTCTACAAAAATCAATCAAGGAGATGAGAATAACACAATCATTACAAGTGGAACAAACCTGTTATATTTTGTGAAAAATAAATCACAGAATAATCAATTATGTTATTTACAAAAAAGTTTTTTTCCACAACTTATTGCTTAAAAAAATCAAATGAAGTTTTCATATATTTATTTAAATTTTTTAAGTAAGTTACGTAGTAAAAACAATGATTTCAATTTTGTAAGCTAAAAATTACTGCATCATTGCATCAGACATATTTATTATATAATAGCTTTATATACAATAGCTTTTTCGTTAGAAATCTGTTTATAATTTTGACTGATAAAAAAAAAACAAAACACGTTATTTCTGACGTATCATTCGAGATTTATGAAAACACACGAGTTTTGTTTTTAATAATGAAAACAGATTAGTCAAATAAGTTGTGTTTTTCAAAGCAACTATTGGAAATTAGTCATGTTAAATATTATTTCAAAGATATGCAGTACCTAGAATTTTAATTATTAATAATCATATTCAGAACATATTATATATCTTCCCACCTGATAATATGTATCATATGTTACTTTGATTTGATACAGCGCCAGTGGCATACTCTGTGATCTGCGTAGTGAACTACAATATAATATAAATCAACACGAGATTAAAATTTAAGACGAAGTCATCATTGATCATTTCAGCTCAATATCTGTCTTGATCAATGGTATCCTTCATGAATTAAGATATTGGATTTCTATACTATAATACCAAATTAATAAACATGTATTGAGCGAACGGTACAAAAATCTTACGATGTTTAAACTAGGGCTTCCGATTCCGGAACCACAAAATCTCAGTATACAGCTCAGTCAGTCAATCCCGTAATCCTGTAGCCCCGATATTGTCTTAATATCATTACCGGGATTTTGGAATTCACAGTAAATTAAAAGAAAATCATATTAAATTCTTCTTGAATAACGATAACGTGTACCTCGGGTTGTTTATGTACAAAAGTTTTTATACTACAATAGTTAGATAATATACAAATGTGTTATGGTCGCCTTACTACGAATTTAAATTTATTAACAGCCGTAGTTTGAGACAGACAGCCTACGATAGTTCACTAATTATTTTTTTGCATTATTTTTTGTAAAATATAAAGCAATTGCAACTATTATTGAAAATATATCAATTCAATCATAATCTACTTATTGGGATGGGTTTAATTCTAAAAATAAATTTTGCTTACATTACACAAAAAAAAACGCTTATGCTTTATAGAGATGAGATGGCTTTATTATATTGAATCTTTTTTTACACCACTATTGTTGACATTAAAACTAATATAATATGAAATCCCGAATTCCGTAATTAAAAAATGCTAACCTCGGAATTTCAGGATTATAAAAAAAGTCAGCTATTGGATGCCTTGGCTGAATATAATTGATCGGATCTGAACAGACTAGGATCAAATAGCCTAGCAACATATTTAAAGATAAAAATCGGACAAGTGCTTATGAAAACAATTTCAACAGCGTTATTTGATATGAAATCTTAATGACAATATTGATTCATTTGCATGTATGCATTTTTGTAATACTGGTTTTGTTACGAATATGACTTTTATCGCTTTCAAATTAATCCACCCTTAACCTTCTGACTACCAGTGTCTTAGTAATTGTTGAGACGGTTGTTTGCATTGTGTTGATAATTGCTATTCAATAATATAAATGTGTTAAAAATGTCGAAACGTTCGTGTGCAGGCTATTTTTTGTAAACTTATAATATCGACTGAATGTGCTTGATGGACTAACAGAACTAACACACAATGGTCAATGAGTTGACAATCTCATAAATTAAATTCCTATATTACGTCATTTGATATCTAATTCTCACCTCATTCTCATAATACCCACCAATTGAAAATAAGTATATATTATATCTCTAAGTTTAAAATTACCCAGTTTTATTTAAACAATAGCTGATTATTATTTGTTTTTAGTTGTTTGTTTGGATTCTAGCTTTAAATTTTGTGTTTTTCTTTTGTAATTAACTTCTCTGGTATATAATTGATGCTGACTGCTTATTGTGTATCAGTTCTGTTGCATCTGTGTGATACAATGCCTGAAGATTCCAAAAAGTGAAATCCGGGTCGTTAGTGATAAAACGCGATGAATCGTAAAAAGATTCAACAATTTTTTTACGTATACCCTGAATATTTCTGATAATCTACGATAATTTTGCTAAGCACCAATATTATTCGACCGATTTTCAAAAAAAATATTTTACGCAGCAGTACAGAACGGCCGAAAAACTGCAGTAATTTATATGTTAAGCCTTATTAAGGCAGTTATGGTATACCATCGGCGCCCCTATCATATCATGACATACCGATATCGAGAAAATTCCATATCATAGCTGTAAGATAATGGCGTCAGCACAAACGTATCTCTCTCCTTTGTATGGTGTTAAAATTCTATTCATTGTTGGTACACATAGGAAAACAAAAAAAAAAAATGACGTCACAGTTTAAGTGAAACGCAATAAATCAGAATTCGTATCGATGTGATATATTCCTATCATCAATCAGTTATCACAATTGAAATTAATTTTTGATATTTCGCACTGACAACCGTAATCAAATATCATTTCAAATTCGATAATTTATTTTACTTTACATATAGATCTATACATATATATCAATCGTGTTATCAATGTTGATTTAAACTCTAAACTATAAACAAAGACATTTTTACTTACAGAACATTTAAACTTAACACAACAGTTATGGAAATCATCAAAATATATTAACATATAATTATGATGTTAAATCAAGGTGCTTGATAGGATTTAAATATCGGTTTTGAATTGTTGAAACTTTGTACAAATCCAAATGTTTTGTTACCAACGATTCGGGTTTCGCCTTTCGGCGTCTTCAGGCATTCTATCACACGGATGCAACAATACAAATTAAAAAATCATACATTTTATATAATGTAAGCCACGGACAATAGTTTCATTTCTAGTGTTTTGTTAACCAACTAGCAAGCTATGTTTATAGTGTAAATAACCAGTGTTTTAGTGTAAAATTTGTAGTAATATAATATTTTAATTCACTTGTAAAATAGGAGAAACCCCCAATATTTTATCTATATATATACAGTGGGTGATCGGTTAACGAACTATTTGGATTGCGAATGAATCGGACTACGAACACTATCACGAAAGATTTTTGTGTTCGAACACGAACATATATTCGGATAACGAGCTAAAACGATCTTTCTAATTCACGTATTCTATCTGTAATACAATAGAATAATGATCGGTTCACGAACAATTCGAATAGCGAGAAATACTCCTGGAATAGATAACGTTCGTTAACCGATCACCCACTGTATATATATATATATATATATAATATATGGACTAAAAATGCTTTTTTAAATTTGAGTCTTGCATGATATTATATATAATATTATTATTAGTGGCGTAGCTTGAAATTTATGATCCTCGTGCAAACGTAACGCAAGCCTCTCCCTTGGTATGATTAACATTTACATATGAGGAATTATTTTTTAGTGAATTAATTCTTTATGTTGGGTGTGAAGAAATTTGGGCCCGCGTGCATCACATGACGTAGCTACAACACTGAGGATTATTCGACGAAAATGTCGCTTATTACAAGATCATGTGTGACGATTTCTTGTTACTATACGAGCAAATTAGTTAAATCCAAGATTTGAAAAAATTGCGATGGCGTTCTAAAGAAATAACGAACTTCGATCGATTCCGTTAAGAATACAGAAAACACAGAGTTAATAAAACATACCTTAGTACCTAATCATTATTTCAATCAGTGATATCACTCAACTACTACCATCTTAGTTTTACGTCGCCGTTACAAGAATGGTTGTTTTTTCTCACTGCTTATTCAAATATTAAGCGATTTTTCTTAAGCCGTGGTGTTATTGAAAAATATGTCAAATTTCACCAACCAAGCGATATTTTACATGGCCCGAGTGTATCATTAAATAAGACACGATTTAAATGGTTATTGGGTACTTAAAAACTTTAAAAATATTATTGAATATCGATTCAAAAAATAAATATGTCCGTTCCACTACGTCGCTGTTCAAAACTCACAAAATACACCCATAGAATTCATTTTCTTGTGATTTATAATGACTTAATAAAAGTTGGTCAAAAATTTTCTCTTTCAATCATTATTTTCGATACGTCTTTGTCATGCAATTAAAGATATATTTTTTATGGAAAATGTTAGTTATATACTTCTTAAATTAATGTTAATATGATGAATTCATAGCAAGAGTTGTCAAAATAATCAATAAAGCACGTCAAATTCTTGAAAAAAATCTTGTCCACAAAATGTGCTACGGCAAAGACGTGTTGCTGTAATTAGCAGAGAATTAGAAGATGGAAAATTTTTGGCTCAATATTCTTGGTTGTCAGATCTGTTGTAAAGCGAAGATTTGATTCAGAGCCGCGAATGAATTATATCATAACGAATGGGACAAGATTTGTCAAATCGCCTACTGCCTTATATGTACAATACTTAAATATTACTAATGTAAAATGAAACATTTTCTCAAAATTTGGTATGACAGCTCTTCGATTGTATTATTATATGCTATCGATGAAATCTAAGAAAGCAAACGAATCACTTTATGTTGTTTTATTAGATTCTGATGTCCGCGCACAAATATTTTTTTTTATCTTTGAACAGTAATCAATGTTATTTGATATACGATATCGCTGCTATCGTTTATCGCATACGCGGATCTGAAAATGAGACTCCTGCAATCAGTGTGCTTATAATAAATATTCCTTTCAATATAATCAATCACTCCGCGAAATTAATACAAATTGTTTTATCTTTGTTTTTCAGGCGACTAAATATAAGAAAAATACAATAGTTTTTAGCGTTGCTTGAGTAACTGAAGGTCGACTTCTAACTGGGCAGCCATTTCACAAGCGACCATTTTGCGCATACGGAGACATACGCGAAATGGACGTCGATGAGTATCGATTTCTGCAATAATCAGTATGCACTTGTGAAGGACTTTCTCAAGTAAAAATAGAAAATTAATCAAGCGGTGACAATGCGTTACAACTTAAAAATCATAATTTTAATAATATACTGTAGAAGAAGGTTTGGTTTTAAAGACGATAGATTGTGATAATGAGTTAATGTGTTTTATTTGTTTGATAATTCAAATAAATTAAAACAAAAAGTGAAAGTTTTATGATGTCCCTGATAAAATTGACAGTGGTGGTAACATTTTTATTCGTGGATACTCACACCCAATCTACATTCTTGGCCAAAGAAGATTGCCTCACTGGAAAGTTTGTGGATGTACAAAATTGGGCTTTTACAAACGGGTCTCTTAGACAACACCTAGGTAAGATTCTTTTTATTTTAGACATACCCAACGCAAACTAGTAATAAGTTGCTACTCGCACATTCGCTGACTTACTGAATTTAATCATTAATGTTAATTTTCTATATCTTTATTGATCACCATTACAAAACGCAAAACTTATTTGAAAATATTCTCCTTTGTAGTATTTATAAACTTTCTCTGAATACTAAATGTTATACCCTCCACTATCCACCACGGCTTCACACTCATATCTTACAATGTGTATTCCACAGTGGAATAACTGTATTCCTGATTATTTTATTTCTTTAATATTCGAGCTTAGTTGCATATGTGCAAATGTGCAAGAAGTTAAATGAATAATGAAGTTAACAAAAGAGATTTTATGAATTATTGAATTTCATTGACCTTCTAAAGGATTCCGTAAACCAGAAGTTGGTTTGGGAAGCTTATAGAGGATTAAATTAGACCAATACTGGCAAACTCCTTGTTAAGTTAAAAAGAAAAAATATACTCAAATCGAATCGTAATTTGCAATGAAAACCCCGATCGTTGTTTTTGCTAGGACATTGACAAAGAATGTGAAAAATATAGACTATTCACTAATCGACTAAATTGCGAGAACTCGCCAGCTAAGTAACTATGGAAACGGTCCAGAAATCAGCAGTTAAAACTTTCGCCTTTATCTATTTGACACTTTATATAGATCAATAAAATAATTAGGCATTTCTTTAGTTAGTCAATTAAACTTATGATATTATTCTAGGTCCCTCCATTAGCCTGGATTTATCAGGGCAACCTGAAAAGATAAAAGATTTTTTTGACATCGTGGCCGTGCAATGGCGGGAAAGGGTGCAATTACGAAAAAGCCCCATGTCTGGCGTCGAGGAAAAAGCAAGTGAATTTATCATAGCACCTGCGGGGATCGACCCAGTTGAAGTAATGTACATGAGCCTTGCGAGAAATGAGCTGTCAAGGTATTCGCAAATTATATTTAAAAAATTATCAACGAACAGAACCTTTGGGTTGTTTTCCCAAAAACCTTTATTATTATAAATCCCGATTTATTGTTTCGCTATTCATACTTTTTCTGTATGTGTTGTTCTTTTTATTGACCCGGCAGTTTACAATGTTTTTTTCTGAGACCCTATACATCTTATTCTTCAATTAGTCGGATAAATAATTATTGCTGCCCTCGACACGAAATAAATAACATAGATAATTTCTTTATACGCAGATGTACATCCCATATATTGGAGTGGTATGATTGATTTCCCCCATACATTACTTTCATTCAGTTTGTAATATCATATCTATTAATATTTATACGGTTACTAATGTTTCTTTTTGAAAACATAATCACCAGAAACTGTTTTGTAATATAACATAGTAAAATTCTTTGAGATGATCGGTGATTTGAATTGAAATATAAAATAATTTCGTTGCAAATCTTTTCAGAAAAAGTGATTAATTTTGGATCGTCAACGTTTTTGTAGAGTATTACTAAACCCTTTAAAAATATATATATTAGTAACACGGTGAAAAAATAGCAATGTATTTTAGTTCTACAGTTCTTTGTAGAACTAAAATACATTGCTAGTTTTTCACCGTGTTATAATGGAGTTCTACCAAGTGAATGCCAATTCAATCAATATATATATTAGTATATAATAAATATGTCATCCAAATTGAAGTTATTATATTTGAAATCATTATTGTTTAAATTTTCTTGTTGATTCGAATTTATAATACAAGACGTGGAAACACCTGCATAATACAAACTCTACTATTCAAAAAATATCATAATTTGATGTACAGATACAAGAGATAATTTATCATCATTTTTTTATCAATTGCTTGATAATCAAAACTAGGGATGTGAAGTCGTTAAAAAAATAAGACTCCGATTTCGACTGCGATATCGACAAAAAGCACGACGTTGACAAAAAGAAGTTCTATTTTCCCTGGTTTTATTTCTATCTTTCCTATTTATGTGAAATCATCTGTCTAGGGAAGCCCAAATAGATTCGAGTCCCTTGCTTTGTATCTCTTCATTTTCGCTTTGATCCACGTGAGCGGTGCCAATTTGAAAGCTTTCGAAGGTTTCGTAGAACTGGTCATCGTTTACAAACTAATGTATTTTAGCACAGCACTGCAACAGAGACATTCTCTATTGAACCAATGTCATGTCTTAATTAGAATTTTATCAGCAGATGTGAAATTATTTAACATATATGAATGATTTAAGATATCGATTGAAAGATTTTGATGGAATTTGAATTGTTGATACTTTGTGCGATTCCACATGATTTCCCACTAAAGACTCGCCAGTTCTGTTGCATCCGTATGATAGAATGTCGAAAGGCGAAACCCGGCTCGTCATTTCTAAAATATGTGGAATCAAACAACGTTTTAACAATCTAAATTTGATATTTGAATGAGTTATGCCAATAATCAGTATTATCTGCACCTATTCCACTTTCAAATGTTGCAAGTATCAAATCACAAACATCGTATATTTGTTAAGGTAGACACACGAGAAGAAAAGACTCATGAATAATTATTTGATTTGCTAGGATTCCTTTGGCGTCAACAGACAATCACGCCGACGACGAATCGTGGAACGCGAACACACCGTGGAGGAATTTGCGCTACCTGTCACTGTTCGGGAACAACTTCGAGAGGAGTCAATTCACCACAGGATCAGCAAAGAGTAGCGAAGTATCTTTGTATACGCTTACCATCAACGCAACTTCTTGGCGGGAGACAGTCCCAGAGAAAGATTCTCTGTTTTATTACCCGGGTGAGTGGACATTTTTTGAAAGCTTTCTCCCAACGCCAACCCAAAGTGCCGCAAAGTCACGTATATTTAAATTTATTTTCTTACGAAGTGTTGGCACACATTATCATTAACTTTATGCAAGAAATAAAAATCGTCTATTTTTTATATAACATATAATACAAATTGAAATACATAAATTAGTTTTATAAAAGTCAAATATTGTGTGCTACACACAGATAAAGGTTTGAATAAAAAGAGATGGCAATCAAATCAATGTCACAAGCCACACTCCGTATGTAGTTAGAGAAGATGATTATATTGATTGATATCGACAGAAGATACTTAACGTCAATTTAATTCGGATGGGAAAATTGCATTAAAGGATTAAAGCCTCATGGGACTGCATATGCTTAGAACTGTGAATAGGAAAATTATAAAAATAAAGTATATAATTGCATGAATGGATCAGCAATGTTCAAATTCAGCCACAATACCGTCATCAGCTTCGGGAGTATTCGAAATATTTTTTTAATAAGTTCTTGATTACTTAAAACTGCGATTCGCCAACTTAGAATAGAATTGTTCAAAATATGAAAATACTTCCCAGCCTTCGTCTTTCAATATATAAAGGGGTTCTAGTATACAGATGCACTCGAACTGACAGGCAATAAACAGTTTATATCGTTTATTTATAAGGCGAATTACGAAAAATACAGAGCTCAAGTCAATGAATTAAGTTGGTATCTGAATTTATTTTAATGATTATAAATATTTTTTCTGGGTAATAATGCTGGTCGAATTCGAATTATGACATCCAAATTTAGACGGATAACTTTAAAAAATAATTCACTTTGTCGTGATACTGTGTTCACGAAAATCTCAAAAACCATTAAAATTAAATATTTAAAAAAAATAGATTGAAAAAACAAATGTAGGTGTTAAAATAAGTATACATAACTTTAATATATAAAACTTATAAACATGTTTTTACTATATATATATATCGAAATATCATACTGAATATTGTTTTTTTTCCAGAAAGATCGACATGGGCCGAAGACTTGGCATCGATAGATTTATCAAATCTCATCGAGCTAGATTTACGAAATTGCTCGATCGAGGTTTTAGACGACAGCACTTTTGCGTCGGCACCAAAACTTCTAAGACTCTACTTGTCACACAACAAAATTATTCAGATTTATTCTTCAGCGTTCAGGGGGTTGAGGAGACTCGTCCATTTAGATATAAGCCGAAACACTCTACCAAAACTGGGCGTCAACCAAACCATCATTATAGAAGGGATGACCATACTCAGGGGCGCGTTTGTTCCACTCATTTCTTTGCGATCGTTAGATTTTTCGTTTACGCGAATCGTGCAAACCTGCGTCACAGTTTTTGATCAGCTCAATTACGCGATGGAGCGTTTGTCATTGTGCTACACGAGTTTCCCGTCAATACGCAAAGGGATGTTTTCAAAGACAGCTCTTAAATATTTGGATATATCTGGGAACATTGGCTTGGAAGATTTGTCGTCAGAGGCGTTCAAAGGTATCGAAGACACGTTGTTGATCTTATATGCCAAACATCTGGGTATGCGAAGCACTCGGAGCATAGAGAATCTCAAAAAATTGGAAGTCTTAGCGCTGAACGACAATGACATTATCACTTTAGACGGCAGTGTGTTGGACAACCTTCAGAATTTGAGGATTCTCGATTTAGCTAACAATCGAATATCGAGTTGGAATAATCATTTGTTTCTGAATATGCCGCAACTTGATTTGCTCATTCTAAGCAAAAATAGTCTAAGTTTACTGTCTATGAAAATGGTTCACGATATGCGCAATTTGAAATTCCTTAGTCTTGCATCGAACGGTTTAGTTTGTACTTGCGTTTTAAAACACGTAATGAACAGAGTGATTGAGAACGAAAATGACCGAATCAACGTAGCAAAAGAATATCCCATTTGGTACCAAAAATATACCAGCAACAATGAAAGCTGCCGAAGAAATGAAAGTGGTCAAGAATCATACGAAGTGATAAATTATCAAAATGCCTACAAATACTACAGCATGTTGATACAAAAGGGTTTGGTCCAACTAATGCCATTCTCAAAAGATTTGATGGCAAAACATGTTGAATATAAAAACTTCTTAAAAAAATTTCCTGCAAACATTCAGTATCACGAGGATTCCAGCGGCCATAAAGCTTCGTCATCGTCGATATTGTATCCGATCGATGATTCGAATATCGTGGACGTCGAACAATTACCGTCGCCAGAAGAAATATTCAACTTCACATTTCGTCTGTTTGATTACTCAGAACAAGAGTATAGATGCACAGACTCTAAGTCCAATGATCCATGGACCTTCGATAATATTGAAGAGTGTGGGAGTTTGGACCCGAATGCAAAACGACCTGAAAAGCCGTTCAGTACGATGACTGTAATCATAGTGAGCTTGGCAATTATAGGCGGCATTTTAACGTCCATTTTGACGCTGGTTTGGAAGTGGTGGTACGTCAGATACTTTTTCTTGATGATGAAGAACGCTGCTATGCTTAGCATCCTTGGAAAAGAGGTACACCTTGACGGTAAGCCGATTTATTTTTCAGCACATAAATGAAAACGACACGCTTACGCTTTAAATGTAATCTCTAAGATGAAAGTTTTTCTTCGCGGAAAAACCTTAGGCTAAGCAGACCAAGTCCACTACTGCGCAGTATGCTTTTGATCATTTTGCAAACACTAAAATTTAATTTTTGTGATGCTAAATGCGTGTACAAAATTAATTTACTTGTTTCAATTCTAAAAATAATATATGTAGTATATTTTTTTTTAATAAATAACTGCGAGACCGCGGACAGCTTAGAGAGGACTTTATATGTCTTGTTTCAGTACCTTTTTCTACAAGTCTTTATATTATTTACAAACGCGAAATGTGATTGCAAAGACAAAATGTGCAAACGTTCACCTAAATGGTCTTCAAAATATATGCATATGAAAAAATCATTTTTATTATTATACTAGCGTGTACCCTGCATGCGTTGCAATGCCACTCAAAACAAAATAAACCACGACTTTATGGAATCGCCTCGTCGGGAGCCTCTCGCCTTCCGATTGGATAAGTCAGACTTGAGGCGAGGCCGGAGTCAATTAGAAACGATAAGCTTAGGTTATGTTTTTCTTACCGAAATTTGACAGTGGCGGCCGTATGTGTTTTTATTTATTGGAGTGCTTTTGGATACACAATGTTTTTGTTTTTCTATCTGGTGCGTACACAAATAAATCAGAAGGTTTTCCAACACATGAGCAGGCCATATACAGTTGTCCATGTGAGAAGCATGGATTTTCTAAATTTAGTCCACACACTTGTAACGACTGTTCTTGTGCCTTATTGATGGTCATTGCAAAGGCGAGTCGCACTGGAAACTACAGACGTTTAAATTCAAATGGCATATCTGTCGGAATCATTGGGATGCGTGGCAGCATTACATCTTCTCCTTTGAATTTTCCGTTTAAAATTGTAGCTTCAATAATGCATCATTTTTCTTACTGAAAGCTTGGTACCGTTGCAAAGTCGTGAGGAATTTATGTTTCAGAGAAGAATGATAGGGATGCCAATTTTCAATGCTAAAACATGCGGTGGCATGCCTGACAAATCAAGTGAATTCAAGAATTCTGTTGGATAATTGACGGCTTCGTCTTGATCCGTTATAGTATCGATGGACGATATATATTATATATATTATACGTTATCACTTCTCCTTGTATTTCATTTAGTATGTTGAAATTGATTGCATTGATATCTTTGTTTTTGGCTGCTAATATAGCATGCGCACTGAGCCATTGATGACTTTTATGATTGTGTGCAATATTTGGAAAAACTTTGTGAATCAATTCGTCTATGGTTGCGGTTATTTTACAGAAATTCGCTGGCAATGTGATACATTGTGTGGATTCCTCTATTGCCATTTTCCCATTTCCTATATCCAACAATTGTTTTACGAAACGTTCAATGGATGCATCATGTTGTAGTTGTACACGCATATTGGTCTTCAAAGTGAATCTATGTACGTATCGCCATAAAACGGATGATTTGAGACATGCATTAAGTTCATCGGCCATTGTTGAACGTGATATAACAGGTAGAGTTTGTCGAAAATCACCAGACAATAAAATGTGTGCGCCACCGAAAAGTTGCTCATTTCCTCTCAAATCTTTTAGTGTGCAATGAAGTGCTTCCGATGATTTTTTGTGTGTCATTGTACATTCATCGCATACAATGATTTTACATGATGTGAGTAATTTGCCCGTTTAAGAATTTTTGTTGATATTGCATGTTGGTGTCTCAATTATTTGCATATTCAATGGCAGTTTCAGTGCTGAATGCGCTGTTCAGCCACCATCAAAAAGAGTTGCTGTAATTCCAGATGATGCGATTGCTAGTGCAATGTTTTTTCGTGATCGTGTGTTTGCCAAAATGAGTGAAATGAGGAAGGTTTTACCTGTGCCTCCGGGTGCATCTATGAAATAAAATCTACCAATTTGAGTTGTAATTGCATCCATAATTGTGTCATACACTATACGTTGATCTGGAACCAATTTCGGAAGATTCGTTTGAACAAATTTATCCAATTCATCCACATCAAAGCGTGTTTCTCGTTGGAAATCACGATCACGTCAGTCGTTTTCAGATGGATTCAGCGCAGCCATTCCCAATTGTACCAATGATTTGTTAACGATTACTAAAAATATGTCGTCAATCAATAGCAATGCCTCATTATACACGTTTGGAGTGGATTTTGAATTGTTTCACGCAAACTATGTAAAATATCTTCACTCATGTAGCCTTTGTATTTTTTCCAAAGATCTTTTGGATTGGATGGAAAGCATGTTGATTAACAGTAATCGCAAGTAAACGCATTCTGCATTATTTGGTTGAACAGTGTATAGACGGCCTAATGCGTAGGTTGAATATACATTGCAATGTCCTTCAACTGCTTTACCTTGTTTGCGACGCTGAATTTTTTTCTGATGCAATTCATCTGTAGAAGGTTGGCACTTCAGAGTAAGGTAGCGTCTTTGCAAACATATCATCCCTACACAATAAGAAAAATGCAGTTAACGTTGTTGGCTGTGGTGACAATGCTCTTACACGTGCATTTTCTGTTGTGAAGTACACTCGCTGTCCATTTTCAAGGTGAACTGCCAAATGAGTAACTGGTGGATGCCGTTCATGAATTGGAAATGATAAAATGCGCCATATTGCTTCATTGCTACTAATGTAGCGTCCCAGTTAATATTGGTTGATTTCATCGATAGATGCAGTTGAATCTCCCACTCCAAAAACTGCCATATCGCTTCCTTTGTTGACATATTTACAAATGTATTTGATGGATTTCACTGAATTACAATACTCGACGTTGATTTGTACTTTTTCGAGAGAAGCTGTGAATACGGTACAATCCAATGATTATCAATTTCAACCTCATTGTTTCGCCCTTTTCTTTCGTGCTTGAGTTGTACTCTGATCTATTCCTTTTCGTTTGGGTGGCATAATTGATTTCACAGTGAATGTTACGTTTTGAAATTCACTTTTGAAAAATAAAAAAAATAAAATAATTGATATATTGAATAAATTCTCTCTATATCATACACGATTTATTTCAATTCGTTTTGTCATGCGACATAAAACCGAAACAAAAAATTCGGTAAAAAATAGAACATTGAAATACTTTTTTCGAAAATCGAACTTTGTTTCAAAATATTCAGTACTTACAGGTGAGTGAATATGACAGATTTAAGTCGTTCTTGTTTTCGGCGTTGCTATGGATACAATGTGTCATAAATGGCCATTCTGTATTACAATAGTCTTGTATGAAAACATGTTTTTCGTAAATATTCAATTAATTTTTGTAATCAAATCAAATTCTGAGTATCCTATCTTTTGCCCGGTAGTCTAAGCAATAATTCGACAAAGTTTTATCGCAATTGGATTAATGGCGTAGTAGTTTATAAAGGACAGACAGACAGACATTCATTTATATATATATAGATTAACAATGGGTCAACCACATTAAAAGATTTACTTTCTGCTTCATTTAATGCTAGCTTTGAATAATAATTTACACTATTCTGACTGAACAAACTATAATTAATATTTCCTTTTTTAGATAACGAGAATGAGTTCACGTACGACGTATTTGTGAGTTATTGTGAGGATGACAGATCATGGGTGTTAGACGATCTTCTTCCTGAGATTGAAAACAATGCTTGCATCAGTGTTTGTCTGCACGAAAGAGATTTTCAGGCAAGAGCACACCAATTTAATTTCTTTTGATCATTATTTCAAAATAATGGTACAAGAGGGAAGAACGTAAAAGCCTCGAGGCGATACATTTTAAATTACTAATCTTATTTTTTCAGGTGGGGCTTTCAATTTTAGAGAACATAATTTCGTGCATGGACAGGTCTCGTGCTCTTCTAATGGTCGTGTCCAATCAGTTTCTTCAGAGCCAATGGTGTCAATTTGAAATGCATCTTGCGCAACACAGGTACAAATATTAAATAGGATAACATACCGTGCAACGTCAAATGGCGTGTACAAAATTAAAGAATAGACATCTTAGGATAGATTAACAAACTCCGCAATAGAAAACGTAACCAATATATTCGCTCTCTGACAAAGTATTTTGGGCTTCGCATCAAAAGATATGTATTATTCACGATAGTTATAAAAATTAAAACCTGATGGTTAGTATTTATAACGACCGCATAATAAAATTATTTATCGTTGCGCCTATGCGTAACGCCTGGATTGATGGCGATGAACAGTTTCCACTGTGCGTATATCGATGGGTAGGAGGAATAATAAAATCTTTGATTCCCATATGCTTCATGAATTCAATAATTCATACTCACGCAGAATAATTCCATTTGATTTAAAGATTAAAGAGCAAAAATGTTACATAGCTCATCCCACGGAGAAATAAACATAGCTTATGAAATTTTATTGAATGATCTGCAACGGATATTTTTTTAGGTTACTAGAAACACGGCGAGAACAATTGATATTGGTTCTTCTTGAGGATATTCCCCGAAGAAAAAGGCCAAATACTCTGCACTATCTGATGATGACAAAGACTTACATAGTCTGGCCGAAACTAGCAAATGAGAGAGCAGCGTTTTGGAAACGGCTCAAAAAGTCACTCCTACACGGGAAAAACCTATCGCTGGAACGAGGGTCTAGCATGGCGTGACGGTTGATATTTGACGACGAAAACAAAACTTTACAAAGAAAACAATGACAATTTGTACAAAAAAATCACATGATTAATACAGTGGTCGAGAGATTTTCGGATCCCAAAAGGGGATTGCAAATTTGCTAGGCGACGTTTAGGCGTATAGTATGTCTCAGAATCCAGCAAAGGATTAACGAGAATTGAAGCTTCGCCACACATTTGAGACGATATAAGCTCACTTGGTAATAGGCATGTGATAAACTACGGGATTTTTTAGAGAATAAAAATAAATTATGGAGGTAGGCCTATTAAGATTCGAAACAATTTTATTGTTCGAATTGAAACTGTATAAATTATCAATTAATAAAATATTGAAATTACTTTTAAAATGTCAAGAGCGACATCCTGTCTATTATTCTTACTACAATACATAAAATATCATCTTTGATTCTTTACTATACATGCATCAAGTATGGTAGGTATTGAAAAAACTTACAAAGAGTAATTGTCAGGTCGCCTCGCATTCTTTTTGGTCTCGGTGGAAGATGCATTAGCTCAATGGAAAGTACTCCTCCACACGGCCTGTGACTTCGAAGACTGATAACTCCTGCTTTACGGTCTTTCTTAGAAATTTCCTTGAGAAATATGGCGTCTTCGTCCTCTGAAAACAAATACGGTTTTTTCATAAGGAAAGACATAAAAAAGGTGTGTACAAAACGCATTAGCTAAAGCATCACAGCTATCATCCGGATTTTCGAAATTTCTTTCATTAATAATGTTGTGAAGGTGCGATTTGATTTAATCAAAATCGAAAAAAAGGGTTTCACCACATATAAAAATAAAAGTAACATTCTTAAAATGATTTGTGAGTATGAGCTTTATAAAATGATTTTAATAATGCTGTGTTAAAGATTCATAGATTGCACGGCAAGTTTTTCTGGTCCACTTATTTTTATGTCCACTCCCAATTTGGAGCAAACGGCCTCGTAATGGATATATTTTCTACGAGATCTCCATACTACTCAGTTAACCCAACACATCTTTTTGCATAAATAGGATAAGTGGTAAGCAAGCCGATTTTTAGACATTGCTAACACATATGTCTTTGAACAGAAATCCATTGGAAAAAAGATATTCGAAGGCGTGACATTCTTTAAGCAAACCAACGACATTGACCACTGCATCATGGTCTCAATAAGCTTAGTGCTCAATTATATAGTCCATAATATTTTATAGAAAAACATCATAGTTTGTCAAAAAAATGACAAAACATATATACTGAATAATGAATAGTTTGCCAAACTTTCTCTAAAACTAAATTAAGGCATCCGGTACAAATAAAACTTGATACTGACAATTGGTAAAAATATTTGTAATGTACGGGCCGAAACCTGTCGCCGTATTTATTTAAATTTGCTATAGTAGATAATATAATCATTAAGTCAAGTGAAAGCTCGCTTATGAACGCATAAAATAATAGACAAAAGGAAATCTCGAATGTTTCCAGGAGCCCTTAGACATCTGTCAGATACGTTAAAAGCTCCCAATATAATAATATGCGAAAAATATTTAATTTTGATTTAATAGTGTTCTCATATTAACTGTGCACCATACGTTATAATGATTCCCCAGTAGTGAATAGGTTAATAAGCAAAAGAATTTAGCTTACCTTCGTCCTTAATTAAAATATCTCTAGGCAACATCACAAACTTGGGTTCCGCTCCTGCCAAACGGTCGATTTCAAGTTTTTCAGCTTTCATCAAACCAAATCTAAAAAGACAATACTGGTTGATGAAAAAATTCATAAATTTCCATTTCGTTTTAAATTTAATTTTTGCCTCTCGCTAAATCTGCCGTCGGGGCAAATATCACGTTTGCCCCACCTTAGATTTGAGCCCGGTCTCAAACTCATACACGATTATTACCGTTATCAAAAGAATTATAAAGCATTTCTTACTTATCTTCATTGATAGCGTTTTGCAAGACTTCGGTCCGAGCTTTTATATCATCATAGAATGCCTTCCTGGTTTCTGCTTGTTCTTTTCGCATTTTGCAGACTCTTTCATATTCCATACGAGTCAAGCTATAAAGATCTGAAAAAGAAAACATAATATAAAGTAAGTTTTTCCATTCTTAACCGACGATTATGAAAACTTTTAAAATTCTCCCTTTTTTAATGTTATATCTGTTTCTTCAGTGTAATTGTTGGTCTCACCTTTTCCTCTGGTGGGTGTTGGCGTCATTGGGTCCACCTGTTCTGGACTTAATCCTGATAGCCTATCATTCACACACCAAATGGCCCTAAGAACGGCTCCTCTCCAAGATCGGCCTCCTGGTAGCGTTATCTGCAGACCCATCTCAGGAAAATCTACTTCTATTGCTGGACTGTCATGTAATAAGAAAATATCGTTATCAATTGTTGAACGAGGTGATTGCAAAATATGAATTACATTATCTACACCATTTGTTGTATATATTCGAAGAATCCACTTGATACCTTGGAGGATCATGAGGTTTCGGCATTGATCTTGGAGGAGGGGCTCTGCTCCACAGCGTAAGGATATGTGGTGTTGTTGGAATATCACCATGATTGTGACGAATCTCTCCCAATGAAGGTGCAGCCCAAGCCCATTGCCTCGTCCCTCTTTGCAATACAAAGTTCGATTCAGTGCAAATCTCTCCACGAACCTGGAACATATTTTATCACAATCTCTTTGGTTCTTAGCCTATACGCCCGAATAGGTTCAGTGCACCTATTGTATTATTTCTTTTACCTGCTTCTGGTTAATCACTCACCTCTTTAAAAACTCGAACCTGATTCGGCAACAAATCATCAGGATACTTAATTATTTCATCCAATACTTTCAGAATCTGTAATTAAAAAATAGCGATAAAAAGTTTCTTCAATGTATAAAATATTTGTAGTGAAGATTCAATTATGATGAATTGGTGCTTTCGATGTCTAGAAATCTCTCCCACCCATCCGATTTCACTCTGGAGAGATATATTGAAAAAAGTGAATGACATTTAGATTTCGTAGAAAAAAGCTTCGATATAGATATCTCAATTAGGAAGTCATGCATTCCACACTTGAGGCGGACTTAGATGAATAAATACAACTTGAATACCGCAAAAAAGCTAAATTTTATTTAGGATAATGTTAAACTTATAAAGAAGTTGTGATATTTATATTAAACAACAAAATACACTCAATAGCAGTTTTTTATATTTTTTTCTTACCGAGGTTTGTAATTTTCAATGATTTCTCATTTATGATTTGACATAGTATGGATTTTTTATATTTTTCAATGTCGTTTCTAAGATATAATTTGCTTATGTTATATTGAAAATAATTTTGTGTTTGAAGAGGGTCTTTTTGGGTGGTTATTGAGTTCGCTAAAATTTATACCGGCTGAAGCTGCCCGTTCCTCATTTGTGCGGATTTAAATTCTGAATCGTCAGTTTGATTGTCATTCCTCTCAGTTCTCCAGCGATGCAAGGCGCATGTCAGCTGTGGTAGTGTCCGAGGATCTGGGCTTCCGTCAGCCGCCAGGTATACTTTCCACTGAAATTGGTATCAAATTTTTACAAAAAAAGCTAAAAGGGATATTTCGTAGGAGATTTTATACATAAAATATTTTTTTTACCTCTTCTTCTTGTCTCAGTGCCCTTTCAAATGCTTGTTTCTTTAACGTTGAAACTGAAAACACACATAAAACATTAATCAAGCACGCAGAAGCTTGTGGTATGATCAGGTGATTTATTTAGATGATTTTTATACCGTGAAACATTTCAACTATTCTCTTGAGAACCACATCTCTGATGGCCTGTTCTGCGTCATCTTTCTTGGCCAGCTCTATAGTAGCTTTTCTGTGTGCAGCACGTCTTTCTTTTGCTGCGGCCAGGTATGCTAACCTGAAGCAAAAATATTTTTGTATGATACAATGTTGACATTCTACGCCCAAAATACAATCAAGCGTCGTTGTCTCCGAATTTGACACCGATATCATTAAATTTCTTAAATACGGTTCTGACTGATCTTGAAATTAAGCTCAACCTTTCTTCTTCCTGTTGTTTCTTCAATTCAGCAGCCATTTGCTCCAACCATGCTTTCTTTTCAGACTTCTTCATCTTCTTTTTCTGAAAAGTGAAATAGTGATTTAAATATTGCAATATGTAGTAGCCCCGTAAAAGTAAACCCTGTTAATTAAAGCATGATAGATATTCTTAATTAGATAAAGCTATATTATTCATTGGAAATTGATGGTGTGTCAGGAAACAAAATAATAATAATTGAATAAAGTTAGAAGCCTGGAAGTTAATTTCGCCGTTTCTTTAAATATTTTTTTTAATTTGTGAAATATCGTAATTTTTGCTGGAATCATATCTATTCTTGACACCATTTCTGGACATATCACTTTCCGGTATGGGTTTAACATTGATCATGTAAATTCATGGAAAGGAAGTCTGCCCCACAAAAAATTCATTCTGCTTGACCGTGTTACAATGACGCCGCGTAAAGTGACGGGTGGGTGTAACAATATTATTTGGGTTTTAATAATAAATTATAATATACAGAGAGTAGTTTCAGATTCTTAATTTTTTGATTTATTCAAGCAGAAATATAAACATTATAGGTTATACCTTTTTATTTTTAGTTTTTGCCATTTTTTGCGTTTCGTTAATGCCCAAAAAATAACTATTTGTCTTCAAATATCTTAAATTAAATTATTAGAGTTTAACGTTTCAGAGATAATGTCGATTCTCAAGCACATAATAGAAAATGGATTTTGTTTCTTGATTGTCTTTTGTCTGGAATTGTTTCTGAATGTGTTTTATCTTGCGCAACTGCATTGATCATATGAATTCTTTTTTTAAATAATGATATTACAGAGGTTGTAAACATAGTATTATTGTAGACGCGGACATAAATGTTGACGAATGAAGTGGCAGATGTGAGTTAATAACTATTACATAAATACATTTAAACAATTGCGATGGCACTAAATAAAACTCTTCCAATTGACTCAATTGGATTTTATTCATTATTAAAATTTTATCCATATACGATTAAATAACTTCGACGCAAATGCGCCCCGAGCACAAGACTTAGAACCACTGATCTATTATTATATTGATTGTTATACTAGAACTAGACTGTAATTATATCAAATTTGAAATTTTCGAACATCAATATGATTTAGTGCAAAGTAGTCATGTTCATTTAAATATATAGGACATATTTAAGAATGTTGTAAATAGCGTATATCTTTCTACTGAGATATTTTGCAGAAGTGATAATATTTGGTTTATATATTTATGGAAATAAATTATGCGTTGTGCCTGTGAATTGTCGTAGAAAGATAATTATTGGATGTAAAGAAAAGTCTGTGCATTGCTTACTTAATAGTTTATAATTAAACATAACTATTTTCGATCAGAAAATTATAGTTCACCGACAATTTAGACAAAAAAAACTTTGGATTTTTTTGAAGTTATATTCAATTTAAAATTAAATGTATAAATAATCACATCCAAAAAGCTATAAATAATTACTTACTTATTTATTTTTCTTCTTCTTATGTTATTATTTTTATGCTGTCGCAATCTTCATTAAATTTATTCAATGTAGTATATTGTAATACATTAGATACTATTAGATACTATACTATTATTTCTTCAAATGTATACCTTTTCTTTATCTCTTTGAAGGTGAAATAAATATGAATAGTGAGCATATATATTGTACACTTATTTGTTTGTTTTTAGCGATATTTATCTGCGTAAACTTATTGATCAAACATTCTGCAAGCTAATTCAGTTTGAAAAATAATAAACATTGCACAAAATTATGCATAATTTATGAAATAAACGTAGTTTATTTATAAACACAATTGCCACAAGACAAACAATCACATCATGTTTATCTATGAAAAAAAAATGTATAATGTAATGCATTGATAGGAGCATTATAATATTTTAAGACAATAGGAAATTAAATTTCAGATATAATTATGATATCTGTGTTGCAGCGAGCATATTTGGAAATATTTTAAAAAATACGTTCATAATATTTAATTTGCTTTGATAGAGAGGTTTTGTGTTACAAAATATCAGTTGAAGACCGTTAAAATATATTTTTGGCTATACTGATAATAGCAGTGTTGCCGCATGAATCCAATGACATCACCTAAGATTGTCGACATTTATTATAAAAAATAATACCAAACGGGCTTGGCTAGGGTTTTGTATTGTGTTCATGTTTTTAAGTTTTCCGTGAAATTTTACATTCCAACATTTAATTCCATGTTTACAAATGGTAAGCTATTGTCTATACATTAACGGATTATATTATTTACAAGCATTTGTGAATGTTGAAGCCAATAAACACAGTTAAATATGAGATTTTAGGTTATAATTTTGCCTATGTTGACAGTTCAGCAATAGTTTGACATAAGCGGGCAAAGTAGACGTGTTTGTGAATCATGTTTTAGTTATTCTTTCTGTTATTTTGAATAAATCAATGGTGAGTAACAATACACGACAAAGTAAATAATGAAACATTGCTTAATAAATGTTTGTACGCGAAAATAACCACTTGTTTATTTGTGTTCTACTACCACCTGTCATTCAATCAAACGCTCTAAATATCTCTATATAACAGATTTGTTTTTTTCACATATGTTAATGAAACTCGTAAAAAGATTTATTTATTTAAGCTAGTGATTGTAATAACAAACGAGACGATTTAACATGTTTACCAATTGTGCATTGTAATTCAAAGTTAAGTCTACAAATATTCATAAATGGTAAAGTTACGAAAAATACCACACCTTTTGCGGTAATGTGGCAGGATGTTAACGGAACTGATAAATAATAATATAAAAATGCAAGCCAATATGATGCAAATGTAATTTTTGGGAATTTTGTTGATGCATTAATTGAATTGCACAATGTTTACTATCAGTAAATGGAATGAATTTACATTCAAATACATTGCAAAAAATGACGATGTTTAGTTTATAAAACCATCTGCTATCTTTGTTATCAATTGGTTAAATATGTAATACACACGCTTAATGGGACTGTTTATTTTTTTTCCTTATAACATCGTCTAATTTTATATAATAGTATTTGTATAAAAAAATACATAGTTTGTATTTATTACATTGCATAAGTTTTATAAGAAAAATAGACTAAGATTCAAATAATGAAAATAATAATAAAATAATAATTTTTGCAGTGTTCTAATTCTCAAAATATGTGTTTCTTATTTGAAAAGAAAACCATAATAAAGGAATTAAAAGTATAAAGAATGAACGAGTGAAGGTGAATTATTTATGTAGTGTAATATTTTTTTGTATAATGTTTTTTGAAATTGTTACTGTGGATTGCTTTTTTTCTAAAATACTGAATATTTTGGCATGCCGAGGTAGTGCCCTTAAAACGGGATGCATGGTAATGTCAAATATGGTACACTTACCATTTTTTTTCTCAATTTTAATTAAAACAATTCAGTCCTGTTGTAAATTTAATGACTAGTAAAGGAAGGTATATGCTGAATGAATGATCATGTTACAAATCAGATCACTGGGTTAAAGGAATTGACGTAAAATTTAAATTTAATTTAAAATGAGCATATCAACCTAATTGTTTGTGGGACAATACTTTTTATTTTGACAAAGTTAACTGAAATTATTTCTGTCAAATCCGTCCTCTTTTTAAACTATTTTATGATTTACTTTTGCCCATTTTTTTCTACAGTCTACCATATTTTATAATTTTTGATATCGGCTGAGGGTGCTTGAGGGAATTTCAACATCAAATTTGAATGGTTCAAGCTTTGAACGATTGCACATATTTTCTCACTAATGTCCTAGGTTTTGCCTTTGGGCATCTTCAGGCATTCTATAAAACCAATGCATTGCAATGAATTGATAGAAAGGTTAAAACTGTGTTGTTAGTGACAAAACATGTGAAATCCTGCAAAGTTTTAACAATTCAAATTTTATATTTTACATGATTATTTTTACTACTATAAATTTATTGAATTTGTTATTTCAAATACAAAACACAACTCCAAAGATTTTAAACTCAATATAATAAACAAGAATTAAAGATGGAGATATTTTTTCAAAGAGCAACACTCAAAAAAAGGCGGTTTGTCCAAAAAATAACCTATGAATTATTTATTATATCAATTTTGAAAATAGTGAGTAACTCCAATATGAAAGCCATTATCATTTTGTGTGACTTAAATTTATATTTTATATATAATTAAACTTTCAAAGGTTTATTTGTAAATAAAAGACTTATACTTGAAAATAAAGAGTAAATCTTAGTTGTTAATCCACCTTGATAATTTTTTCTGTGGTTTTTTTAAAAATATTTTGAAACTAATATATTTATTAAACATAAGTTAGGTATTTGATTATAAATTAATGGAACCAAATAAATCATAAATTTTATAATTATGGTGACGAATTTTTCTACAAATTCGTGAAACTTGTTGTTCAGGTTGTTTGTATATTTTTGTTTTCCTGTCAGTGACTTTTGCTATATTTTCGGGTGAAAATAGTGTCGCTTGTGGTTAAAAATATGAACTGTTTGTTAATACATTTATTAAATTACAAAATTTTATAAAGATAATGTTATTGTGAATGCTTATTATCAGTGAGTGAGATATGTATTCAAAAACACCACTTAAACGTTTATAAGTTGATAAAATTATTTGTTATTTTATTTTATATTTATTGTTAGTGAAATGTCAATGCTGACTACAAAATTCAAACTATTAAAATGTGTGTGATCAAAAAAACCCACACATGGACAATACAATAGAGTTGATTAAAATAAATAATTAGAATCAAAAATAATTCCTCATATTCAAATTTAAGGTCGTCTTGTGTTGACCTTTTACTATAAATTTGTCATTGAATATGATTTTTATAGAAATTTATATATTGCATTCAAGTTCACTTGAAACAATAAATGAATATCTTAAATTGAAGTTGTTTGAATCTAAAGTATTTTGTATGCTGCCTTAAGTTTTGTCATTAACAACACAGGACATACTTTTTGGCATCTTTTATCATTTGAATATATGTATGAAACTTAAAAAAAAATTTGAACAATTCATGTTTGATATTGAAGTTCAATTAAGTGCATTCAGTGCTCATTTTAAAAACATATCAATTGCTCAGTTAAACATTATATATGTTTCAATTAGTCCAAAGCTAATAGCTCTTATGTAATGTGTAATTGTTTGTTATTTTATTTTAGTAGTTTTTTGAATTACAATATATCTTTGCGCCTAGCTAATCGATAGAGATTTTACAAGAATATTTTGTCATAAATACTGTGAAAAATGGAGCTTCACTTGAAAATAGTATGAGATATGGTTTAATATTATCACCATATGGTACTCATATCCTCAGGATTGAGTAGTGAATGTTGATAAATTATTGAAAAAGGCAGATAATTGGCGGATGACAAAAAATATTGGAGATTCCGAATTGTGACTATATGTATCACAAATGCATCTTATGAACAAATTAGCATGATTGTTCTTAAATTATTTGTTTTGAGAAATATCATGTTGGTTTGTGGATATCATTCACCTGCTGCCAAAAATTGAAAAATCAAAAAAAAAATTGCATAATAATAAATAATTCTTCTTTCCAAACGTAAATATTTTCAAACATTAATGGAAGTCTTAATATTTCCTGTTAGGATGCAATATATTGTGATAAATATACACAGAAATAATTCCAATTAATTATAATGGCTTAGTTTATTTATGGTATGCATCGCTTTGTGCATTTTTATTGTAATTAAAGAAATATTGAAATATATTCTTGATAATATTATATTTAACTCTTTTATCTTATTTGCTTTATAGATTCCCCGAGACAGAACCGTGACGTCTTCGCGGATGTCTCGAAATGAGAAGTCCAAATCAGGCTTTGTGAGTAGCAACAATTTTTTTTTTTTTTATAAATTTTCACTGTCTTTAATTTAAATAATAAAAACACATTTTTTATTATTTATTTCCACTATATATTTTTTCATCAGGAATGGTTTCGCTCATCACGAGCAATATCAACTGATAGAATACAATTTACAAGTCTATTTATATAAAATATTTGAGTTAACGATAGCATATATTATATATCGCTCAAGATAAAACAATATCTAGCAATAACATCAAAAAAAAAAAGTTTAATCTGTTCCTTGCTGAGCCCATAAAAGACTATTAAACTATCAAAAATTAATTCAGTTTGTTTGTTGATGATTTATCTAATGTAATCTGATAAGAAACTTATGAGTATTATGACAAATTAGCTTGTGCAAGAAGGTTTTGATTATGGTAACACTTATATATTTATCAATACAATGCATCTCAACAGTTAAGATGTTAATAGTCATCGAATGAAGTAAAATTTTGCATCACAGAAATGATTTTAACGATTAAATTATCAAGTTTAAACAAACTTACACATATATCTTTAGCCATCATTTTCATGTAGATGCTATATAAAAAAGAAAGTAAATTTGAAAAATGATTTGAAATCATATCTACTGAATGAAATACTAAATATGATTTGCAATAACATTAACCAGCGAATTTTTTTCATCTCGTGAAGAAACATGTAATGTGTTATTCAAGTTATTGTTTTATCATTGGTGGTATATTTATAAATTGTGCAAATCGATTATTTTATGACAATATATCTTGTCAAGTAGTATTACTCGAGCTGTCTCTATTTTTCAGGCAGGAGTGCACTATTGCACTTGTGAAAAAATATTATGGGGTTGTTAATTATTACTTGATAAAAAAGCAAGAGTTTTAAAAGGGAAAATTCATCACCTACTTCGGCGTATAGATTCTAGGATTAGAACTTGAACATAGTTTCAGATTACTTATCAACTGAACTATTGGAAGTGTCTGATGTCTTTCCCTTTGTAGTAATTCTTCTAAATTGATGATGTTATCAAGTGATAAATTTGGGTTCTGAATTCAAAGACATAACATAAGACAGCAGGTTCCATGGTACACAGTTTCCAGTCGGTCTAAGATGAATTTATTGTCTTATTAAATTTCCAATTAATTTCTTTTCAACTTATTAAATTATTATGGCAACACAAAATATGCAATACAACTTTCGAAATGATTTTTTTGTTACTGGTAACACTCTATTATTTCAAAAGCAATCTTTGTTATCACATTTTCATGATAACAAATTGTAAGGTAATTTGTTATTTGCATTTTCTATTGTTTTTCTGAGACTTGTATGAGGGTTATTTGTAAAGTGTGTGTTTGGCTTATTTTTTTTATAGCATTGGCTCATTTATTTACCATTTTTACCACAGTGTTTTTTTTTAATATGATATTATTTTTAAACATTGTTAACATTTAAACCTGTTGTTTTACTTATTCTTTTTACTAGTGAAACTATGTTGAGTCTGTGAAGTGAGCTCTCAGTTTCCTAGCTATTTATATTTTAGTGCAGATTTTTGTTATTTCATCATTTATGCATGCATTCTAGTTGAACGATTGTAAAAATGCTGCCAGCTGATGCATGGTGACTATACTTAAGAAAAACCCTTTACGAATACTGATTTTGGGTGTTGATTGAATTTATGATGTATAAGGCAAATAACAAGAGCTTTAATTAATATTCCATGTCATATAGAGATCAAATATATATTATCTCGTAGAAGACTTCTGTTTTATTAATAGATTGGTTTTCTGTACACTTAAGTACACACTACTAAGTGCTGGAGTGTTGCTCCTAAGAAACTCCCTTTTTAACGTTTGTGACATCTCTTGGAATTGGTTAATTATATTAATGGATGTGATGGCAGTAGAAAATTACTAATGCAATATAATATATATATAATCCTAGTGAAGAACTCGATTTGAACATATGTGCGAAAATCGAATTGTATGACAGTAGAATTTACGTAAATCGAGTCCAGTCCACAATTTTACCAATTGAAATCGCGTATTTAATATTTCATACGCATGTTTGATTTTTAATATATTTGAATCGATTATTTTCTTTAAAAAATAATATACGACATATTTTATTATTACGTTCGAAAAACGTTGAACTCTTGTTAGCGCCATTGCGTGTTTGTTCGTTTTTATTTTATTTTGGACGTCACATTGCATTCAGCAACACATGACATGTGCTCGCTAATTAGTAGGTTAACAGTCGTGCGATATGCCCGATAATGGAATATATACTGGTACATGTCAACGTGCAATATTATACGCGTTATATGGAAGCCATTTTAGTCGAATCTTTCGAATGTTCGAATTTTCGATTTTCGAACGTATTCTGTTCTTGTTTGAATTTCGAATATTTTTCAAATTATTTTTAAATGTTATTCGTTCATAATATTGATAATTTTATAAATACCTGACATGTCAAAATTTGAGTCTTATCTCTAACAAAAACCTGGATTCTTTTGTAAAACGTATCCCTAATATGGCTGTTTTTGAAGGGCTGGTCTATCGTGTGAAAGTACGTCTTCGGACTCAACGTGTTAAACCGCCGAAACATTTTATTTTAACTATTTCGTCAAACTTACTGTGATAAAACATTAAAAATCGCCCGAGTTGGGCAAAGTTAAGATTTAAAAAAAATCCAAGGTTTATTACTGTTCATAAAACATGGAGAAATTGTGATATAATCTTTCGTCGATTTATAACCAAAAAATGTTTCACTTTTAACGTGTTAACCGTCACTTCTTGATGGAAAAGACATGGTATTTTAAATAATAAAAATATTTTTTTTAGTAATTTATGATATCGACTGAAGGTTTCAATATCAAATTTGAATTGTTAAAACTTTGTACGATTCCACATGTTCTGTCACTAACGACCCGGGTTTCGCCTTTTGGCATCTTCAGGCTTTCTTTCACACGGATGCAACAGAACTAAATACGATAGTAAAAATAGAACGAAAGACGAAACCCGGGTCGCTAGTGTCAAAACGTGTGGAATTGTGCAGAGCTTTAACAATTCAAATTTCACATTTTTTTGTGTTTATTAACTCAATACATTTATTATAATACGGTGAAAAAAATAGCAATGTATTTTAGTTCTACAAAATAATTATTTTTTAAGATATAGTTGATAGCTATTTCGGCTCACACCATCGTCAGAACTATAATGTAACTGACGATGGCGTGAGCGATGAGCGAAACCGGTACCGATTATAAAATATATCGCGGGAATAAGTACTAAAAAATATATGTGTTTTTGTTATGAAAAAGAAAAAAAAAGTATTCGAAAATCGAATAGTCGTAGTGATAAATATGTTCGAATAATCACTTGGAATCTATTATATCATATATAGGCCGACTCATTTATCGTACGGGACAGCGATATAAGTTGATTTTCGAAAATTATGTTAGCATCACATTTTTTTTCTTTTTTAATAGCTTGACTATTTCTCACTTTTCGGCATGTAAATTGCGTGTTCGGTTACAAAGAGTTTAATTATATATATACTCGCGATTATCGTTAGTTAACTTTTTGGCTGTGCCATCGTGGTAAGATAGTGCAATACGAGATATCGGAGTGTCTAATCGAAATGAAATATTTACTCATATGTTATCAGTGCACAGCAAAATACTCGCGGGTGTATCACGTGAACAAAGTTACTGAATCAAAATGTCTTTCTTGATTACGAAAAGTCAAGTTAGTTTTGGCCTCGGTTAAAAGTGCGCGATACGATCGAAATTATCGTCGTGGTCTCGTGAAATTTTGAATCCGTCCTGTTTTTATTTGTCAAAAATTACGCAATTCTGCTGATTGCTGTTCGTTTAAACCAGGGCTCCGACTCCGACGTTGACCAACAACACGACTCTGAATAAAAAAAGTTAACTTTTGTCAGGTTTTTCCTAGTTTTTCTATTCACGTGCATTAAATTGAATGATTAACTAACCAATCCGGAACATTGTTCACTGACATAATTCTTTAAAATCGTCTAATCGAAAAACTGCCTTGGTTTAAACCCTCGATAGGCTTATCTGGGTTAAACAGAGACACAAATGATTCTTTATATAGTCGGAGAGTAAAAAGAAAAGAATGCACCCAGTTACGTGAAATTTGTTCTATTTCCATCAATCGAGATAAACATTTATTTAACCTTGCCGGGAGTAAAATAATTAGTATAGCGAAAACTGTGGGGTGTGAGTAAAATAGTAAAACAAATATTACTCGGTTCTGAAATGGTAAAATAATACACCTGGTTGTCCATAGATGGTATTATAATTGATACTTGAAAGATAAATACACCCCTCACCCGTAGAAATGTACTGTCGTATATGTACGACCAGACTCTTCAAACAAAAATCGCGCCGTCGTACATATACGACCATACTCTTTTTAAATGTTAAGTATATTTTGTATGTCTACCTGTAAATTCTTCGTTTTTTATACTTTGTAATTATCAACTCTCAATTGAAATAAATCGCCTTGTTTATTTGTATCGTATCTGTTAATAATTCTCACGATAAGCGAATCTGTTCCTGATAGAAATTGTGTTTCATTTATTTAAATTTAATGCTTTTCCCACCAAAAAGCGACAGTTAATTAGTAAATATTCAGGATCAGTATCTATGGTATGTTAGCAATAATATGCATCACGATCAAATCTGCGGGTTCAAAATCCGGCAACGTCAACATTACACGATTTTTTAAAATTAAAATTATGAGAAGTTGGACAAGAGTGGTTGTAATATCTCTTCTCCTCGAGTTTATTTCGTGTGAATTAAAAAAAAGATTGTCGCTTAGGGTTTTGACTGTTTTGTCAGGTTTTTTTTATATATAAATACGATTCAAATTAAAATATTTATGTCTTTACAAAGTGTTTATTAAAAAAAAAACCTTATATTGTGTTCACCATAACCGAAGCACGGCTATTACACACAACTTTGAAATTATTGTTTATTTTGTGTTGTAAAATATTTCCGTGGGTTCGCTAGTTCTACTATAAATTGTGTGATTTCAAGTGTGTTTTAAGTTTATAATACTATGTGTAGTGATATGCTCTTTCTTCCGTTTTGTAATATTTTAATTCTCTGTTCATGCTGCAAAAGGAATAAATATTCAAATGTTCCGATATAAATCAAATTGAATATTTTCACAATGCCACGTATCAAGAGGAAGGAGAGCTGGCGGGGAAAAACTGTAAGTATTTTTTCACAATAATGTGTGTTGCACATCATACGTTTGTTTGTCTAAAAAAAACACACTAATTAATTTATTTCAACTACAATTTCGCCAATTGTGATTGCCAAATGTTACTTAATCGAATATTTAGACCCTGACATTGTCTATGGTTTTATTTCCTTGTCTATGTTATATTTTAACTGTAACAAAATTCGTTGATACGAATTGACTTTGTTATGGATCTACGTACATAGTAAAAAAAAATATTTTTATGTCTTATGCACAAAAAAAACGAAAATTATCACATAAACATTATAAATTATTTTTGTATATGTTTTTGGATGCAAAAACTGCAAACCGTCTATAATGATAATAACATTTTTTTAAACAAAATTAACATATTCAACATATTTTTAGTATATAAAAATATGTAGACATTTTTTTATCCCGTATTGCAGTGTTTCTCAAACTTTTGACATATCTGTACCCCTTCTATAATTTTCGTACAACCGAGTGCACCTTGTCAAAGCAAAAATTTATATACTTAAATAAGAATCAGAATATATATATATTTCTCTTTTTAGTATACAAAAAATAATAATTAGCCAAGTACCCCCACAGCTAGTACCTCGTCATACTTTTGTCGTTTTCCAGGGGATACATGTACCACACTTTGGGGAACAATGCCGTATTGTAATTACTCTATAAAATCTTTGTTTTCTATTTTGTGACAACTGACACCACTTAAAAGGCGGTGTATTTTATTATCTTTATTTGATCTTGATCATAATGAACAGTTGATATCTATAAATACGTATTTAATCTTGTATTGTTTTCTAGAAAATTTTGTAGTGTTATTAGCCGATGAATGAAAGTTAAAATTGCTCTTTAATCATCACGTGGTTATGACGTGTGTAAGTCACGACACTGGGCCAAACATCATTTCGTATGAGAAACGATGCTATTAATAAACGGTTACGCCTTGTTTATTCTGAAAAGATCTTGAAATATCGCGAGGCAGTTCAGATTAGAAATGAGATTCCAAATAAAATAGTCCTTCGCATATTATTATATGTTTAATTTATTCAACACCTATCGATGAACGTCGTATATTGATTCTTTAAAAAACGTCTACGTGTAAATTTCTTGAATACTAAATGAGAAAAATTAAAATTACACTTTAATTTTACAAATTAATTTTACGTGCAACAGATTTAGGTTTCCTGATGTGAATTATTTTAATTAGTGTGTCGATGCATGACGTTTTTCGAACATTTAATTCATAGATTCAAATTACGAAAGAAATTTGAATTAGCTACAACTTTTTACGATTCCACATGTTGTGTCACTAACGACACGGGTTTCTCCTTTCGGCATCTTCAGGCATTCTATCACACGGATGCATCAGAACTGACTTAGAATTAACAGTTAGCATCGTCTATATACCAAATGTATTAATTAGAGGAAAACAAACACCCCAAGGCAAGCAGTAAATGGCAGCTAAAACAAATTTAATAATATTGATTTAACAATAATTAATTTTCATTAACGATCTTGTTAATGAGTCATTCCATTTTTTTTAGAAATACCTACTTATTTCAATCTGGCAAGTAACGATCAAACATCTAGTGATGAAATATAAGAATTTTCTTCATGAGATTGTCGATTCATTGAACCGATAGAATGCCTGAAGATTCCGAAAGGCGAAAGCCGGGTCGTTAGTGACAAATCATGTGGAATCGTACAAAGTTTTGAAAAATAAAAATTTGATATTGAAATTCTATCGAGCACCTTCGGTCGATATCATAAATTACGAAAGAAATGTTCTTTATTTGAATTTTGTTCGTCGGTGGTTTATTTTAATTCGTAATATCCGGAAAATTTTAAATTTCGAACTCATCTACTTCTTGCCGTTACAGGTTTAATTAAATATTAACTTTATATATTGTTACTTGAACCGCTTCTATGAGCGTGCTGTCGATTGTCAATATCAATTATTTTAAAAATTCACAGGTGGTGTAAGCATTACGCTTTGTTTGTTTTATTAGTGATATTGAAAATAGCGTAACGAAATATTTATTCGTTTTTTTTTTGACACGTACAACATACTTTTTAAAACAAATTAATCCGATACATTAAATCTTATTTCGCTATTAGCTTTCATGACTCTTCCATCATCGTTCTGCGTCGATCTACTAACATATTTGATGCAGGCCACTTCAATCTTCTTTTTTTAATGTATCCTTTATTGCCTTTTTATGTAGTACCTTTTTAAGCACTGCAATAAGGCACTATATTCATCATCAGACAATAATTACAAAAAATATCAATAAATATCAATAAATATACTACACAGATCAACATTACTCCATCACATTTATGTTTTTAATAAATCCCTTGTAAAATTGTAGAATTCCAAGTTAGTTCCGTAATTATTACTGAGTTTGTCACTTTACCTTGATTTTCCTAAAACAAATAGATTGCTGTTTTTATATTTGTATAAAATTCCCAATGAACAATAAGGGTAAAATACATTTTATTGGCCATCTTATTATAATATGTTATCTGTATGATAGAATAAAATCTCTCATATTATCATGTATTTATTTATTTGGTACATACACGTCAAATCATAGATTATATGTTTATTGCTTTTGCAACGTCAAAATGCTGAAAATTAAAGACATAACCCAAGGATAGTAAAGAAGTCAACGAAGCAAGTTCATGCAAAAGTAGCATTTGTTTGAATTGATTCTCATCCACATGGAATATGTCGATATCCGAAGCAATACTGCTGAACATTGTTAATGCTCCAACTATTTGTATCTTCATTGGCAGACTGGTTCTACACTTTGGAAGAACAAACAATCTTGTCCACGATGTTTTAAAAAAATACTCGGAACATTAAATTAAATGTTATCAAGGATGACAGAATTCTTATTTTGGCTTAGTATAAGTCGAAAGAAATGTGTACCCTCTTGAGGACTAACGTCTCGACCGTGATTGCAGAACTTTAACAGATGATAGAAAAAAACGCAAGAGTGGTTAACGGTGTCGAAACGCATCTCTTAAAAATTTGTTTTTGTGTTGGTTATAGCCTGGTTCGTCCTGTTTGTTGAATACACTTTTGATGCGTTCGGTGCATAGCTCGGCGCGAACGGGTTAAATAAATAAGCTTATTATTTTGTGATATTTCTGATATTTAATATTTTTTTTTTATAAATGAGTGACCTAATTGAAATTTTACGTCTATCGTGCATATTTTTTTTGTGGTATATGCATATTTTATCTTGGTAATTGTTACATGTTATGCGGACTGCATTTTTAAATATTTAGTTGTGCAATGTGAAATGACTAAGAATTTTTGTTTACCGATTGTTATTGCTTGACAAACGATAAAATTGCAGTTGCCTTTTAAATACACAGCTTGTCAACATTTTATTATTGCGACACCATTCAGCAATGTATTGTATTATAAGTTGAATATGATATTACGCAAACGAGGTGCAGTTGCCAACGTCATTGCGTTGGCCTCCGCGATTTTAGCTTATTAGAGCTTATTTTTCAATCGAAATCGAGATCAGAGGTGGAAAAAAATCCCTATTGAAGATTTTTAATCTTTTTTGTCTTAAAAAAGGAAACAACTGTGTTATCCAGTTTTTTTTAATGTCATACAATAAAAAGCGTGCTATAATTTTAGTATCGTAGAGTGCGCACAGCAACTCGCACGTTGTTGGACACGCTACATCCATATAGTCGTCGTTTTCACTAAAAAAGTTCACGGACAAAACTCTCACAGACAAAATGTTCACAGACAAAACGCTCACTGACACTTTTTGTTTATTTTAATAATTTTATGAGTTGTACAATTTCCATACGTCTGATTGATATTGTAAGGATGGTCATAATGGTATATTAAAATTATTTTATTCTACATATTTGAATTATTAATAAATGAATAAATATACAATATTTGAATGCAATGCATTTTTAATTGTATAGTTTAATAACGGCTTCAATCAATTCACACTATATAGTTATTTCAGCTACAATTTGTATGTTTTAAAAACAAAATTTCAAAAAAATAACGGAAAACTATAGTGACGATCAGGACCGGCCCGTGGATTTTTGCGCCTGTGTGCGATTTTTTAAAAATATTTTCAGTATATTTTATCGATACTTTTTGACGCCTTCGCGGGTCTATAGTTGTAAATTTATATGCAGTAACCCGCGCCTCTCCAGGAAGGCGCGCCTCCCAGTTTGAAAGTCATAGGTTTAATCAGAAAATAGGACAAAAATGCGATAAAAATTTACCCAAGTATTTGATGCTTTTTAAAGTAAAATAATAAGAACAATGAGCTCTTGCTTGTTTTTGGAGCGATCCACCAATTTGCGCCCTACTGAGAGCCAGGCGCCTGTGTGCGCCGCACACCTCGCACACGCTTAGAGCCGGCTCTGGTGACGATAGACAATGTACATCGGCTAGCGATAATACGGGCAGAGGTGAAAATGTATAAATAATGAATAAAATTAATTGTGATATATAGAGTAAGAAATGAAAATAATGTTAAAAAAAAGGTGTTATACGTGTTAATGTTTTGTCGGGCATATTTGATCAGTGAACATTTTGTCGGTGTAGATTCCGTCCGCCTCCGGCATTTCATCGTTACTCCATTATATGTGGACATTTCAATATGTATATCTGAATCTCTCGTACTTGAGTTGCACACGCGCAGATGAACGCACGTAGAAACATAGTGTATTGCGAATTTGTGACCTCGATTACTGTTTTTTTTTTTGTTGGTTGTCGCGACTTATGTAAAGCGTATTAATTTTCAGATCAACGGATGGCGGGCCACAATTTGAGCGTCGCTAATCTGCTAGGTCACTGTTATAATGAATGACCCAATCGTGCTATTGAAAACGGCAATAATTTACGATCGGCATTAAAAATTCTCAATTCGCACCGGCCGATTAGTCTGTGGCTACATTTAGAACGTATATGTGCGCATTTAGTTTCATACTCTCCTCATATATGTTTTATATGCCAAATAGTGAATACACTACCAGTACATATAATAAAAAAAATACTCAGTGAAAGTAATCAAACTTAGTTATGTGCCAATTGTGGTACTGTAAAAGTGATTATTTAAAAAAAAACGTTATTGAAGTCTGATTTATTTATGGATATGTCTTTTTGATTCTAAAATAACATTGATACATATTTTCTTAGGCGTTTTTGAACAAAATAGTTCTCGATTTTTTTACTACTTCCACATTTTTATATAGTGTGGTCAAGAGCGATTTTATTCGCTGTGAGCATTTTAAATGATATAAAGATTAACCTCTTGCACTCGGATGCCGCTACATAGGTGGTATTGAATTTTCTCTATTACTCTGGCGACAAGATGTAATTTTTGACCCGTTTTTTTCTTTAACTTTTTGCATTTGAAGATGACACTGGTTTATTCTTCTTCCATTATAGAATTGACAACTTCAGTTGTGTTCCATCGTTTGTCGAGTGCAAAGGGTTAAATGCTTGTGATAAAAAGGCGATTAATTTAATCTATGAAATAATACTATCTTTAAAATATTACTAAAAACACAAAATGCATTTGGTTGAATTTCAAATTTTCCTCGTCAAATCAATTTTGAAATCGATTTTAAACTTAACCTTCTGACTGATAACATCTTTAAAGTTAATTACAATCTGTTGAAAGATGATTTTAAAAATTACAAGTGTTAACAGTGTTGGAACTGTTGTGTATAAGCTATTTTTGAGCTAAACTAGGCTGATTTGTCTTGATTTTTTTCCATCACCTATTGAAATGGTTTTCGAAATAATCCAGTGTTGTAATATCCTTTACGCGGCTCACAGGGAAGATGTTAAGAGTGTCACGACTCAAAAAGTATCACTTTGTATGATATATTTGAATGACTCAATTATTGTTCGACATTTTGTTCTAATGTAGCTATTTTATTCAGAAGGTTATTCAAACGTAATGGAATCAATGCTAAAATATTGTATATTATAATATGTATATTCGATTATATTGTCTGTCACTGGCTTTATATGGACTTGGCCGCGAAATACAAAAATCACGATGTATCTTTAGCCTTAACATACTCAATTGCATCCGCCAACGACCGACCTATAGTGCATTAAAAATTAAAACTGCATCGCAAATTTAGTACAGTAAAATTCAAATTATTTGCGACGGGGTCATTTACAATAGTTAATCATTGATAATACTTGCCATATTTATTATGGAAAGAAACTGAGAAATGACGCACTGAAGAATATCACTGGAGGTCTGCGCGGAACGAAAATTGGTAAAACTACCCGACACATTCTCAGCCCGATTATATTACCATCAAACTCTTTACCCGAAAATAGGTCGAATTTCATACTTTTTTTTACAATCAAGATTTTTTCTTTTATCATTCTTTAAGCATATATTTCTCGCATGATTTTTGTCTGATCGTATCAGTTAATGGTTTGAAAATACAGTGGAACTTCGATCAACCGTTCTCGCATAATACGTTTTCCCGGCTGGAACGCTAATTTTTTATAGTCCCGTCAAACTCCCATAAGAACAATGTTAAATAGTCCCGCATTGACCGTTTCCGGATTCCCCGATTTCCTCGATAAGCCGTCTAAATATTTTGGTCCCGTCACAAATATTATCCCGATTGACCGTTTTTATTGCATATTTCTCCGTATCTCGGCAAGCAAGTTTGACACAGCTGAGTGCAGGTGTTATGTTTAGACACGCTGGAATCCGCTGTACATGTTAGAAATAACGCATTGGACGCATGTGCTATTTTCTGGGTTGAAATCCACCACACGCGTATTATTGTTTATGATGCAAATGTAGAGTTGTTTAAAATTCATGGTAATAATGATTCCTGTACACACAAACTTTTAGTCACAAGTTTAGTAACAAGTCTTTGTTCCGATTAAAGTCCCAAATAAGAAAGAAGCAAACGAACATAAAGGACTTTTTTAAAAAATAAATTTTATATACAGTATGTACAAGTAACTAATAAATAAATATTTTTTACGATTTTACTTGTTTATTATTATTTAAAGCTTTCCCGCATTAACCGTTTCCCGTATTTACCGTTATTTTTTCAGGGTCCCTTAGAAAACGTAAAATCGAGGTTTCACTGTACTCACTAAATATTAATATGAAACACTGGTCTTAAGTTGTATTAATCAGTAAAAATCACAAATTGGTGACTACATAATGTGTAACTTTATTAATAGTTTGTTTTTAGTTTCTGGTAAAAATTTTGAGTTAATTTTATATATAATACATGCATTTATTAATATTTTTGTCACACCTGTCAGCCATTTTTTATCATTAGAAAACGTATACTGAATAATATTCACATTACTTTACGCACGAAATATGTTAAGTTTGGTCATATGTGAAGCTTTCAAATTTTACTTTAAAAATCTCACTATTTTGTAAGTTAGTCAGTTAAAAGTTTCCGAAAAATATTTATGATTATGCTACATTTTTCAAGAGTTTAATCTTTACAAATAAAAATCTATATTACTGTTTCTAACGATGCTGTTACTAAATTTGAAAAAAGAAACAGTTTAGGTTAATAACTAGTCCCCATGAAGAATATATTGTAAAATGGTGGACTCATGGTTAGATATAGCACCAGCGAAATATTTTTCTGAAAAAAATCCTTACCTGGGCCCGAACATCAATTGTCTTTAACCACCCTATGCATATGAACGTACGTGATACGCAAATTTTACTGCACTATTCCGCACTATCCCGTATCATGTACGGCCTTGAGAAAAACAATGTACATTAAAATTGCAAACCACATGCGTCTACGAGTCTTAACAAGTATTTTTTAATAGTAGACGAAGTGTGCTGTCAGTATTTTGCCTTTTCATAATTTTCATTCCTACTCAACAAAAGTTATGGGCGCGTTTATCGTGGTTTATAAAAAAAATGATTTGTTTTTTTAAATATTTCTCCGAAAGTTACCTGTAGGTAGGGCGGTTAAACACGACTGGGTAGTAGAGGCCCACGGGTCTAACATGATTCCGCGCAGGCCTCTAATTTGCAATGAACAGGTGTGTTCACATTACCGTTGAGTCTCTAACAACTCTATACTGAAGCCTTTTGGTAAAACAACTAACTAATATTATATCTGACATCATTTCTATAGTATTTATTTTATTAGGGCATAATATATTCACCCACGCGAGCCGTGTTTATGAATACATACATAATTTTCATCTCGTGCTTCTTGTTGATGTTTTCGTAGAATATAATGCATTCAGATATTTAGTAATGCGACAAAGCTGATGTTCTAAAATATTATTTTTGGCACGCACGCTGCCGTATTGAAAAAAATGTGTGTTGGGGACTATTTTTGGCTATTTATGACCCACTCCCGAAAACAGAAGGGTACTTCTTACACGGCGTGTTCCGAAATATATGCATTTCTTTTACTATAATATAATGTTATTGGTGATCTTAACCTTCTGACTGCTAACGTCTCAACTGTTGAGACCGCGGATTGCAGTGCGTTCATTGTTACACTTAAAATTATAAGAGATTTAACAGTATGAAAAGATTCTTGCTTATTTTTGCACTGAAATATAACTTGATTTTTCTTTTATTGAATAATCAATTTATTTGATAAATCATTTATGAGGCTGGCAGGGACCGGGTTAATTGCCATTGTGACGCTTTCTTCGGACTTGTGAGCCAGGAGTTGTCAGAAACTCCTCGATATAGTTTTTTTTAGTAGCGTCAACTGCTACAACTTTGCCTAAACTGAAAAACTAAAATATATTCACTTTTAAGGTGTTAACTGTCACTTCTTGATGGAAAGGCATTATATTATAAATAATAAAAACACATTTTTTTAGTACTTATTTCCACAATATATTTTTTGATCAGGACCGGTTTCGCTCATCGCGAGCATTTATCAGTTGATATCATCAATCATGCTCGCGATGAGCGAAACCGGTCCTGATCAAAAAATATATTGTGGAAATAAGTACTAAAAAAATGTGTTTTTATTATTTAAAAAAAAAACTAAAATATATTGCTATTTTTTCACCGTGTTGCCTTTTGAAAGTATGTCGAATTAATTGATCTCAATTTGTCGTACTTTTTAATTTCTCTAGGCAGAATTAGGATGATAGGCAAAGTTGCGGCAGTTGTCGGTATCTATTTAAAAAAAAATTGATTGCACAATCTTTAAATTTACAGATTGTGTCTTTTGCCATCTCTTAAGTGATATGTTAAATATCGAAAGTATAGGCAACTCGGCAAAATTATTTCAAATATAATACGATTATTGGCATTCTATTTAAACTGTGTTCATTTGCGAACACGCTTGACATAGATAAATAGTAAATGGCCATAAACAGACACGTCTATTAGCATACATAATTTTGATGCCCTCATGGAACAAAGTCGAATTGTATTCGGCAAAAATATCGATAACATTACGTAGTGTTTTTGTTATCGTCTATAAAATATGTGTCGTGTTTATAACAATAAAATATTAATCTTATTTGGTCTTAATAATTTTTATTTTATGTGAAATAGCTGAGTATACCTGTGGACGGTTTTCGTTGTACTTTTGGGCCAGAATTTAAAGATTTATTTACCTAACAACCAATGTGTTGACAATTTCAAAAATATATCTAATCCTTATGAATAAAAATCTTTTTTCATAAAGATCAATAAATAAGTCTCAAAAACTTGACGTCAATACCATCATCATTTTTTATTTGAATAACTCGAGCAGTAAAATATTATATTGTATTAAAAAAAAAATGTGTTAAACAAACTCACCGAGACTATCAGAACAAACCGGGCATTCATTTACAATAACGAATTCATGGAATTTAAATATAAAATTTTAAACTTTGTACATTTCCACATGTTTTGTCACTCACGATCTGGGTTTCGCCTTTCGGCATCTTCGAGCATTCAATCACACGGATGCGATAGAACAATGGCATTGTATGTTGCATCCGTGTAATAGAATGCATGATTCAAATTTAAAATTGTTATTGCTTTACACAAAAGTTTTGACTATGTTAACACGCTTATATTTTTGAGTATTATTTACCAAACATACTGTAATCAACCGTCCCAAGGATTGAGGCGTGATCGATCAGTCAGTTGGTTAAAAATAATATTACCTTGTCCACGAAAGTTTTAACATTGAAAAAACTTACGTGTGTCTACTAATCAAAACACTGCGATATGCCGTGTCAATAGTTGAGACGTTAACATTCAGTGGGTTAACAATATTATTACTAAGTGAATTAAATCCCCTGTTTGCAGAGGTGTATATGAAAAATATTTGATATTAATTTCATTGTACACAAATATATTACCTACTGCACTGGAATGATCTAAAAATTGTATTATTACTTATGACACTAATGTTAGCATTAGAAAGAGATTCTGTTAGAATCTATGAACAGTTCAGAATAGCCTCTCTACCTTGCAAGTCAGCTGTGGCACTTTGCATATCACGTTACGTCTATTTGGAACATTGTTGTTTGTTTTTTTTTTTATCCATAATTACTTTTATTATAGCCTAATAGCTTCAGTGGTTAATTATAATTGTATTAAATATCAATATATTGTGCACTGTACTTATGTGAATGACAATTAATTAGTTAGTGTGTTATTGACGATTTATGGCCGTCTAGTGGCAGTTTCACGTCATATGAAAATGATCGACATTTTCTGTCATCCAGAATGAACTCCATGTATAATTTCGTAAGTTGGCAACATTTTGTTTAGAGTTTTGAATTTTTTTTTAACTTTTAAGGTGCTAACTTTCACTTCTTGATGGAAAGGCATGACATTTTAAGTAATAAAAACACATTTTTTTAGTACCTATTTCCACCATGTATTTTTTGATCAGGACCGGTTTCGTTCATCGCGAGCATTATCAACTGATGATAGCTCAGTTAACCGAAGGCAATTCAGTTGATAATGCTTGTGATGAGCGTAGCCGGTCCTGATCAAAAAATATAGTACTAGACTAGTACAAGTAAGAGTACTAAAAATGTGTTTTTATTATTATTATTATCAACATAAAAACGATTATTTGCGGTTTATTTTTAATCGCTGCTAAATTTCCTCCGAGCACCATTGATATTTGCAAAATACATTGGCGATAACAGAAAGATCTGTATTGTGGACGGAAAGAGAGTTATTGCGTTTTTCGATCGCAGTTAATTGGTGACAAATAATGAAATATATTTTTCATCTCATTATAGGCGAGTGTGAGATCGAACTAACGATAAGCGCAACAGTATGTCAATATTTTGTTACGATTTAATTATTAATTTTACAGCAAACGATCTCAAACATCCTATATTTTTATTTGTCACGTCCCGAATAGTGTGTTGATACTTAGAATCTGTATGACAACTCTTTTAATTTTCCTATTTTTATCTAGACTGTACTTTACCTAACTCTGACAAACAATTATTGTCTCTTAGCTCAGTTTTGATCGCGATCTTGTGCGAAGAACAGAAATTTTCTCTATAGTTTCATTCGAATTAATAACACAATATTTTGCATTCTTTTTGACGTAAATATTCAAAATTTACCATTAATATTTTAGTGCTCATAAATACCGACGTCGAGTACGTCATATCAGCTGTTTATTGTCTCTTAAATTATGTTTTGTTGTCTGTGAATTCGAAATTATTTTTTTTGAGTTATTGTGTTGGATTATTGAACATTTTATAATTACGATCGCTTATTTTTGAAATTGGAATCGTAATCTTGGTTGGTATTGTTCAAGTGCTATTTAATAACAATAATACTTGATAATATGGCTACTACATACTTCTTTTTTAGCTTTATTATTTTAATTATACAAAGTTATTTAATTACCATTTCTTTACGGTTAATGATATTAAACCAATTTGGTTGAGTTATGTTACATTATAAATGTACTCTTTAACCAAGAAAAAAAAAGAATTCTTTTTTTTTTTATTTTGAAGATAAAAATTTTGACGCGATAATTGTTTGATCACAATAGGTTTGCTAGTAATGTTTTTATTCTACTTTTCGTGACACGTGTTTCGTAAAATATTCATTTTCATATTCACTCGGTCATCTAAAAAAGTCTATATATATTTTTTTTGATAAACTTCTATTTAACCAGGTGAGACTGACTTAAGATTTAGACTTAAAGATGGGAGTATTTTTTTAACGGAAAAAACAAGCAAAATATTGCACCGATAGATTTGTTTTTATAAATATTATTTCTAAAATTACAACTATTTTATTATATTTTATAATTTAAATTATGTTAGCGATTTATAAAAAAAGTCACATGGACAACGTTGTATGGCACACTTTTAATTGTGTTGAATCGAGTATGGAGCATTTATTAGCCTCAAATAATGCATCTGCCATTTGGCAGAACAACTACTATAAAATTATCAAAAATGTGCAATGTATCGTTGTTCATGTCACTTAAATTTATAATGCTAATTGGGCAATGTCGTAATGGCTATTTATGATAAACAATATATCAATATATATTTTACGTCAATCGAATGCAAATTATTTAAAATAGTGACATCTGTGTGTTGACATTAATAACATTATTTTAATTAATTGAAATTAAATTTGTCGATAGTAAAATGCTAGACGAATGAGTGAAATTGATTATTGTTTAAATAAAAATGGATAATTTAAAGGCTGTTGAAAATTTCATTAGGGAAAAATCTCCTTTCCAGGTTTGATTAGTTTTATTGTTTATTATTTTTTACTATAATAATGTAGGAGAAAATGATATAATAATAGTAAGTAGTAAATGTTGTTACTATACTAAGCTTTTCTTTTGTACATTTGGTGAGTTTTAAACATAGTAATAGTGTATGATCATCAATCGAAGAATTTTCATATTGATTTTGTGTGAAATAAAATAATTACTCGTTTTAATTATTTATTAAAAAAATAAATTATTTTGTTGTCGTCGATCATCTTTGGTTCATTAAAAATTGGTCTGCATTGCATAATATTATGCAATAAGGTTTAATAAGGTTTTGCTATTAAGGAATCCAATATGTGTATTTAATATAAGTACTGTACTTTATCGAAGTCAGTGTATGTAAAAATGTTGTATATATTCTTATTGTTGTGTTAAAGTAATGTTATGTTTGTCATGATAATCAAGTGTGTGTGTTATCATCAACACTAATAAATTATTTCTGGCTTAACAGAGAAACGGTTAAACTACAAAATATATTTTTTTTTATTAGGTTATGTTATAATTAATTGTTTATCTTTCCAGCTGGACACATGGTTTGGGCGGCCAAAGAAGGGGGGCAGCGTGTCCGGCGGGCCGTCTTCTGTGGGAGGAGGCTCTTCAGTAGAAGATGGTGTGAGCCAGGGTAGCGGGGATGGATCATTTGGTCCACCTGGAGGTGAAGACGGGGCGGAGAGGGTTGACTATAAAGAGCTGCTGAAACAGCTTGACAACAGTCAGTTGGACGAGAAGTTCAATGAAATGCTGGTAAATATAAAATTTCAAAAGATATTATCAACAGCCCTGTTCATTTACTCCCGGTAAATCTGATAGACTAATAAATTGAGAAATTTATCCATTTTATTTGTGCGGCAATACCACCCATAAATATATGTGTATGTCATTATTATATGGCTTGTGTACAATGAGTACCTCAAAATAAAATAAAAAAATAAATATTCAAAAAGTTATGATCAATTAACCCGATCGGCGCGACAGTTTTTCATACAAACAAAATCTGTCCGAGGTGCTATTTTTCAAAATGTTCTCTTTCCACATAGAGCTATAAATACACAAATAAAAAATAATTGGGTTGGCTTTCATGGAAGCTAGATGCATTACGAATGTTTCACAACATTAAAAAACACAAAGAAATACATATATCCTATGTTGTCACAATCACCTTAATAAATATATCACTAACAAATAACTAACTCATAAATCGCCATTAAGTTGAAGTAACGAAGCAACCAATCAAACTCAAATGAACAATCGCCATTACTGTCACGTGTCATGGAGTGTCACATTGCAATGCCGCGAGATTGGTGAAAAGTTCTGTGCGAAGTTGAACGCGAGTTTAGCACGCAGTTTCAAACTGATATGTTAATTTGGCGGGGTCGGAATAAATTTGAAAGGTTCAAAAATGGATGTTTTAAGCATTTAAACCTAACACTTTTGACAAGTTTATGGAAGTGACAGTATCAGGACGAATTGGGCGATATTTTAAAACCAAAATCAGTCCTATATGTAAAAGATTGCCTGCGTTACCGACGTTTGACCTACACATGTACAGGCCTTGCACATTGCCGTCCCATACGTTGGGGCGTTAGCGTGGAAGAGATTAATTTCGAATGGCGGGGAATCTATGTTCACTGCCACTACACAAAAACACATTGTAGTTTTCAAACCACCTATTGTTAATATGTTGATATTAAGAAATTATTTTTATAATTGTACGAAAGTAAAATAGCTAAAAAAATCAATGCATAATTCAGTGTATGAAATTTTCATAATACATTTAGCTTTTTATGATTGATTGATTTTTTCATACAATTTTAATGTTTGTTCAATTTATTTTCAGTCTGATATGAACCTGACCGAGGAAAAGAAAACTCCCTTGAAGGCGTGCCCCAGAGCCCAAAAAGAAAAAATGCTTCTTGCATATAAAGGAGTGACACAGGTATCGTAAACAATACTAAAGTGATTTATTAATTTTGATTAATTTGAAACAATAAAGACTCGATCAAAAGTCATTCGTATGAATGTTCATACATATATAAAATGACTTTATTTTAAATCTTATTCACTCATTATATTATCAGCTGTAATTTTATTTGATCAATCGATTCATTCGGAGTGATTCATATGCAAGATAAAAGATTCAAACAAAATAATGATATTATTCTGAGAAAAGAAATCCATTCCAATAGCTTTATCTTTCAAGTTGTATGGATAAGCATTTTTTTGATACAGTTCATACTTTGTTTTCTATAAAGTCAAAAATGTACCCCTTTGCATCAATTCATTATTTTTATATATTATATGTTTGCTATTTTAAATAATAAAAACATATTTTAGTGCTATTTCTACAATATATATTTTTTATGATCTTGGCTAGTTTCAAACAAGCTTATTTATACAAAATTTTTAGTTAATAATTAGCAGGTACACAAAACCTAAGGTTTAAGAACTTAGAAAACAATTCATGGGCAATCGTACGATATACATCCAAATGAAGCGAGATGATGTATTCTAATAAAAAAATAAATAAAAACCTCACAGGGTACTCAATGTTGTTATACCCAACACCACCCGCTATGGTTTCACATTTGTCTTGCACGGTGTGTTCCCCGACATAATGCTGTATGTGATAATTTTTTTTATAGAAATATGTTAAAAGAAATTCTTCATGACTTAATCCTATGCACTTAAGCGCGTGCTGAAAGCCTAAGTAAATATTTAAGTTAACATAAATATATGGTCATATCCTCTTGAGTAACGTTTTCCGTTTGTTCTCAAAGGATGTGATTAGTATCCTGAATTTTTTTGTTGCATTTACATGTATTAAGGATTCATAAAATGATTGATTTTGATTTTCTTAGGAGGGCAAGTCAAAATTTGAGAAACCGTCCGATTACATCACATACCTGAGCCAGTCCGAAATAAGCGTCGGCAAGTTACATTCCTGTTTAGAAAATCTCAGAATATCCCTCACCAATAACCCCCTCTCGTGGATTGAAGACTTTGGCCAGAAGGGTATAGGAGTTATTCTTTCTACACTTAGTGAATGCTACAGAAAGTGAGTAAACCTATTATGAATAAAGTGGTGAACTTCAAGGACATACTCTTGGGCCTTTACGCGTGGTTTCTTTGCTTCTCAAAAGTGTATTCCTTACATTAAACAAAAACACATTGCAATCATACGGTATATTAATCATTTTTTATATTTAAACCATGAGGCATATTTAAGATTATTTCAGATACTCTGATTACAATAAAGATCTAATCATATTTTTGGCAGATGCATTTTTTTGTTGCAAATTTATATTTTATAATATCTTTACAATATTCAATTATTTTTATATTATAACTGATTAAATATTCGTAATGAAAAATTGTAATGTCAAATAAATTGTATTTGACCACGGCACACCTGTATCCGGCTGATGGGACACTGGTTGTGGAGCACTGCTCTAAAGAATCGCACAATTTCAGAGTGTAAACAATGTATGTTGGACTTCCGTGTCCAACATGGAACAAAGAACCTTTGGAAATGATATTAATATTTTTCTTAGAAGATAAATATTGTAACAAGAACACACATTATTTATTCATCAAAGTAAATTGGACATCAGTGTTTTTTTTAACTAGCCAATTTATAGAATCATTATTAATTACGTATTTTAGAGTTTCATTCATTTGTGTAATGAAACAAAATTTAATTTTCTGTATTTTGAGTTAAAATTGGAGTTCCGTGGCTTATCATCTAAGCTACAAATATATAACCTATTATCTATATAATAATTATCAAGAGAGAGGAATAATTTGCAATTTTTCAGTGGATTGATTGATATTAAGAATGTGACTTTTGTCTTTTTATTTTATATAATCATTAAGAATAATGTGAATTTAAAAAAAATGTATTTTAGATAGATCAAAAGAAAGGTGATTGATGATGTTAATGAGATTTTCCCATAAAAATGTTTATAATTTCAATATTAAAAGCATTTGGCGAGAAATTCTGAGAAATCTAAATAAATTATATATGTAATGTATTTATATGTAGTTTATATTGTGGGATTACTATCTCTTGCTTGGTAATATTACCGAATGCTTTGAAATCATTGCAGGATTCATTTCAAAAGAGCAAAATTGATTTGAATACAATACTGCCGATTTAATTTGTTGCTTGTATTTTTTTTATCGCTAGAAAATACAAGCAACAAATTAAACTTAATTTTTGTTGTACAATAACATTTCTTCTTTTAATCCAACGCTGCATTAGTTCTGGGATAGGATTTTTCAGGTAAACAAAAAATTATTAACCCTCGACAAAATCAAATCAATCCATTTGCTTCGTTGAAGATTATTTGGGTTAATCAATGTAGTCCATGGTTTGAATCATGGAATGGACGTTTTCATATCATCATTGCCCAGAAGAAAACACCACCTCAAAAATCTTTGACATCGAGCAAGTTTTTTAATTTTTAATTTTTTTTGAAAAATAGTATTGTACCAACAAGAATAATATTGTATATTAATACTTTTAACAGTGGACAATCAATTATTAACAGATAATTTTTTAAATAGAATAAGGGGCTCATCACTATTAAATTAATTTTATTTAAGATTTTCACCTGTCAGCATTGGTAATTGATATGTAATCAATAGTGTTGTGATAATTAGTGCTATTATTGTTAATATTCCAACCCCCTTCCCATTGAAAAGTGAAAAGTCGCACCCCAATTTTTATTTACAAATTAAGGATTAAATTCACTGGTAATGAATAACTGTGAGAAAAAATTAATTTGAAGATGCTTCTCAAAGAAGCGAAATTTGTGACGCATCGAGTAATACATCGAGTGAAATAACAAGGTTATCAATTTTAATTTATAGTATAGTCTGACCATATTCAATGAAAAAATATTAAATGTTGATTGGAAGAAGAACTTTGGATAAATTTTTGATTATTTTATTATAATATATTAATGATTGTGTAACAGTTATTTAATTTTTTTTGTTTCTTGTAGTGAACCATTATGTTTATCATTTATTAAGTATATTTTCTATTATTTCCAGCGATGGGCGTTACGACAGGCCGCAATATGAATGCATTAGATGCTTAAGTGCAATAATGAACAACACAGTTGGAATCAGAGCCGTCTTCGAGAAACACGAAGCACTTATAGTTCTAGCTAGAAGTTTGGATCCTGCCAAATCATTATGTATGATAGAAGCTGCCAAGGTGAAATAATCATAATTTTTAAATATATATTTTCCATTAGGATATTGTCAAGTCTATTACAGTACAGTTTTTACCGTCAATTACATAAATATGATGCGTTTTATTGAAATGAGACAAAATATTAGAAAACAGAACATAACCTATAAATTTACAATGTTTGGCCATTTTATATAGATGATAGTGTAACAATAGATAATAATTTTATGTAATGGTTTTATGACAAAATTTTATTCAAACAGCACATTGAGAGAAACTGAATATATTTTCTTTTCGATTTTAAGTCCATTAATTTGATGTTGTACTTATTGGAGATAATGGAATGTGTGACAAAAATTGTCACGAGAATAGAATAGAATAATTTGATTTGTTCTGGACACTCTGCTAATATTGTTACTTTTTAAATTTGTTTTTCAGGTATTGGCAGCAACGTGTTTGATTCCTGATGGTCACGAGAAAGTTTTAGAAGCTGTCACCATAAATGGAGAAAACAGAAACCGAGAGAGATTTCAGCCTATCATCAAAGGATTGAAGAGTGATTCTGAACCTTTGAAGGTAATGAAATTCACATGTTGTGTGAAATTGATGTAATTATAAATAATATTTCGCTATAACACTTTTCTTCTGTTGAATTTAAGGTCAGCTGCATGCAATTGTTAAACGCCATTATAACGGAACCTGATGAACTCGACTTTAGAATGCATCTTCGGAATGAAGTAATGAGAGCTGGATTTTACGATGTCATTGGTGAGTTGAGTGAAATCAATTCCATTTGTTTTGATCGATTTGGGAATCATGTCTGGATCCATTTACACTGATTATTTGTTATCTTGTACCCCATTCCTAAATAATAAATTACATCATGTAATTCTTAATTGTTTTTTTAAAACAGATAAATTAAGATCGGGAGCCGGAGGAGCGTTGCAGATTCAAATGAACGTATTCGATCAACACGCCGAGGAAGATCATGACGAATTTATTGGAAAATTCGATAACGTCAGGTAATTTTATCCCTACCAAGCTCATTAGATAAGTCAGATTTACTCACTTCTGGTGTAAATAGAGACAGATATAAACGTTGACTTATTTTATACATCAGCAACATAACTGATAATTTTAAGTGCATGTTTCATTGATGTTCTGAAAATTTTTTTTTTTTTTCTTATCGAGGAAATTAATGTTTTTTATGGTTAATTTTTATGAATGTATGGAACCAGTGCATCATGATTATGTATTTATACTTTACACAATGTTCACGTCCACTTTTAATTAATTAATGTAATTTACATTTAATTTTGCATTTGTTAATTGATTTTTAAAAACATATTTAATGTGTTTCGCTATTGTTGTGTTATCACTTCTAAGCTGTTACCTGTCACACATTTTTTAGTACTTATTTCAACAATATATTGATGATCTTCAGTTGATTGTGATGAGCGAAACCAGTCTTGATCATAAAATGTGTTGTAGAAATATTACTAAAAAATTGTTTTTATTATTTAAAATATAACAAAGTATTATCAAATGATAATGATGAAAATGTAGACTTAACTTTGTAATGAATAAACCTTTTGATACTGTTGTCTGTAAGAGCTCAAACTTGTGTCACATTTTGTAACACTCTAATTGAAATTATAAAGCTTCTAATATTATATTACATAAGAAAATGACATCGTCTCATTAGGTTGGAGTTTGAAGACATCAATGATTGTTTCGAGCTGGTGAAGAACCTCACTTTGGACACGGCTGCCGAACCCTACCTGCTATCAATCCTTCAGCATCTCTTATTCATCCGAGACGATCATGCAATAAGGTGATTTAAAATTTATGACAATTGGACACAAATTTTCAACATTCCATACATGTGGAAATAAAATAATCAGTTTCAAATAATGAGTTAAGCAATCAGTATTAGTTCACCAATTTCTGTTTACTGGTTAATTTGTAATTGTATTTATTTTTATGAATTTACCAGACCTGCATACTACAAGCTGATAGAAGAATGTGTAACCCAAATAGTCCTTCACAAAAATGGCTACGATCCAGACTTCAGAGCCACTGCCAAATTCAACATTGATGTGAAACCGCTAATCGATGGTTTAGTAGGTATGCCTGGATCTACAATATTATTTTATTTTCACAACTTCTAATTGTCCAATAATTATTTGGTTTCAAAACTTGATATGTTTAACATAAAGGACATATTCTATAAATCATGCAATCACTGCATCTGCAAATCTGCATTTCAATCAGTATTACTTACTTATATATAAAAAAAAAAAAACAAAACTTATTTCTCTTTGCTTAGTTTGGCTTAGTTTTTGTCTCGGTTCAACAATGACTTTTGGAAAACTGGACTGTTTTTCTTTGTCTTACAATTTTTTGTTTTAAACGTAGAAAAATCCCGTGCTGAGGACGAGAGGAGATTTGAAGAGCTGAATGAGAAATTGGAGCAGGCTCTGGCTTCCAGACAGGAGGCGGAAGCGAAAGTAGCTCACTTGGAGACCAAACTGCAGCAATTTGGCCAGGCAAATCCGGGAGCCATTACTGGAAACACAATATCTGCTATTGTCAAGGTATACAATTACAATTCAATATAACGTTGTTTGGTGCAAAGTTCGTAGATGGTTAGAGGTTTTGTGATGCCGTGATTCAGGTCTGTAATCGAATGGTCAACGTATTGAATTCTGTGATGGATCTTATGGGTTTAAGTCCCAGCACTTCTTTTAATCAATACTGCTTAAAGGCACGGTTGTTTGTTTCGTCCAATCTATTTCTACCACACCTAATCATATTTGCCATGGATAGTGCTGGTATCCAAACTGTTATAGTTGCTAATGAGATTTTTTTGAACTATTTTCAGTCCATTGGAAGTCCACAAGGCGGTGGTCCACCACCTCCACCACCAATACCTGGTAAGTTTTATTGAAATTCAAATTTACTTCGCAATGCTTATTATTTTTATCACTTGCTATTAATTTTTCTTTCTTCAAACATACACATATCTTTTTAACACGTCTCTGACGAGAAACAAGAATCACAGTCCTCAGTCCGCCAATCGTCGTTTGCGGGAGACTGCGATCACAGTCCCCCTTATTATATTGTTTATATTTAAATACTATTAAGTGTGCGTGAGAAACTAATTCACTACTAACTAAAAACATCATAATATTGTATGTGAGTGTTTACATTTCTTATTTTTTTATCGGAAAGATTTACCACATGTTTTAATGGTTTCGCGAATAATTACACAAGTGGATACGTCCGCGTCGCTAAGTCAAACAGTGCCGCCAGAGTTGTGTTAAAAAATTGTTGAACCAAAGGTGAAATTGCGTTAAAATAACGATTTTATTACCAAATAAAATCTGAAAGCTTCTCATGTAGTTAACGCAATTCTAAATATTAAAGTTTTTGCTATTATATTGATTCTGTGAATATATTTGTGCTGATGGATTGACACGCATAAATGAGAGTTCAAATAGAAATTTAAAATTATTTTTGTCTTCATGTTAGTCTTAAATGTTTGCTAACATTAACCCGATCGGCGCGACAGTTTTTCATACAAACAAAATCTGTCCGCGTTGCTATTTTTCAAAATGTTCTCTTTCCACGTAGACCTATAAATACACCAATAAAAAATAATTGGGTTGGCTTTTGTGGAAGCTAGATGCATTAGGAATGTTTCACAACATTAAAAAACACAAAGAAATGCCCTATGTTGTCACAATCACCTTAACAAATATATCCCTAACAAATAACTAACTCATAAATTACCATTACCGTGACGTAACGAGGCAACCAATCAAACTCAAATGAACAAGGCCATTACTGTCACGTGTCATGGAGTGTCTCATTGCAATGCCGCGCGATTGGTGCAAAATTCAGTGCGAAGTTAGACACGAGTTTAGCACGCAGTTTCAAACTGATATGTTAAAAATGGCATGGTCGGAATAAATTTGAAGGTTTATGATATCGACTGAAAGTGCTTGATGGAACTTCAATATCAAATTTGAATTGTTATAACTTTGTACGATTCCATATGTCTTATCACAAACAAACCAGATTTCGCCCTTCGGCATCTTCAGGAATTCCATCGCACGGATGCAACAGAACTGACGTAAAACAAACAGTTTGCATCGTATATATATTATATTAAAATCATTATTAACAGGAATCTACTTACCAACAGGCAAGCAAAAGATTGCAGCTGAAAAGAATGTAACAATATTAATCCAATAATAATTAGCTATGACAACTTTTATTAATGATCTTGCTAATGAGTTGTCGTTATTGAAATGGGGTTTTCAACAAATTTAAATCAAGTAATCAAATTATAAATGTGTCTTCTTTTATTTAAAGGATACCTAATATCACACATCTAGTGATGAGACATAAGAATTATCGTGTTTGATATTAGGTATCCATTAAATAAAAGAAGACACATTTATAATTTGATTACTTGATTTAAATTTGTTGAAAACCCCATTTCAATAACGACAACTCATTAGCAAGATCGTTAATAAAAGTTGTCATAGCTAATTATTATTGGATTAATATTGTTACATTCTTTTCAGCTGCAATCTTTTGCTTGCCTGTTGGTAAGTAGATTCCTGTTAATAATGATTTTAATATAATATATATACGATGCTAACTGTTTGTTTTACGTCAGTTCTGTTGCATCCGTGCGATGGAATACCTGAAGATGCCGAAGGGCGGAACCTGGGTCGTTTGTGATAAGACATATGGAATCGTACAAAGTTATAACAATTCAAATTTAAATTTGAAGGGTTCGAAAAATCGATGTTTTAAGCATTTAAACCTAGTAAAATTGACAATTTAATGGAGGTAGCAGTATCAGGACGAATTGGGCGATATTTTAAAACCAAAATCAGTCCTATATTCAAAAGATTGCCTGTATTATCGATGTTTAGATGTTCGCGTCCCAACATCTGGGGCGCTCGCGCACAGGCCTTGCACATTGCCGTCCCATATGTCGGGGCATTAGCGTGGAAGAAATTAAACTTCTCAGATATATGTATATATTTATGTTAGTTTTTTTTTCTTATTGCAACATTCATACATAAATCCTCATTTGAAACAATTGTCTTTGAAAATGCAGGGCAAGGAATATCTTTTCATTGTCATTAACATATTGCAGCTTATTAAAATAATTTCATTTTAATCCATAATCTTGGTGTAATAACAGCTTAGAATTTATACACAAGCACTTCTATAATCACCTGGTGTTGCACAGCCTAATTATATATTTTTTATTAATTGGTACTTGTTAATTACAAGAGTTATGGAGTATGATTTTTACATGTGTAGTAAGTATTGTTATAACTAGTGGCAAAATTTTATTTAGATGGCCACCCCAAATTTTTTGTCTATGATTTAACATAACACATATTTTTAGTTTAGCTAGATTAAGAGTTAAATCAAAACACATTGCAAATCATCAACTTCTCTGATAGGACCAGGCAACGGTCTAAATTAATTGTCTATGTGAACCAGTTAGCCTTTATGATGATTTTGTGTAATTTCCAATATATTCTTTTATGAAATGAATATTTTAATATATTGAAACTCCATAAAGCACATTCAGTCAATATGAATTGTATTGAAAAGTAATGAAAAATTATTTTTGATTTAAAATGATTATGAATATAGAAGTTTTTATAAACAGTGTAAAAATCTTGCATATAGTTTTGCAATGCTTATGAGTATCAAATAGTGTGTCCAAATTGTGTCTTCCTAGTGCATAATCCACCACAAAATACTGACATCTATGTCTTCTAACAGAAATCCACAAATCAATATTTGTAGCTGCCTAAACCGTAAAAAAAAGGCCAACGTCGTCAGCAACTCCCACAAAGACAATTTGTTTCGTAGAATATTTTTATGTGCTTCATAAATCACATCGATTTATTTATTATTTAGAGACATTGCAAGAAAATTACATTTACTTAAATCAATAATAATCAAAGTAAATTTGCTGTTGCATATAGGACACAAAATTCTACATTACAGATAAATCAATGAATTAACAGTTGGAACGTGAAAAGAGATTCAAATTTCATTTTGAGTTTATAGTGTCTATTTTTGGTTCCTTATGTGCTCTTCTATAATTAACAAGTACCGATAATTATTTAAGATAATTGTAAATGATTCTATTTTACATAATGACAGTCAAATAACTCTCTGCACTTGTCTAATAATAGGGTTAAGCGTCTGTTAAGGATAATAGCATGGAATGTGTTGGTTTATTTGGGTGTTGTTTTCTTTCAGGCTCAATGGGTCCGCCTCCTCCTCCAATGCCTGGAATGGGTGGGGGTCCACCCCCACCACCGATGCCTGGTGAGGAATTTTTCATCTCTCTCTCTCTCTTCTCAATTTAATGTAGTGTAGAGGCAATAGCTTGAAAGTGACACTGAAAAAATATTAAATTTTCAATAGGGGTTTTAAGAACAATTTTCTAGTTTTTTAGGGATACTATTAACATAATGTTTGTGGTGTGATTTTATCTTAGTTAATTCGTTAATAGTTGATAGCTATTTCGGCTCACACCATCGTCAGAACTATGCTTAAACGAACATTTGCTTATCTATATATAGCTGTGTAGAAAAAGTATGCAATACATCTTCTCTCCTGTTTTAACGACCTAGCTTGTTTCTTGCTCACAATAAAACTAAATTTTTTCCAAAAATTGTAAATGAAACTAAAAAGGCGGCTATGTCAATAAGTTTACATGTGGCACGGAAATGGTCTATTACGGATGCAAATCAGAAACAAACACAGAGGGCTAAGTAATGGAGAAGACAATATATTAATTTGTTCGTTAAGAATCCTTTGTGATAGTTGATGTCTATTGATTTCCAGCTGTTCCAAAGCCGTCATCCTGCGACCCTTACTACAAAGATGCAAACGCTTAGGCGCTGAGTTTGAATCTATATTATGTGATTCCTTTATTACGTGATTAGCGAATTGCGAATCTGTTTCAGCAAGAGGCAAGCTAGGTCGTCAAAACAGGAGAGAAGATGTATTGTGTACCTTTTCTACACAGCTATATATAGATAAGCAAATGTTCGTTTAAGCATAGTTATGACGATGGCGTGAGCCGAAATAGCTATCAACTATATTTGTTAAAAATAATTTTGTATAACTAAAATACATTGCTATTTTTTTCACCGTGTTATAATGGAGTTCTACCAAGTGAATGACAATTCAATCAATTAAAATTTACATGTTCCACAAACACTGTGTTGACTGTGGAAAAATGTCTTCGTTTGTAAATGCATTTTAAAACACATATACGTGTAACAAATTTTATTGTAATGTGCTATACGTATATGAGATGACTTACAGCATTTCTTGGAAATATTTGGTACAATATGCAGCCAGAGTAACTACTGACACCAGGAGCGTAATCAGTATCTCATTCAATATATATGTATACGTGCTACGCGTGTATTTTGTGCCCAACATATTTTGAGAATATTAAAATTAACTATTAACTTTAATTAACTATAGAACTATTTGTTCATGGAAAAATCAATAAGGTACAATGAGTAAATTGTTTAGTTTGACTCATAACAGCTGCTCTTTCAATCTTCAATAATTACTATATAATCATCAAGGAATAAATTATAGTTTAGAATTTATCAATAAATTAATCAATTTTCAATTAGTGTGTAGATATAAAAAATTGGCATGAGTTACTCAATATTTGACATATTGTTGTCACAAAGGTTGAAGGTTTATAATTTTACAAGTGTTGCCAGTCTATATGTTATTTTCCATTTTATAATATAATGAAATTTGCATGGGTATTTTGCAGTGGCGAAAGGTGGGTGTTACTGTTGGGTGTGCTGTAAGAAATAGAAAAAAAATGTACATTTTTTTAAAAAAATTTATTGATCTGGGCTTTGGCACGCTCAATCTGCCTTATAACCCTTTAAAATAATGATAAAAAAACGGCGACGCAAGAGTTTTGACGTACGCACATCGCGTTTGAGACCAACTTCACTTGTGCTCTGCCCGCCGACTGGTCGACTTGGGCCTGTACATCTGCGAACGATTTGGTTGATTCACAGTTCGCCCTAAGGTCGGCGCGTCAGTATGCAGTTGTCATGTCTGGCTGCTCGCGCGCATGCATTCCGGGCGAGCTGCATACTATATATTATACAAGCGCTTGCAAAAACTACACTGTAGGCAAAACAATATACATATCGCTTTATGCTCTATATTTTGTAAATTTATAAATATATATATATTTTTTTTTTTTTATGATTTGGCGGGTGTGCACTGCACACCTAGCACACTCTGAATATTCGCCAATGGTATTTTGTGGATATTGTAGATTTTTCTGATTTATTTTCAATGTTTTATACATTTTGCACTCTTTCAAAAAAAAAATTCTTATAAGACTTAATTTCTATCTTACAATTGTAATAGATATGGTGTGGTGAAGTGTCATATTTGTTTTTTTTTTTATTTTCAGTTTTACTTTCAGATATAATATTTAAATTATAAAATTTTGTGGGCATTTTTATACCTCTAGACAAAATTCATGTGGAAAGAATATGCCCGTACCCTGTTTAATCGGTTCCCTGATGAGTTGCGTAAATGATATTCAAACACAGAATTTAACCAAACTTTTTGAAAATTTACTAGTTGTATAATACTTGAAAAAGAAATGTCTTTTCCTGTATAAATAACTTTTTGTCATTTTTAAGGTGTTAACTGTGACTTCTTGTTGGAAAGGCATGATATTTTAAATCAAGTATCAATTGATAATGTTCGTGATGAGCTAACCACTCCTGATCATAAAATGTTTTATGGAAATAGTACTAAAAAATGTGTGTATATTATTCAAAATCATTTTTTGTGTTCAATTAGATAATTTATATAAAATTGCAGGTATGGGAGGTCCACCACCTCCTCCTCCACCGCCGTTCCCTGGTGGTGCTGGCGGTGGTCCACCACCCCCACCTCCTCCCCCTGGTGTGGGACCCCCGCCGCCACCATTCGGAATGGGAATGCCACCTCCACCTGTGAGTATTTACGGAATCTAATTATTTAATACAGATGTTAGTTGTACTTAGTCCAAACCAACTGGCAATGATTTAAGGTTGTGATTTGTGGCCTTTATATGTGTTCAGATTATCCATATAATCTGGTTCAGTTTTGTCACAAATTTAAAAGTAAAAGAATGGACTATGAAGCCTTTTATAACATACAGATTCTAATAGGTACGCTCATTATTTAAAAAGACAGATCTTTTGCAATACGTCTTAGTTAAATGTATTTTAACCAATATTCAAACTAGTAAACATTAGAACTTTATACTCTCTGTCATTTTAAGTTAAAACGATACAGGAAGATTGAAAACATTATTATTTACCTCGCTACAGATTCTCACTACTCCAAATGAATTCTAAGAAACTTCAAGACAAAAAGAATGCTCTGTTATTTAAACAAACGGAAAGTTGCTATTAGAGCTGGTAAGGCAAGAAATTCATTGGTTTAAGAAGAGAGTGAGAAATTATGTTGATAAATTGTGAGCTAAATAATAATTCGCTTCACATCAGGTTTATCTTTTATCAAGAAACTTATATAATATATTTTTGAATTTTTTTTTTGTTAGATGATCTAATGTAAAATTTTTAATGATTACGTTACAAAAGACTACTGTACAGTATGTGATTTTTCAATAAAATAATTGTTTCATCTTAAAATAGATACCATGATATACACTGAGAACGACACTCCAAATCTATTTAATATTTACAAATGTAGATTTACTTGAGAGGTCTTAAATCTTGAAATCCTTATCTTAGAACCTTAGAAAGTCATTTTTTCAACGAGCGATAGTTTAAAAAAAAGAGGTACGAAGTATAATATTGTCTTGGAATAAACTGTTTGTAATATCCTTTATTCTTTAGTTGATATTTGGTGACAAAAAAAATCTTCTTGGAGTTTAAAAATATTTACTTTGATAATAATGTAAATTTTGTTGTTTAGATGATGCCCATACCAGATGTCTTACCGCACGGAATGAAACCGAAAAAGAAATACGAGGTCGAAGGTCCACTGAAGCGAGCCAATTGGAAATCTATCATCCCGCAGCGCATGTCAGAGAAATCTTTCTGGGTGGGTGTGAAAGAGGATCGGCTCGCTTCCCCCGATATATTGGGAGGGCTCGCTCAAAAGTTCTCCTCCAGACCGCAAGCTAAAAAGTCTGAAGATACACCTGATAGGTAATGATCCAATTCTGTATAGTTTTAACTTTATTGGAACTCCTGTTTCTCAGAATTAGGAATTCAATATTGAAAAATATTATAAAGCACAGTATAAACAACCTTTTTTTTCCGCAAGTGATGTTTTAATGTGTATTTATTTTTGATTACTATCAATTCATGATTAGTTTCAAATGCTTTCCTATTCTTAGATTCATAAGTGCCCAATACACGATAAACATAATTTTATGTTTTCTTACGACAATGTGTTAAATGAACAAATAATTTGTCTTTTATTTTTGTGTTTTATTAAATTTGAATTGTTGCAACTTTGTACGATTCCATATGCCTTGTCACAAACGACCCAGGTTTCTCCCTTAAGCATCTTCAGGTATTCCATCGCATGGATGCAACAGAACTGAACGACGAACTGACAAGACATATGGAATCGTACAAAGTTGCAACAATTCAAATTTAAAATTGAAGTTCCATCAAGCACCTTCAGCCGATATCATAAATTTGTGTTTTATGTCTATAAAATGTAGTTTCAATCTCTGCTGACTCTAAGCCATTAAATTTTTCTGTATTGTACAGGATTGTCACAATGAAGAAAGTCAAAGACCTCAAGGTTCTCGATCCCAAGGCTGCCCAAAACATTTCAATTCTACTCGGAGGAGCTCTGAAACATATGTCATATTCGGCTGTTAGGAAGTGTCTGATGAAATGTGATACCGAAGTCCTCACTGCAAACATTTTAGATCTTTTGATACAGGTGATTATTTTGTATGAATTGACTTTACAGGTTGTTTTCGATAAACAGTCAACATGAAATTGAATGGACACTGAAACATTTTTTTTTCACAGTATTTGCCTCCACCAGAACAGCTAAAGAAACTCTCCGAATTAAAAGACTCCTATAAAGATTTGACCGAAGCCGAGCAGTTTGCTGTGACGGTTGCGGATGTGAAGAGACTACTTCCGAGATTGAAGAGTCTCTCATTCAAGCAGCATTATAAAGAACTCGTCAATGAAATTAAACCCGTGAGTGTTTTCATATTTAAATTAATATATTAGGTGTAGTAAAAAGTCCTGACGTTTTTTTTTCAAACGCGTGTCTTAAAATCGGTCGGCTTCGGGCCTTTTGTTAAATAAGATGTCATAATATTTTTATTCGTGTTGTGTGACATCTCAAGTTACGTTCCGTATAGAAAAAAAAAGGTTCATTTGCCCCAAACAAAATGACCGACCTTTGCCCTTCATAAGAATATCTGCGCGGTTGCATGCTTTTTCAATATTACGCCCAGAACAGTGCAGTCATCGCCACTAAAGACATTTGTGATGTTTTTAGAGACGTGTTAAAGGTTCGAAAATGTCAGAGATGGTTTACAAAATTTAAATTTGGCAATTTAAGCATTGAAAATTACCCTCGAAGTGGCCCTGAAAGTTGAAATCGAAAAAAATCCTATGCTAACAAAAAAGGAATTGTCCAATATAGTCGGTACTGAATGGTCCATAGTACATAAGTACCTGAAAAGGCTGGGAAAAATTCGAAAAGTAGGAATTTGGGCGCCACATGCGTTGAGCGATCGGAACAAGGCGCAGCGACTAAGCGCGTGCCAATTGCTGCAAAAAAAACACACTTTACAACCATTTTTTCTCAACCTGATTAGGTTGATGTGATTAAGTGGGTGTTATATATGAATATATCGAATAAAAAACAATATCTAAATCGTCGACAACAACCAATTCCAACCCCTCGAACTGGTTTACATCCAAAAAAACTCTTACTTTGTGTTTGGAGGGATTTCAAAGGAATAATTCATTATGAAGTGTTAAAATATGGTGAAACTATGACGGCACAAGTATACTGTCAACAATTAAACAAATTAAGTGCAGCTTTGACAAGAAATAGGCCGGGCAAGATGAATGGACGCAAGGATAAACTGCAAAACGAAAACGCGCGACCTCATGTGGCGAATATGACCTGGGAAAAAATCCAGGAGTTGGGTGGGAAAACTTTATTGCATCCACCATATTTACCAGATCTAGCACAATCGCATTACCATTTATTCCGTTTTATATAAAAAAACTTTTAGGTATAAAAAATTTTAAGCAAAAAATTACGTGAAAAACGCTATTTACGACTATTTTAATTCCAAATCAGTAGTTTTTTACTAAATGGATTTTAGACTTGTCTAATAGGTAGCAGAAGGTTATAGATAGACAGGGATATTACTTTTTATAAATAAAAATAATAAAAAATACTAAAAAAAATGTCAGGACTTTTTACTACACCTAATATAATATGTCACTCTATATTCGTTTATTTAGACCGGTTTAAGCGATAGCTTTTTTCTGTTGGGAATTCCATTTTTTATACATGAAGTAAAAGAACGACCATTAAGAAGTGTAAATTGTTTTATCATTTGATTTAATTTTTTACACCAGTTAAAATCATAATAAGGCATAAATCATATTTTTATCTGTAAATATAATCTTTTTCAAACGTTTTATATTGAGCATAAAAAATGTTTTTATAAGTATGAACAGAAACTGCGCTATGGCCGCAATAAGGATAATTAATCTTGCTGATATTATGTCATGTGAAAACACCTCTTTATTTTATTGCCAACTAAAAGAAAAAAATAGGTAAGCCATTTCTCCCGTGACATAACAATCTTTTTTCAACGGTCATAATAAGCAATATATTGTTTGTGATTAAATTTCATGTTGTTAGTAAAAAAATCTAGTTATTAATTTTATATTATTTAGTGGTTAGAGTTTCATTTAAAAAAAATGTCAGAACTTTTTACTACACCTAATACATGATGTCTTCACAATACTAGGTTTTTGTAATTTGAATTTATGTGTTTTAAGGATATCGTGTCAGGGACAGCTGCTTGCGAAGAAGTGAAATCGAGCGGAAAGTTTGCCAAGATCTTGGAATTGGTGCTGTTACTTGGAAATTACATGAATACAGGATCCAAGAATGCAGGAGCTTTTGGATTTGAAATCAGTTTCCTGACCAAGGTTTGTAGTGCTAATATGTAATAATATATTTATGACTGATTAAATAATTTAATTTTTGATAGAAAGAAACGTAAGCGTTTATGAGCAACAACTACTTATTCTTAAATATACTTAGGATGTTTCATAAGTTAACTTATTTTTTTAGTTTTATATTTGAATTCAATTAATTTTGCAGTATTGTCCTCATATTAATTCATTTTATTTAGCGATTCTCATCAAAAGAGAATATGCTATAATGTTTTGGCATATGCGATTAGAAATTTCTTTCATTATTTTTGTGTTTTATTATTTATGAGGTATACCATTTTGAACTCTAAACCTGTGTATGTTACCGGCATAGTGTTTCTCTAGAAACAAGTTTACGTTTTAAAATGCGTTATCCTTTGAAATATAGTTGCATGTTCCATACTATAGAAGAACATAAAGGCCCACCAAATGCTCATATCAATTAAATTGATAGAATGGCTTTTCATATTTTAGAACGTCTTAGTGAGGCAGGCGTAGAAGCCTAATTTAATAAGCAATATTAGTAATAAACAAAGTATTTAATTTAAAAAAAATTCAGTGAAACACAAATGATATCAGTATATGAGATTGTAAATGAGTTTTAGCTTTTTATTTTTAATTTTGTTTTTCTAACATTTTACAGTTGACATCTACAAAAGACTTAGAAAATAAACAGACACTTCTGCATTATCTGGTGGACACAATAGAAACAAAATTCCCCGAAATGCTGACATTCAACGAGGAAATTAGCCATGTTGATAAGTATGTTCCAGGTCTATTAATAAAATAAGATTACAAATCAAATTTTTAGGGTGTAAAATATTCCATGACAGGGTCATACAATATACAATGTTTTCTTTGTTATCAATTGAAATGAGAGTTTATTTGGTTTGTTTAGGAAATTGTACTTAAAGTTTTTTCTTTGTGTCCATTGACGATTTCATTTTTGTCATGCAGGGCATCTCGAGTGTCGATGGACAATCTCCAGAAAGCTTTGAAGAAAATGGAGGCGGATATAAAAAATTTGGAAACAGATTTAGCTAACTCAAAGGTTCCTCAAGACGCTGATGATAAATTCTACACCATCATGGCTGTATCCTTTCAAAGATATTTTTTTCACATCTTGCAATATATAATTTTGGCACACTTGATCCAAAGCCTAATTACGACCTAAGTAACAGAGTCCAAAGCTTGATTATATAGAGTGGTTCATAATTTGAGATATGGTTTAATTGATGCCCAAAGAATAATCATTGTGAAGAATCTAAATTATATATTATTTTTATATTGACTAACTATTATAGTATCAATAATTATATTTTGTGTAAGTAATATCGCTGACCATTGGTGTTGTGTTATATTGACTTTTCCTTGACTGTGATATTCGATACATCAGCCTTTCGCCGAGGAAGCGCGGGCACAGTGCAACGTTCTCCATTCAATGCTGAAGAAAATGGAAGAGCTTTATGTAGATCTTGCTGAATTCTTTGCTTTCGATCAAGCCAAATATACACTCGAAGACTTCTTTGGGGATATCAAGATATTCAAAGATTCGTTTGCGGTGAGTGAAAATATTGTGTTTCCTGAAATAAAATTCATTCCTATTCCACTGACTGCTAATGTGTCAACTGTTGTGACAACTGATTGCGGTATAGATAGATGATATTAAAAATAAACAATATAAGTGAAATTGATTTCAAAACTTTTACAAACAGTTTATTTTTGAAGAATAGCCTTATTTGTCATGATTATCTCTTTAACTCAACAAAATTACTAGTTTAATTTTTATAATATGTAGTTTTAGAATATCCTTCATACATCTCAGAAAGAAAAGGATAATAATTATTTTCCACCTCTTCTCTTGGTTACTTTATTCTAGTTTCAATCAGTTTTTCAATTTGATCAATGTTTCTAAATTTTATATATTGGTTAAGCTTTTTTTTAAATAATGAAACACATTCTATTGACACTTGCTTACTACTAGCACGATTCAATCACGGTCAATTTTCTTTTGGTTGACCTTACATAAAACATGTTTTCTTGAATGAAAATATAATTTTCAAATATAACTGGCATTAGTTAGGTTATGGGAAGACAGCCGGACTAAACCCAATATAACCTAAACGAGAATCTGAATGTAATAATGTTTTTTTTTCAAGTGAAATTTATTATGTATGTACAAGTATCAAACTTTTGTCTTGGTTTTTCAGACGGCGCACACTGAAAATGTTGCTGTTAGAGAAGCCGAAGAACGGGCAAGGAGAGCTCGAGAGGCACGCGGTGCTGCTGAGAGGGAGAGAGAAGAAAGGGTCAAGAGACACAAACAGTTTGTCAATATGGACGCTACACAAGAGGGTGTTATGGACAGGTACCTGATATAACTGAAATTATTCTCTATCTCAATGAATTCATCAATGCTAATCAATTAACTGTGAAATATAAAATTGGTGGCATATTTATACATTATTATTTTTAATTTTCAGCTTGATGGAAGCTATGTCGAGCGGCTTGGCTTTCAGTAGAGAACGGCAAAGGAAGAAGGGACCCAGAGTGGCAGGAGGTAAATATTTTGATTAATTGTATTTTGTTTTAGAAAAATTATAAATAAAGCAAAATTTTCCCAACGCAAATTAAAATAATAAATAATATGTACAATGACAAGATTTTACATGTTATTTATTATTGTTCCCGATCTAAGAACCTTAATTCATGTGTCACAATTCGATAGCATTCGGTTTAAGTCTGACCACATTTATTTGAATGCATTTTCCGATTTATGATTAGTTCATTTGGATTTATTTGTTCTCTAATCTTGTAGAAAACTGCTTTTGTTTTTTAAACACATTTTTTATGCAATTTTGTTATCAATTAAAAATATACAGTCATTTTTGCCTAATTAGTACACTTTAATCAGGAGGTCCTAAAGAACAGATACCAAATGCTGTAAGTGATATTAATTTACCATTCCGATCAATCGGAACAAAAAAATATACGCATATTATGAAAATGTTTGTACATAACAATGAAAATTAAGATTGTGGATGCCATTGTTGAAGTCATTGAATTAAAACATCAAACATTGTGCGGATGTGATTGACACTGATGAATATCCTTTTATTCATGTGACTTACCAGAAGGCAAGAAAATGTAATTGTGTTACTGCATTATTTTATGCAAGAAAGTGCAACAATCTCCTTAAAAGTATATTCTTATTTTGCACAATAATTGCAATCCAACAAACACAAATGACGGACTACACTGTGAACGCCTAGAGTATATTTTGTTTGTTCAAGAACTTTTATTTTTATTAGCATTATTGATTTTTTTGTGTTATTTATGTACACTTATTAAAAACTAGAAATAACAATAATCCACTGTTAGATGTAGAATATAATTGTTGGTTAAGCACTACTTGTTTAAATGTTTTGTGCAAACACAAGGATGCCGAGAGGAATCAGTTATGCACTTTGTAGTGGAAATGGCTTCAGACGGTATGTTCTCATCAGCACTTCTATAATAATAAACACTTCTTTTTCACACAGTTTTATATTTTGGTGCAGAAATTCTTGTGTTCTAAATGTTCGGAAGTTATTTTTTTTCCCTAACCTAACACTTTCAGCTAGAAAATCGACTTGTTTAATTGAACATTTTATCTTTCTTACAATTGTGCCGTTATTTGGATCCTTTTCTAGTTATTTACTACACGGGGGGTTCTATCCTTAGATTATCTATGCCAAACATAATGATATCATATTTGCTCTATACATGTTTATTAGGTTGATACTAAACATGACCAATATTGTAGTGCAGGAAATAAGTTACTGATCACATAAATTTGAAGAGTGAGTGAATTGAGTTATGACATTCTTACTCCGAAATAAAAACATAATATATTTTTATACTTTAAATTGATTGATGAAAATCATTATGTTTGACATGAAGCTGGTAAGATGTATTTATTGTATTAACAAGTTACTGCTGGTGTCTGGACACTTATGAATAAGAGAGAATGACCATGTACAATCTAATTAAATGATGTTATTATTTTTTAAGTATTAACACTCTCATTGATATTGTTAACTATATTGTTGTATGAAGCCTATATCAATTTAAATGTCATGTTTTCCATTTTCAGCTGAAAGACGAGCACAATTGAGTCGAAGTAGATCAAGATCTGGACTTACTGGTGGAATGTCAACCAGAGAGCTTTCAAAGTGAGTGCCACTCTTGTTATATCCAATATAATGAACAAATTAGACGCTTATAACTTACAGATACTCAAACGCCACCAGAAAGATATTTATGAATACATATGGTCTTTTGAATTGTTACAAATTTGTACGATTCCACATGTTCTGTCACTAACGACCCGGGTTTCGCCTTTCGGCATCTTCAGGTATTCTATCACGGATGCATTATGCCTGTGATAATTATCATTACGAAAATTATCACAGACAATTGTGTTAATTATTATTAGATTAATATATTGAATTTGTTTTAGCTGCAATTTACTGCTTGCCTTGGGGTAAGTAAGTGTTTTCATGTAATTAGTAACTTTGGTATATAGACGATGCTAACTGTTTATTTTACGTCAGTTCTGTTGCATCTGTGTGATAGAATGTTTGAAGATGCCGAAAGGCGAAACACGGGTCGTTAGTGACAAAACATGTGGAACATGTGGTTTCGCCTTTCGGCATCTTCAGGCATTCTATCATATGGATGCAACAGAACTGACAAAAGTCAGTCTGTCAGCTCTGTTGCATCCATGTGATAGAATGCCTGAAGATGCCGAAAGGTGAAACCTGCGTCGTTAGTGACAAAACATTATTTTACGTCAGTTCTGTTGCATCTGTGTGATAGAATGTTTGAAGATGCCGAAAGGCGAAACACGGGTCGTTAGTGACAAAACATGTGGAACATGTGGTTTCGCCTTTCGGCATCTTCAGGCATTCTATCATACGGATGCAACAGAACTGACAAAAGTCAGTCTGTCAGCTCTGTTGCATCCATGTGATAGAATGCCTGAAGATGCCGAAAGGTGAAACCTGCGTCGTTAGTGACAAAACATCGTACAAAGTTGTAACCATTCAAATTTGAAATTCCGTCGAGCACCTTCAGTCGATATCATAAATAATAACGAATGTGTTGGGAATAGGATTATTGGCAGAAAGAGGAATGGAGTGTAGATGATGGCCGCAGATAAAAGCAAAAAAAAAAAAACCCAACCATTCATTTTCTCGAGTGTGCGATATTTCTTGTCAGTCCGTCTTTAAATTGTCTGTGTAAAAAAAAACATGGTGTGCCCAAATCTAAGGCGCAAACAGACATCTTTTGATTGTCATTGCGAATGCATTCGTGGCAGCAAAACATTTTCAGCTCGGAATTTGCCATTCAAAATGGTGGCTTCGATCACGTTTTTCATTTTTTTCATGATCAAGTGCGTATCATTGCACAACCGTGGTGGGCTCAAACTCTGAAGTAAATAAGTGTAGGTCCAACAATCAGTCGTAGAAGGTGTGGTGACACATGATGCCTGGCAAATCCAGTTCAAAAACTCTGTTGGATAATTTACAGCTTCATTGACATCGCAAACTGTATCGATCGATTTGTGTGATACCAAGTTGCCTGGCAACAACTGCTGTATCTTGAAGAGTAAATCGTCAACGTCCACATTTTTTGCTGCCTAAATGGCTCTTTCTGCCAGCTACGCATGATTTATGGGTATTGTGTGCATGCATCGGAGATTGTGCAGAAGTGGATTATTTAATGCATCCATTATACATAGACAGCAATTTTTCCATCGCCAATATCTAACAATTGATTCGAGAATGTGACAGCGGATGCATCTTGTAGCATTTGGGCGTTCATGTTTATTTTTAGCTGGATTTTTTTCAACATTACGCCACAGTGGCGATGATTTCAAGCAAGTGTTGATCTCATGAGTGTATGTTGAACATGGAATGACAGGAAGTGTTTTTCAGAAAATCACCTGAAAGAAGTAACAAAGTGCCACCGAATAGTTTGTCGTTGTTTTTTATCTTCGAGTGTTCTGTTCAAAGTCTCAAGAGAATGTTTATGTGCCATAGTGCATTGATTCCAGATGATAATTTTGCATTATTTCTGCACTGTGGCCATGGACGATTGTTTTTTTGTTTTATGTTGCACGCTGCGTCTGGGTTCTTTGAATACTCAGTGGCAGCTTAAATACAGAATCAGCTGTTCTGCCTCCATCCAATAAAGTTGCTGCAATATCAGATGATGCGATGCCAGTATTTGATCGTATTTTGGCGAGAATTCGCAAAATTATAAATGTTTTACCAGTTCCACCTGGCGCATCCAAAAGAAAGAATCCACCTTGTCACGCCGAAACTGCCATAATGCAGTTGTGAATGATTTTTTGTTCATGAGTCACTAGAGGGACATTGCTAGTAACAATCGCTGCCATTTCTGCAGTGTCGTACTGCAGTTCACGATGCATTTCGGTGTCTTTTAAATCAGAAGTACTTCGATTTGGCGAACTCATACCGAAAGACTGAGCGGTAAATTAGCAATGACAATGCAAAGATCCTCGATAACAATCAATGCTTCATTGTACATAGCGTCGCTGAATGTGATCGTTAGATCGTTGCACCATGTACGAATTCGATGCAATATTATCGTCAGTCATTGAATCTTTGTGCTCGTCCCGGGAAACATGTAGTCAACACTATTATCGCGAATAGTAGACCAATTTGTGTTGCTGTAAGCCCAATGCTGCGGCTTCAGCAAGCATATAGTCCCAGCGATTGTTGTCTTCGAGCAAGCCGAGTGCAAGGCATGCATCTTTATATGTTGTATACTGTGGTCCATTCACTCTGCGAATATCTTGAAATGATAATGGGCCGGTGACATTAACAAACAATAGTCGCAGATAGAAGTACTCAATCTGCCTTGGATTGACTGTACATACTCGGTCCAAAAGTGTTTGTTTTGAATAGGCCGGGCGTGCAACAATTAGTGTGCCTTGCTTGTGGGGCATCCATTTTTTGTTTGATACGATTACACAATTCGACAAATTCGGTGATCGTAGTGTTTGGTGGATTTATGGCACACTCAATTGCTGTCTCATCCGAGAAAATTACGCGCTGACTTTTCAAGATGGACGGCTAAATGTATAACTGCTAGGTCCCGCTCGTGAATTGGGAAACCAAAGATACACCAGACAGCTTCATTGGTCACCGATGTACCGGCCAATTTGGTTGCGCATTATTTCATCGTTGTCATTCAATCGTGGAGCATTCTCATCGGTATTTTGAATACAAAAACACAGCCATATCGCTGCCTTTATTCGCATACTTGCAAATGTATTTGATGCTCCGAACTGCAGAATCAACACTAATATGAGCATTGAATGTTTTGCTCAGCAGAGGCGAATATGGTGCCACCTAACGATTTCTATCAGGATTGATGACAATAGCATATGATTGTCGCTTTGCAATTTGTGCTTGTGTGACTTGAAGAATTTCAATACTTCATTGTGCTCAGGGTGTCCAGTTTGCCGATAATGCGCCTGTTATTAGGCGAATTGAGGTTATTGTAGCTGCAACGTGTGTCCACACGGCAGATGTCTTCACCGCCGATGAAGTAGATTTGAAAAAATTATGTGGTTCGTCTGGCATTAGCAGCAATGAACCTAATTTGCGGAACACTTTGCCTTTGATTTTTAATGTTGAACGGAATTTTTAAACATTTGCCACAGTATTGTGAACATTATTTCTGTTGCTCCGAATGAAATCATTTGGAAGCATGAATTGAATGTGTGAATAGGCTTCAGGAACAGGTTTGAATCTATAGCACCAATCAGCACTTTCAGTTCAGTATCCATATTCATACATTCAATTCATGGTTCCAAATGATTTCATTCAGAGCAATAGAAATGTTTACAATACTGTGGCAAAAGGTAAAAAATTCTTTTCAATGATAAAAATCAAAGGCTAAGTGTACCACAAAGTAGGTTCATTGCTGCTGATGCCAAATGAACCACATAAAATTTTACAAATCTACTTCATAGGCGGTGAGAACATCAATCGTGTAGATGCACGCTGCAGCCACAATAACCTCAATTCGTCTAATGCCAGGCGCATTGTCGGCAAACTGGCACCCTATTGAATGAGCACAATGAATTATTGAAATTCTTGAAATCACACATGCATGAATTGCAAAACGGCAACACGCTATCGTCATCAATTCTGATAAAAATCGTTGGGTGGTACTGTATTCGCCTCTGCTGAGCAAAGCATTTGATGTTCATATTGATGTGGAATTCTTCAGTTCAGTGAAGAGCATCAAACACATTTGGAAGTATGTGAATAAAGGCAGCAATATGGCTGTGTTCCAAATTCAAAATGCCGATGAGAATGCTCCACGATTGAATAACAACGACGAAATAATGTACAACCAAATTGGTCAGTATATTGGCCACAATGAAGCTGTCTGGCGTATCTTTGGTTTCCCAATTCATGAACCAGGACCCAGCAGTTATACATTTAGCCTTTCATCTTGAAAACGGCCGGCATGTATTTTTCACCAACGAGACAGCAATTGAGCATGCCATAAATCCACCAAACACTACACTCACTGAATTTTTCAAATTGTGTAATCGTGCGGATACTTTCGGTGCCTTTGCACGAACATAACTGTATTCCGAGATACACACGCTATTTCACAGCGAATCAAACAAAAAATGGATGCACCAATTGTTGCGCACCCAGCCTATTCAAATCAAACACTTTGGGCTGAGTATATACAGTCAATCCGAGGCAGATTGAGTGCTTCTCTATCTGCGATTATTATTTGTTAATGTCACCAGCCCATTGTCATTTCAAGTTATACGCAAAGTGAATGGACAGTATCCAACAGATGCATGCATTGCACTCGGCTTGCTCGAAGACGACAATCACTGGGATGATATGCTTGCTGAAGCAGCATTGGGCTGTACAGCAATACAAATTCGTCTACTGTTCACTATAAGTGTTGACTACATGTTTCCTGGAACGAGCACAAAGATTCAATGACTGACGATATATTGCATCGAGTTCGTACATGGTGCAATGATCTAACGATCACATTCAGCGACGCTATGTACAGTGAAGCATTGCTTGCTATTGAGGATCTTTGTGTTGTCATTGCCAATTTCACTCATTCAAGTCATTTTGGTATGACTTTGCCAAATCGAAATGCTTCTGATTTAATGGACACCAAAATGAATCGTGAACTGCAGTATGATAGATAGTTCATAAATGGCAGCAATTGTTGCTTGCAATGTTCCACTACTGATTCACGAACAAAAAATTATTCACAACTGCATTATGCTGACAGTTTCAGCGGGACAAGTTGGATTCTTTCTTTTTGGATGCACTTGGTGGAACTGGCAAAACATTTCTTATTTCACAAATTCTTGCCGAAATACTATCAAATAATGGTATCGCATTGGCCGTTGCATCATTTGAAATTGCAGCAACTTTATTGGATGGAGGCAAACAGTTCATTCAGTGTCTAAGCTGCCACTGTATATTCAGAATATCCCAGACGCAGTTGTGCAACATAAAACATCGTCCATGGTCGCAGTGCTGAAAAAATGCAAAATTATCATCTGGGATGAGTGCACTATGGCACACAAACATTCTCTTGAGGTGTTGAACAGAACACTCGAAGATATAAAAAATGACAAACTATTCAGCGGCACTTTGTTACTCCTTTCAGATGAATTCTGACTTCTACTCATTCCACAACACTTCCAATCATTCCACGTTCAACGTATGTTGATGAGATCAACGCTTGCTTGAAATCATCGCCACTGTGGCGTAATGTTGAAAAAATCCAGTTAAAAATAAACATGCGTGTCCAAATGCTACAAGATCCATCCGCCGACACATTCTTGAACCAATTGTTAGATATTGGCCATGGAAAAGTTGCCGTCTATGTATACTGGATGCATAAAGTTGCCAACTAATTTCTGCACAATCATTGATTCGCAAAATGCTCTCATTGACTGCATATTTCCCGACGTACACACACAATACATAAATAATTCATGGCTGGCAGAAAGTGCCATTTGCAAAGTGCCACACAGCAAAAAATGTAACAATTTAAACTTCAAGATACAGCAGTTGTTGTCAGGTGATTTGGTATCATACAAATTGATCGATAGAGTTTGCGTTCCCAATCCATCAGAGTTTTAAACTGGATTTGCCAGACATGTCACCACACCTTCTATGACTGATAGTTGGATCTCCAGTTATTTTATGTCAGAATTTGAGCCCATCACGGTTGTGCAATGGGATGCAATTCATCATTAAAAAATTGATGAAAAACATTATCGAAGCCACCATTTTGATTGGCAAATTCTGATCCAAAAATATTTTTCCAGCCACGAATTCCAATGATTCCCACAGACACGTGCCAATTGAAATTTTTGGATTATTTATCATCGATTTCAAGCAACTTTTTGACTTCTTTTTCAGTGAACTTCTCAGCTCCGCATAGCATCGTCATTCTCCTGATTCTGGATCCCCTGATGGCATCCACAGTGATCTGGACAGCAATATTACATTCCTGGTGGCGTCCGACCACCGTATGTGAACGCAACCTTAAACAGACATTTGTAATACAGACAATGTGAAAAATAAATCAGTTTTTTATGCATTGTTTAAAACTACGCATAGAAATCTTTGTGAATACAGTTTTTAAAATAGCCATTATTGAGTTTAGGTTTTAAAATTGAATCGGCTTATTACATACATAACAATATATCCGCCTTATTAACACTTTTTAATCAAAATATTTCTGTTTTTCTTTTCTAATAACTAATATAATAATTCACAGCTGCCATTTTGTTATAAATAGTGTTTGCAGATATTAAAGCAAAAAAAAATCTGCCCTACATCTTTAAATTTATTAAAATCTAGACACTAATAAAGCCCAGATAATGGTTCAACACATTTACATCGGATATATTTTTTGATGCCACCTAAAAAGTCCACAACACTTGATTGTTGTGGACTGTGCTAATTGAAGGGTTGTTTTGACAAAGTCCTTTTTTTAATGTTTATTGATTTTTGAGAAGCAAATAAACTTATGATTTATTAAAGTTTAGGTTAATTATTGACTAAAAAGACATTAATTTGATGGAAATTATTATTTTAGTCTTTTGATTCAATCCTAGATGTCACTGAAGTAACAAATATTGTTTTGTCATAACCAATGTTTATATTCCAGATATTTGAATTATCAAAATTCTGTGATTTTTTAAATATGCTCGCTAACGCCATCTACGAATCTGAATTATAAGTTCAATTTAATTTTTTTTTATAAATTGTCAAAAAGTCTTTCAATTATCTTCAATGTTACAAATGTGCATGTAAAATTGTTTTAAGATGAGCATTTTCGATGTGAAGGTACTTAGCATTATTGTCTGGGCTCTGTAAGCGTCTAGTCTCTAATATATTTATGAATAGAACCACTATTGTCAAAGAAGAGTTACATTCACATTGAGAATATAAATAAAAATTTAAATCATTATTATTATTTTTGATGGTTTACTTCATGGGTCTCCAAACTTTTTAGCATAAGCGCTTCTCTGACTCCTCTGCTACGTCCCAAGGACCTAGCTAGCTCATCATACGAACGTACTGTTGTTTTTAATTGAGGCCGTTGTTGGCATGGAGTTTGCAGTTTTGAGACCACCAGTTTTATTGATAAGCTATTTTATCAAACCTTCAAACATTCTAAAATGAATTAATTACATAAATGAAATTTATGAATATTTTTCTATAATGCACTGCATGATATACACTTTGGTGAAATTATTATAGATTTTAAGTTGACAATTGTGGCCTTTTATCGGATTTAATAATGATATATATGTAAATCATAAATAAATTTTGTACATTCATGAATTTTCAATTTTTTTTTTGTATATTTTTTATATGAAAAAAAGCACAGTCGTTTTTATTATGTGTATACGAAAAGTATATATTTTTTTATGAATTTTAATTTGTGATGGTTTGCATGGATAATCTTGCTGGTAAAGAATTTTACTTTGTGCGATTTGTCTTATTTGAATTGTTACAATTTGTACGACTCCACACGTTTTGTCACTAACGACCCGGGTTTCGCCTTTCGACGTCTTCAGGCATTCTACCACACGGATGCAACAGAACTGACCAGTTTTGAACAGACCTTTGTCAGTTCTGTTGCAACCGTGTGATAGAATGCCTGCATATGCCGAAAGGTGAAACTTGCATCGTCAGTGACAGAACATGTGGAATCGTACAAAGTTGTTACAATTCAAATTTGATATTGAAATTCCATCAAGCACCTTCAGTCTATATCATAAATTATATAAATTGTTTTAACTTTAATGTTTATCAACAGGATGGATTGCAATAAAGTAAAACTTGGAAAAATACAATGTGATGTTTTCCAATATCCTGTACATTTTGATGAATATGTGACTAGGTTTTTATACAATAAATCATTATCGTGACCGAATGAGGTTATACGTAAAGACTATAACCTTTTACACTCCTCATTTATTATTTATGCATCAACTTTCAAGTTGCTTTTGAAAAACAAGAACACACCAAGCGATATGCGGTGAAACACATTTCGATTGCTTAACTCGCTTAACCTCGCAATGACACGGTGAAAAAATAGGAATTAGTTTTACAAAATTTTGTAAGATATATAGTCAGCTAACTTTTATTTTTACAGGAGTTTGAGCTTTGCTGCTTGCTGATTTTTTCCTTATGAATGCTTAGACAATGTTTTCATTTCACTAGGAAATGGTTTACATATAATACTTTCATTTAGATTTTAATTTAGCAGACAAATTTGCGTAATAAATTCTAATTATTTATTCACACTTGAAATCAAGCAAATCATAATGATCACCACTTGACTATTGGCTGTGTATTTTCAACCGCTGATTTCATTGTATTTCCAAAGCACATCAAATCAAAGAATGTTAATAAATCGGAACATCTTTCACTTAACTCCAGCAAGAAATGTATTTTAAATAATAAACTCATCATCAGTTGATTATGCTCGCAATGAGCGAAAGCAGTCCTGATATAAAATGAAACAGTACTAAAAATGTGTTTTTATTATTTAAAATATCATGCCTTTTCATCAAAAAGATGTATTTAATAGCACTTTTTTGCATAGTTACGTATTTTTTTCTTGATAATCCATACTGTAAAATTCCCAGTGAGTATTTTCAAACGAGTGCAAAAGGTTTAGTCACATTTGAGAGTATGGCTACATCTTAATTAGTGATATAAAAAAAGTGACATGGCAATTGGAGACAAGTCTTCAAACTTACTCATAAAGTAATCATAAAGATTGATGTGAAAAAAAATAAAAAAATTACAGTATTATATAAATGATGATGAAGTACAGGTTACAATCGTTGATTGAAAAATTGGGGCCTTGCATATTTTAAATTGAATGGTATCAAACTGGAACATGAATTTGTAATAATATTATTAAAAATCGGAATTGATGGATTTGATTATATCCAAACATATTATGTTTTGAATAATTCTTTTAACATTGTAATATATAATCATGCAAGAAATTTGAATTTCTTCTTGATTTTTAATAAACATAAAATGCTAAATGTGTTTTTTTTTGTCATGTGGATTTTGTCTGTAATCTGCTAGCATATCGTTGATAGTGTGGAGTCCGTATATGATACCATTTTAGTTTTGTGCGGACCGTTAGCGTGTAAAATGGTTGGCATTGGTATGAAAATTGTAATTATAAATGATAAAAGAAATATAGAACACATTTACACCGAATCATGAGGAATATATATATATATAATGGGTAATAAAGTTGCACACTACTTCTATATCGAATTCATTAACAATGATCTAAAAATTTCCACCCACATTGTTAACATATGAGTATAACGTACGCTGCAAATGAACTATTAATTTTTTTAAGCTGTGTGGCTGTGTGTTCTATCTGTACGGCACTGAAATTATAACTGAAAACAGAAGGGTTCATAGAGATGAAATTCACTTCTTTCCGGATGATGTCACAATAAAATTGACTATAAAAGCGAGAGATGAGTATGATATCCACATGACATAAAAAGAACACTTATGACGCAATTTCAATTCTTAAATTCAATCATTTAACCTATTTGATAAAAAATAATAGGAAACATGGCATGACTAAACAAATTTTGCTATTTTTTTAATACTTTGATGTATGTTAATTTGGAGTCCACTTAAAACTGACATGTGAAAGTTTTGGATGTATATACATGGGGCTAATGTAATAATTATAAAAATACAAAAAAATCAAACTGACAAAAGTGACAAAATAATTATTATTGCTACAAAAATAAGTTTAATTAAAATTGTAAAAGTAACATACCGATAAAAGTAATTATTCATTACACAATACTTAAAACCTTCATCTTTGTATGACTAATAAAACTAATTTTTGTTGTAATGCTGTGTTTACCTTAAAACAGCCATTTTTGTATCTACAGCTTAATGACATTAATCCCTTTAAGTCAAAATATGTAATGAATTATTGTTTGTTTTTCTTTATTATTTTAGAGATGATAAAAATGTGTACATTTTAGTATTTTTTATGTAAGAAAATAATGCTCAATTTTTAATTTAAGTGACTGTATATTTTTTTAAAACACGAATATTTTGCACTGCAGATATTTTTCTAACGCAAAATTTATGACACAGCAGAAATACTGTCATTTATAAGACAAAATATTAAGTTTGGCTTTTAAACATATTTTATGTAGGGCAAAATCGATAATGATCACACGCAAAGTCGGGATATCTAAGTCATTGACAGCGAATGACGATTTTTCTTTTAACTAAGACATTTCTAATATAAAAATACTGATATTTTCATAAAATTAATTATGTTATATAGCATGGGTGGCCAAATTTCAACCGGTACGAGAGAACTGCTCTAAAAAGTCTACTAATACTAGAAGTTGTAATTCAAAGCCAAAAATAAGTTTTTATATAAAATAAACATATATTATGCCAATAATTCATTATTAAGCTATTTTTATAACGGCAATTAATAATGATGAGACATAAAAAATATGTAAATTAAACAAGTTGCTCTTTTACTTAATGCTTATTATTAGTTTTATGATTCATAAATATTGACCATTCACATAGTATCAGTGAGCATACTGGAAACATGACATTGCATATTTTTAAAAGCTTATAATAATTTGGTTCATAGCTACTTATAGCTATTCGTAAACATGCTCAAAACGGTCATCTGTCAAACGGGATGGACAAAATTATAATGAAGTAATTTAAATATGTAAGAGAAACAAAATGGATACACTTTTATAAATTTACCACAAAAAAATGTACTGTTTCTAATTAAACTGAAAAAATAAATTAATAGTCATTTCGATGCATCAAACAGGCGGGAGATTAGGAATTGCTATGCGGTCGATGATTTCGCCAACCTGTTATATTATCCATGACCTAAAACTGGATTTTTTTTTTCATAAATATTTTTGTAAACTTCAAATGGTTAAAAAATATTTTTTTTTGAAGACGCTTTAAATTAATGATCATTTATGTACATCTAGATAAAATACAACCATTACTAGATGGGTTTGGAAGTTTTACTATAATGTATATTCCCTTTTTTAGCAAAACTACATTTGCAAAGTTAATCAACAATGAAAGTGGGCGTGTGTGACAAATTTCAACCGAATGTTGTCCAGAAAATCATTATTTCTCACCAGTAGCACTGTTTTTCCCATATTGGAATTACTATCCTGCTTTTTTTGAGTACCGCTCTGAGGACTCGGATATCTCATTCCTGTATACAATGTGTCAAAAAGTCGAACTTTTTAAAGCATTTAAAACAATCTTTTGTACTGTAAATTATTGAATATATAAATGTAAGTAGTTTAAAATAAAAAATACATTAATATGAATAAATGTGCTTGCTTATTTTGTACAACCAACATTGAAATGTCAATTAATCATTGTAAATATCACAGATTTGTGTATATTGCCTTGAAATTCCGGTTTTAAATCGACACGATGACACTGAGAGTAAGACTCAGGTAAGTGACCATATACATCCACTAAACAAAGTAAGACTTGCTTTGTTTCATTCATTCACTCCTGCCTCACCCATATTGTTGACATTCAGATTCCTGGACACTTGTTGAAATGGTCTGTTGATTAGGCTAGTATTTTCATCTGACAAATTAATAGTGGGTTAACGCTTTCACTGCTAATGTAAAATCCCATACAAAAGTGTTGTGCTGAATATATTTGAATTATAAAAATGTATTGCAAATTTTTTATAATATGCATTATTTCAAAGACATTAAATGCGAGTGTCGGTAAGTACAAATAACTCGAAGTCGTTATTTTTGTATCTCATATTACACTGATAAATCGGCGGCAAGTTCATACTGTAATGGTTGGTCCACACGTGTATTCATTTTGAAATAAAAATTGATTCATGATTGTAAATATATACTATAAACACAAATTTCTATGTTTATTATTCAAAAAGCACATATGTTTGCTCGAAATTTACTAAATCACTCAAAATCGAAAATTACCGTAATCAAAATCTACATAAAATAATTCTTCTGCAGCGAACTTTTCACAAAACGATATTATAGAAATAATCCAGTTATGTTTATATTCCAATTGCTAAAAACAACAGTGCAATAAAACAATGAAAAAAATTTGAATGAAAATTACAAAAAAAAAATTTAAGCTTTAAACTTTAGCGAAAAAGTGTTACGCGTGGTAAGATACAAAGGCGATGAAATCAGAAATGAATATTGTCGGCTAATAAAAAATACAAACAAAGTCAACAGTCGTAAAATTATTTCTTTATGTTTTGGGCATGAACACGCTACGCAGGTCCTGAACACAGTGGATATATCTATGGACACACTAGGCGTGTACTTAGTACGGAATGAGTTAACTGTGTCTCAATACAAAGTATTGTAGTCTTATAAGTAGACTAAACCGAAGTAATATCATTTAGTGAGATATATTCTTTTTTAATCCATGTAAATTTTCAATGTAGAGTATATGACTTTTTAATTGACGTATATTAATAGTGTTTTTTTTTGTATTGCATGGAAAGTGTAGCTTTGCAAACAACCATGAATTCAAACAGAAACCTATACACATTGATGGGAAAATGCTATTTGAATTAAATAGAATTCAAATAAATAAGATTCCTAACAGAAGTCAGTGCCAATTTGTGGTTAAATCAAATTATTTTTTTCTATATTAAATGCTGCCAATGAATGAAAGCGGTTCTGATCATTTTGTTAAATTATTGAATCTGTCAAAAGAAATTGTAGTATAATTTAATAAATGATCATTGAAACTTTTAAGGTGTTAATGCTCGCGATGAGTGAAACTGATCCCTGTCAAGAAATATATAGTGCAAATAAGTAAAAAAATAATAATAATAAAAATAAGTTTTTATTATTTAAAATATCATTGGAAGTCTACGAGATGCCACTGGAACTGTCAATGTCCTAAGTTGAATGAAAATCCCGACTATGTTAGTGAATCTTTCCTTACAGTATAGATATACAATTACGATAATCGATAAAAAATAATTATTTTTTGGATTCGAACACTGCTTCCGTATAACACATTTGAAATAATAAAACCTTATTCCAAATAATAACTTATCAATATTGATCCAAAAGTAAAAGATGAGGGATAATTTTTGAGAACTTAAATTAAATAATCTCAGAATAGGTAAGATTAAAATTCAAAACTACAATATTGCTTTAGTTGACTACCAATTAACTAAAAATATATGAAGTCAAATACATTTGTTACAATAGTTACCTTGATCTGTGGTTTTCCTGGATGAATTGTTAATTTCTATTAGTCCGGATCTAACACCAATATGAATAATGCCGAATAATCCTGCCCTCATTGGCCACAAGCATTTCTATAATTGATTGATTTGGTGGAAATGTTTTGGGCTCCTAAAACGCGCGAAACTTCAAAACATCCATCTGTGAAAAATGATAAGTTTTATTGTTAAGAAAAAATCAATTTTTAAAATACAAAAGTATTTATTATAGTTGAATAATCATATTGTTAGAAATTTAGAGTAATCTTAGCCTAGTTTTTTCAATTTAATTCATGGGAGAAGCAATGATGTAAAACACATTTTCCATTAGTAGTTTCATGCTCATTACTCACAATGCTATTCAAGAGTATTGTTACCTTGTCACAAATATTCTCCTTATTTATTGTTTTCATTATGCCCCTCAAAAGTCTTACTGATCCCAATAAAAAACTGTCATAAAAATGGCTGAAACTTCAAGTTTGTCTTCTTATAGATGTTAGATCTATATTGCCGTTAATAATTTTATCTGAGAGACTGAAAATAATTTTACACTCCCATGTATATTGTTTTAAGTCACATTCATAACAAAAAATAAATAAAAGGTCACTGTTTTATGCTTGTAAAATATTACAGGACAATTGCTTATAGAACTACTTGTAATATGCCTGGTGTATTAGAAATACATGATTTATAAAATTGTCACCATCCTGAATATTGTGCTCAGTTCATTAAAAATTATTTTTACAAAATACCATCATTAAATATGTATCGAATCGACTGTACCGCTTTAAAAATAAATTCATGAAATAACCTTAAAAATATAGTTCAATAATAATTAAAAACATACCCCAGGTAAGGCATAATCCCAACAAATAGGCACGGTAATTCATCTTAGCTTGATTGAAAAGAATTCAGAAAAAAATAAACAATGCAGTTTGGAATTGATGCATCTTGCTTTTTAAATACACCAATATCCTTCATGGCATAAACTGAGCCGGAAATTTTTCACTATTCAAAGCATTTTGCTACCACTTTAAATACTTTATTTCACCAAACCACTCCACTCTGTTCAAGCTATTAAAATACTTTCACATTGTATAAAATTGACACCTTAACAATAAATACACTTAAACACTGAATTCTATTACATATTTAAAGTTTTAATAAAGAGTAGGTGTGATGCAAATTGGGGTAAGATAAAAATACTCTAAGCCAAATGTTACCCTTAAAGATGGTGAGTCACAATTGCACAAGTAAACAAAATGAAGAAAGTAATAGTGAATAATTGTTACCTTTTTTATATTTCACAGATGGCATTGTTAATTGAATAATAAATTTACAATCATTAGATTGTTTATGATATTTCAATGACGTTTTTTTTTTTTTTGCTATAAAATTTTATAGAATTAAATAGATTAAAATTAATGGTATCTGACATGATTTTTTTGCTGTAAAATCCTTTCAATTGTGAAATATTTAATTTATATTTTAAATAAATGATGAGAAAAATGTGATTTAGAATAATTAATCCTATTACAAAGAAAAATTTGAGGGATCTATTTTATAACAATTTTTAAAACCTTTATTAAAAACAATAATTAATTTTCCATTTCTTTTAAATATCCATTTTTTGTAAGAAGAAAGGTGCTGGTATAAGTATTGAACTTATTATTTATTCAATTCTATTATATATTCTATAACAAGTTTGATGAAAAAACCTTTGATAAAGCTCTAGTTGGACTGACTATTAGATTCATCTGCAAAAACTTATCCTATTGAAGAAATAAGAATAAGAGTCATAAAATTTTTGTCTGGATATGTTCTTTCGAAAAATGTATTCACAAAATTTGTATCACCAAAAATGATGTCCCCATGCATTCTATAACAAAAAAAATAATTTAATTTATAAAAATACTGGATCTCTGCTAAAAGAAGAAATCATTTTTACTGTACTGAATGTATCCTTCAGTTTAATAACAATATATTGTTACATATGTTGGTCATGAAATTGATAATATAAATAAATAAATACTTGAAATTTTTTATTACTTTCATGTTATATATATTTGTATATTAAACCTGATGACTGTCTTTATATATAACTGAAAAGCAAATATATATTTATAATCTTAGTGTTATAGGGCCAATCTGTCAGCATACAAAAACACTGAACGGATCCATCAGTGCAAACTTCGATGTATCTCATGAAAAACCACAATAAATTCTTATCATATTTGTTTTATAAGTGAAACTTTGTACAGTGTACTCTCGATTATCCGTGTATAAATTATTCGGTTTGCGGATTATTCGTGCCTGAAAATAAATATTTTTTAATTCAAATTTATTTTGATTGATTTCTCTATTACGGTTATAAGACGCAAATGTTTTTATTGGTTGAATTGGCATTTAATTGGTAAAACTCCATTACAACATGGTGGAAAAATAGCAATGTATTTTAGTTCTACAACTTTTTTTCATAAGATCTATTTTTAGCTCTGCTAATGATAAAGTCCAGAAAATAGATGCAATTGTCTACCTCTAGCTCTAGTGTGAATTTAATATTACTATGTATAGAGTTAACTTTCTGTAGAAATTTGTCTAACTGTCTATCCGTGCCTTGCCAACAAATCAAGATATCGTCTACATAGCGGTAATAATACACTATATTTTTATTATCTAATTCGAGAAGTTTCGATTCTAAGCTGTCCATAAATATTTATGCAAGTAATGTGCTTAGCGGGCTGCACATTGGCAACCCGTCATTTTCTTGGTAATATACTGAGTTAAATTGGAAGTAATTAGTTTCAATACACACCTGAATTAAAGAGTAAATCTCTTCAGATTCAAATGGATGCAACATAGATTTTTCTAATATGTCATGTAGTATTCCCAAACATTCTTTTACAGGAATGTTAGTAAATAAGCTAGTGACATCTAATGAGATGAGTTTACTATTCGTGAGCAGTTTTCTATTTTGGATTTGGCTATTAAGTCTAATGAATGTTCTAAACTATGTATTGGTTTGAATTTAGTTTTCTCTTTAAATATTTTATTCATCAAAAACGCCAATTTGGTTGTCGGAGTATTCGTAAAGGATACCACTGCTCTAATAGGGGTGCCAACCTGATGAATTTTAGGCTGTCCGTAGAGTAACGGTGCCGTTAAATTTATTGGATTGACACTTCTCTTTTTAGAAAACTATGTTGATTTTATTCGCTAATTTAATTGTAGGGTCCTTTGTTAACTTTGTGAAATCGGATGGCTCGAGGAAATCATTTACTTTATCGGTATAGTCTTTTTTGTTTAATATAATTATCGAGTTGCCTTTGTCTGCTTTATTTAACCTTGGTTTTAATATTTTTGAGGGTCGTAATGTCTTTATTCTGCGGTCTAAGCTTAAATGAGTTTACTGAGTTTGATATTAATTTGGACGTAGTGTGGTTGAATTATTTGCTATTTTCAACGCTTGATAATGCTAGTTCGGTGTCTATTGCGAGTGATTTTAGTTGATTGGGCGATGGATGTTGAGGGATTTGATACTTAAAGCCTATATCCAATAGATTGGTCTCTTCATCAGAGAATTCCACTGAGGAGAGATTGATCGTCTTTTGTAAAACTTAAGTTGTTTTTGGTTCTATTTATATAGACTATTGATATCCGGTTTGCTATTTTCAATTAGTTTTTTGAGTTTGCGGCATTGTTTTCGGAATTTAAGAAAAATGGTATGATTGATGTCTTCCATTATTGAATGTGAATGTTACTCAAGAGGAAGAAAATGACAGTAATACTACAAGCGAAAAAGATACCAGCGAAGAAGAATTGTTAGATTACGCTGAACAAAGGGGAACTGAATATTATAATGTAATAGCTTTAAGAATATTTCAAAGTGAAATAAGGAATTCGTTAAAAAAATCTCGAAAACAAATGAAAATAACAGATTTTTAAAAATTTGTATACATATAAAACTATACTATTTTTATATTTTTATGTTCGTATATATGATACAATATTATACTTTTACTTATATGTTTGTGTTGTCTTGATAAATAATGAATATATCAATAATTTGCTAAAAATTTCTATTGTGTATATAATATTATATTCGAAAATAAAATAAATATTTGATGATTCTGATTATCCGTGTTTTTCAATTATCTGTGACCATCCTCCCCAGCATTAGCCCGGATAATCGAGAGTGCACTGTATGATGATTAATTGTTTGAGGTGATAGATTGGCTCTATGAGGCTTTTTAGTATGGGTGTGACAATAGATCTGCTCTCTGAAGCTAAAAGGGACATTATACCATTTTTCTTTAAAAATACCAACGCTTTGGCATTATCCACTTTCTTTAGCTGAAGTTCCACTCCAATGGTATACTCATTCAAATCATCTTGGTTTTCCTGTAAGCAAAAACAAAAATATATTTAGTTTCTTATCAAAGCAAAATATATACCTTATATCATATTGTTCCCAACCTTTTTAAAGTTTCAACCTTATTTAATATTTTTGAAGTAAATTGCAATTTTCTACTTTATTCGAACGAAAAAGTCTTTTAAAAATGTATGTGGAAGAAAATCAATAAAATAACTTAATTATTATTTTTGCTGCTTCAAATTTTGGCATTGAAATGGTCCTTGAAATGTAGTAGATATTTTATAATATAGTCGCACATTAAATGTAATAATGATAATTAACTACATTATGATAGACAATCAGCAATTATTTTTTTGGATAATGTCAAAACTGGTAGTTCATGCTTGTCAAAAATTTATGGTAGCCTTCAAAAATATTTTCAATAACGATTCCTGTAAATTTTCTGGTGCGGTTATAACACTTGGATCGATAAGTCTCGGGACTAACTAAGAAAAACACGTTTTTTTGGCAAAATTCGACTTTATTCATCAACATAGTCTCCTTCAAGAGCAACACAATCAGTCCAGCGCTTCTCTAACATTTCAATACCTTTCTTGTAGAACGATTTATCTTTGGCCTCGAAATAAGCGTTCGTTTCGGCGATGACTTCCTCGTTGGAGTAGAATCTCTTTCCTTGGAGCATTTTTTTGAGGTCTGCAAACAGGTAGTAGTCGCTGGGGGCCAGATCCGGTGAATATGGTGGGTGTGGAAGCAATTCGAAGCCCAATTCATGCAATTTCGCCATTGTAGCGAGCGACTTGTGACACGGCGCATTGTCTTGGTGAAAGAGCACTTTCTTCTTTTTCATTTGGAGCCGTTTCTCACCGATTTCGTTCTTCAAACGCATCAATTGGACAATGTAACGTTCGCTATTGATGGTCTTACCTTTTTCAAGGTAGTCGATGAACAAAACTCCATGAGCATCCCAAAATACTGAGGCCATAACCTTACCGGTCCACATTTGCGTTTTTGGCCGCTTTGGACGCTTCTCACCGACTGCAGTCCACTCGGCTGACGACCGCTTTGACTCTGGAGTGTAGTGAAGGATCCAGGTTTCGTCCATTGTCACATACCGACGCAAAAAATCCGGTTTGTTTCGGCGAAACAGCTTCAAACAGCGCTCAGAATCAACGACACGTTGTTGTTTTTGATCCACTGTGAGCAAACGCGCACCCACTTTGACAACAGCTTCCTCATAGACAAATGTTCATGCAAAATAGTGTACACACTGCCGTATGATATCTTTAAGGTGTCAGCTATCTCACGCAATTTTAATTTACGGTTTTCGAAAACGATTTGGTGGACTTTTTTGATGATTTCCGGGGTAATTGCCTCATTTGGCCGGCCAGAGCGTTCAGCATCTTCAGTGTCTGTACGACCACGTTTAAACTCAGCATACCACCGACAAATGGTTGTTTTTGATGGAGCAGATTCCCTGTAGCACTTTTCAAGCCATTGCTGAGCTTGCACTGTGTTTTTTTTCATCAAAAAACAATGATAAATCAACACACGAAATTGTTTCGAATCCATTATTCTGAGAATATCAAGACGAGCGTCACTTAAATCACTGTAACTCATGGACCAAACATCAGAATGTCATGAAATTTTGACAGGTATCTTTTGAAGGTTGTTACTTATGAAAAATCATACGGAACTTTTGTTGGCAACGCCATCTATGTGTCAGTCCCGGGACTTATTGATCCACGTGTTACATTAATTTCAGCAGTTCGTATCTATTCAATTTATTCAAGGTCAAAAATTATGAAATCACTTTCAAAGTGGAAAAAAATATAATTTGCCTAATTTTTTCTCTGTAATAGCACACTAAGTAAAAAAATAAGTAAGCACACAATGAATATTAGATTTCAAAACGGGCTTTTGATATTTTTAATTTGAGTAAAGCAATAAGAGTTGTCTAGAACCCAGACAAACCAACATTTTTTTAATCTGAATAAATCTTAAATTAATTTGTATTTAAAAAAAAACTTATAGGCACCGCGCAAACCATACGTCAAATTATTTAAAAACAAGCGCGAAACCTACTGCGCATGCGTAAAATGGTGATCCATATATAAGATACAGTGGCAAAATAATGCAAATACTTAATTGACAAGGATCCACTAAATAATATAAAATTAATTACTAGATTTTTTTACTAACAACATGAAATTTAATCACAAACAATATATTGCTTATTATGACAGTTGAAAAAAGATTGTTACGTCACGGGAGAAATGGCTTACCTATTTTTTTCTTTTAGCTGGCAATAAAATAAAGAGGTGTTTTCACATGACATAATTTCAGCAAGATTAATTATCCTTATTGCGGCCATAGCGCAGTTTCTGCTCATACTTATAAAAACATTTTTTATGCTCAATATAAAACGTTTGAAAAAGATTATATTTACAGATAAAAATATGATTTATGCTTTATTATGATTCTAACTGGTGTAAAAAATTAAATCAAATGATAAAACAATTTACACTTCTTAATGGTCGTTCTTTTACTTCGTGTATAAAAAATGGAATTCCCAACAGAAAAAAACTATCGCCTAAACAGGACTAAATAAACGAATAAAAAGTGACATATTATATTAGGTGTAGTAAAAAGTCCTGACGTTTTTTTTAAATGAAACTCAAAGTGTTTTTTTTAGTATTTTTTATTAGTTTTATTTATAAAAAGTAATATCCCTGTCTATCTATAACCTTCTTCTACCTATTAGACAAGTCTAAAATCCATTTAGTAAAAAACTCTACTGATTTGGAATTAAAATAGTCGGAAATAGCGTTTTTCACGTAATTTTTGCTTAAAATTTTTTATCCCTAAAAGTTTTTTATATTAAACGGAATAAATGGTAATCCAATTGTGCTAGATCTGGTAAATAAGGTGGAAGCAATAAAGTTTCCCTATCCTACTCTTGGATTTTTTCCCATGTCATATTCGCCACATGCGGTTGCGCGTTTTCGTTTTGCAGTTAATCGTTGCGCCCATTCATCCTGCCCGGCCTCTTTCTTGTCAAAGCTGCACTTAATTTGTTTAATTGGTCACAGTATACTTGTGCCGTCATAGTTTCACCATATTTTAACACTTCATAATGAATTATTCCTTTGAAATCCCTCCAAACACAAAGTAAGGATTTTTTGGGTGTAAACCAGTTCGAGGGGTCGGAATTGTTTGTTGTCGACGATTTAGATATTGTTTTTTCTTCGATATATTCGTATATAACACCCACTTTTAATCTCCGATAATCTGGATTAGAAAAAATGGTCGTAAAGTGTGTTTTTTTTGCATCAATTGGCACGCGCTTAGTCGCTGCGCCTTGTTCCGATCGCTCAACGCGTGTGGCGCCCAAATTCCTACTTTTCGAATTTTTCCCAAACTTTTCAGGTACTTATGTGTTATGGACCATTTAGTACAGACTATATTGGACAATTCCTTTTTTGTTAGCATAGGATTTTTTCGATTTCAGCTTTCAGGGCTACTTCATCCACTCATACAGTGGTCGTCGAATTCGAGGGTGATTTTCAATGCTTAAATTGCCAGATTTAAATTTTGTAAACCATCTCTGACATTTTCGAACCTTTAACACGTCTCTATAAACGTCGCAAATGTCTTTAGTGGCGACGACTGCACTGTTCTGGGCGTAATATTGAAAAAGCATGCAACCGCGCAGATATTTTTATGAAGGGCAAAGTTCGGTCATTCTATTTGGGGCGAATGAAACTTTTTTTTCTATACGGAACGTAACTTGAGATGTCACACAACAAGAAAAAAAATATTATGACATCTTATTTAACCAAAGGCCCGAAGCCAACCGATTTTAAGACACGCGTTTGAAAAAAACGTCAGGACTTTTTACTACACCTAATATATCATCGTATTGACATTTGTTTTTTTATTTGAGTTTGATGCGCATTGCGGTGATATGGCAAAGCGGTGCAATGGGATGTTTACATAACTTGAATCTTTCATTAAGAAAATGAAAAATTCCAATTTTTTTATAATAGTATTTTTATACAGTATGAGCCCGATTTTACGCTTTTTAATAGACCATGAAAAAAAACTGAAAATGAGGGAATTAATAAATGCGGGATAACTTAGAAAATAACATTAAAATTTAATTTTCACTTGATAACGTTCATTTTCATTTTAATGTGGTCTGTCGTCACTCCTTGGAAGAAAACAATTACGTATAAACAAAAAATAAAAAACAACGCTTAGTATGTAGCATTCTCATAATTTAATATATTTTAAGATCAGGACCGGTTTCGCTCACTGTGATGTGAGCATCATCAACTGATTAGTCTGAATTTTTTTCAGCATTTTTTTAAAGTCCAAAATATTACATGTTTCGCTTTTAATATTTTAAATGTCACTTCTTTATGGAAGATATTATCTTTAAATAACATGAGGCACAATATTTAGACAGTCGTTAGCGATAATGCAGTTAGCCTTTAAAAAAGTAAAATCATTTTTTTATTCCAAACATATATGTAGATGAACCCGTTGTTAGAATAATAAGCGAGTTAGAGGGTTTTTGTTTAAAATGAATTGGCAAATTGTAAATAAACAATTAGCGTTTAATATTATACAATTTTATATCAACAATTATATGATATTAAAATCAGGACAACACTAAGGCAGAGCTGACAGTTAATACATTAAAAGTTGTAAAAAACTTACATGTTAAGGCGTTCAAAAAAATGTTTTCAATTGATTTTCCAGCATTTCTCTTTTTTTTTCAGTCTCTTAAAACAGTGCTCCGTAATCTTTTATCAACCATGGCACACTTCAAAGAAGTCGTCAGTCGTTTGCGGCACACCACATGCAAAAATGTGTGAATTACTGAAATACTTTTAATTTATGATCGCTTATTATCTAAACATTTAATTTTGATTCGATGTGTATATTATAAATAGTTACTTTTTTTATCATTACCTATTCAATATAGATGTATTATAGATATATATATTGTCTGAATGCTTTCTGGGCAGTTATTTTGACCTGAAAAAAAGTACAATTAATTTTGTTAGTGTATCGGCAAAAGGTCCAGTAAGAAATCCAATATATATTAACGGTAATAAATAAGTGCATTGATTGAAAATCATTTAAATGCATTGTGCCATGGCACACTGGTTGCGGAGCACTGTCTTAAAATGAACGTAAATATGTGATGCTTGACTTCGATAAATCACTGAACTGTATGTTCGTTTTTTTAATTAGCGGCTAAAAGTATTGTGTTCATATTTTTTAGTAAATGATTTATTCTAATTGATTGCTAAGTAATGGAAATATGCAAATTATCAACTCGAAAATTTCCCAATCTCTGGCGCATGCTTTACGAAATTCCGTGATTCTTTTTAATTCATTTAGTCACACTGTATATTAAATTAAACAAGAAATGTGTTTAACTGGAACAATATGGGCCAAATGTCATTTCAACGCTCTGCTGTTTTAACGTATAAATTAGTAATTTAATCATAATAATAGTACAGAAATGTAATAAGGATTTGTTCGACAGCAAATTAATAATAGACACTTATTTTTTATGATCTAATGGATATAATTATTTTGAAAGTGTGTTCCAAACTTTATTGTTGCACTTGGAGTGTTACTAGATGTCATATTTGTTTCGTTTTTTTGAGGAAAACTCTAATGAATATGATGATTGTAGTTCTTAATTTAAAAATGGAAAGAGTATTGTTGGGAGGGACTAAGATAAAAATTATCATGCAAATTATTATAACACTACAACTAACGTATTAATTAGTAACGCTGATATGTGAAAATTCTTGTGGAAGCTGATTGGAAGATGCCCCTAAAGATTTTTCTCAAAGAACCGAAACATGTGTTACATAACACGTCAATAATAATATTTTAAAAAACTATCAATTATATTATAGCATAGTTTTGTATTCAAAATGAGTTTTCAGAAAGGCATCAGCGAGTCCATCGAGAATGGAAGTTGTTATTGATCCGCTTAAATTCTCGTTTCATGAGAGAGGATAATTGACTAATGTTACTAAATTACTAAAAGGTAGTTTATAGCTTTCGCTGTGTCCTGTCTTTAGGATGAGACGTATAAATCCATTATAACTATCAGTTAATGAAGTTGTCCGTAGGAGGTTTCAAATCCATGCACACATTACAATGGCCGAAAGGATAATGTTGAAAACTTGTCTATGGTCCCGAAGTTTGCATGATAACCTTGAAATTATTTTTTTGTAAAAATTTGTATCGATTAATTTCAAGGATTTCTTGTTTATCTAATTTCAGTGATTTGTTATTGAAATGTAGGATTTTGTAGTTTATAGTAAAATCCTACATTTCAATAACAAATCACTGAAATTAGATAAACAAGAAATCCTTGAAATTAATCGATACAAATTTTTGCCGAATTCTAACCTTATAAATGAACAAACTACTTTTGCGTCGTCACCATTGTTATACTCATTAAATTAGATTAATAAATATATATTTCATATAAATATAATTTTTTTTTTTTTGAAAATGATATTGCCTCTTTATAGTTTATTTTTTTACAGAAAATATGGGTACGCCCTGATTGACCATATCTTCCCATCTCATCGATTCATCTTTAATTGACTATCATTAAAATTCTCATATATTAATTCATTTTGTTATTAAGTAGTAAGTGTGGGTTATTTTCGTCATTAAAATTTCCCACTCCTTACTTCCTTATTGATTGTTCAGAGCTCCTAATGGATTATTGATTTAACATAATTGTATTTGTAAGTCTTAATAAATGATTGTTAACATTTATTTTTTATACTAATTTACTTTATTGGTATCAATATTGTATGATTTTATGTAAATTGATTCCTAGTTCTTGAACCCATGGTTTTGTACACCTGCTACCTTTAACTCAAATTTTTTTTTTTTGTTTTGTATAAATAGACTTGTTTGTAAATTGTATTCTATCAGTTGATAATGCTCGCGATGAGCGAAACCGGTCCTGATTAAAAAATATATTGTGGAAATAAGTACTAAAAAAATGTGTTTTTATTATAAATGTGTATTATTGTAAATATTAATTTATACTAATTTACTTTATTTGTATCAATATTGTATGATTTTATGTAAATCGTTTCCTAGTTCTTGTACCCATGGTTTTGTACACCTGCTACCATTAACTCAAATTAATTTTTTGTTTTGTATAAATAGACTTGTTTGTAAATTGTATTCTATCAGTTGATAATGCTCGCGATGAGCGAAACCGGTCCTGATCAAAAAATATATTGTGGAAATAAGTACTAAAAAAATGTGTTTTTATTATTTAAAATATAATGCCTTTCCATCAAGAAGTGACAGTTAACACCTTAAAAGTGATATTTATTATTATTAAATAGTTAACAATTATTATTATATCATACCTATTTGTAAGTTGGACAAACAAAATGATACACCTGATAAGTAAATGAACGTCAATAATCAAAAGAATGTTGACTGAATAATGTTTGGCCACATTGCCTCGCATTTTAGAAGTAATATGATAAAAAAAACTGTCTGCATGTAATTACTATACTGTATTTGAGATTCAAAGATTATTATCGAAACATTTATTATTCAAGGTGTAAGGCAAAACGGCTAAAACTAAAATTCAATGCAATCTTCTCGAACTCGATTGGCATTTATACCATTCAATAACATCAAGTCTGAAAAACAAGAGGAAATTGATTCAAATTTATATAAATACTTGATTAGTCCGTGAATATTTGATAAAAATATCAGTTATTAGTTGCGAGCTTTAAAAATTATATAAAAGAGATGAAAATTGTTATTATTTACATATTTCATTCATTCGAAACCTTTTTTCAGGCACGGCATACTTCCCAAATATATGTGACACACTTAAATGATGAAGTGTTTTGTTTTATTACTTCGTAAATAAATCAGAAAAATGTAAGCTACGGTTAAGAAACAGAAAGTTAAATGACAGTGCCCAAGCACTAATAAAATTGAGGAATGCAACTTAGTGGAATTTAAAATTTGTTGCCATTTTTAAAATGAATAATTTCTATGACTAGTTCATCATTTTGACTGACGTTTATGTTAAACATTGTAAAAATTGATTGAGATTCTCATAGATTAGCAATGACACACAATCAAAAATGTCACTCAAATGTATGTAGATCCGAACCTGTACTTTACCAAACGACATGATTGACTATTTAATTTTATTTCGAAAGCATTATTCGTAGCTGACCATCATTAGAATAAAAACGGGACGCACACAACTGGTGATGAAAGAGGAGATGTCAGTGCAACTTTAAATATGTTTATTTAAGCAAGAATCGTTTATTTAAGCATTCAAAACCTTCAGATCATGAAAATAATTTTATTAGTCAGCTAAAAAGTGCCAATTTTTTTATTCAGTGAAAATTTAGAGCATTTTTTTTTCTATGTTTTACAACGAAGCCCAAAATGACTTACCGAGTCATCGATAATAAAAAAGAATAATTTTTCTTGATCCTTTAGATATCGTATGGTTTCATGTTACTGCAAGTCAAACACAAAAAGCAACTAAAAGTCGCCTTATTATAGATCTTAGGGCTTAATTTGTTTGACTCGCTAATTTTCTTAATTTTAATTTATAAGCTCTTCACAGCCCTGAATACAGTTAAGACTTACAATTACCATAATGTTCACCCTTAATGCAAATTTAACTCGTCATTGGTATGCGTGAGATTCTTTTTTTTAATAAAAAATCTTATTTACATTTTTTTATAGCCAGGAAACGGGACTTACCTAGTTTAATATATTTATTAAAAAAGTGTTGTCAAATATGTATAACGAAATAAGACAGTTGGTAGTAAGTCTAAATATGTATACGGTAAAATTTCAAATTGATCAATGTTCTAAAATTTTTTTTTGAGTGTGTGACATGGTTAAAATAAAAGTATCCGGTTTCTTTTTAATGCATATTTTACTAAATAATATTCGATTGAAAATATTTAGATTTTTTACTACAGATATTGATTAGTAAAATTTATATATATGTATATATAATTTACAAAATTAATTTGCGTGTTATTTGTTTTTTAAACGCCGTTCCTATAACTAAGGTTACTTTATTTTTCCGAGATTTTTAAACAAGTTATTTATAATCATATTGTGTAGTACATACTGTTATAATAACGGATTAGTTCATACATGGAATTCAAAAAAAGACATCGGAAGGAATGATAACATTAATAAAAATACGCTCTCTACCGTATCATGGCGTAAAATAAATAATTAAAAAAAATTGAATCGAATAAGTTCATGAGATTATACAGTCCTGACAAATATTACTTTCCGTAGTATATAGTTTTTAACGATCTTCATTTAGTAGACTAATTCGGAGAAATAAACACTGAGATTTTTTGGGTTACCGGAATACCACGTCCCGATGTATCGGGACGAATGGCAACCCTATTTAAGTAGAACATTTTATTTTATACCGTCATCAGTTTTTTTCAACAATTGTCTTAAGTGAGTGGAATTCTTTTGATTATTTAGAATAACCCACTTTCAAATCATATCAAAAAAAAAATTTACGTGTAAACCTTCAATTCATGACGATACTACACACATAGCTAGTTGAACGAGATATGCTGTTTTAAACAATGAAGACATTATAATTTTATGTAGATTAAAATAAAATGTGCCATAAAAATATCAAATCAAAAAAAAAAAAACCAGTGGCACAATGTTTAGGTCACTGCATTTTTGTAAGTTCAAGCCATTATGCAAAATAGAATACATTGGAAACGCTTTCTTGTATGAATATTTAAGTTACCTCCGCATTATTTGTTATTGAATCGTCACTTGTGGTATTTACGATTTAAACTAATGGCAACATTGTGATGTTTTAAATTGTTTTAAACCACTGACTGCTATCGTCTAAGCTCTTTGGACATCTGATTACAGCGTGTTGATAAGGACTGTGATCGTTAAAAAAAGCTCGATTCTCAATCTCGATCAGACAATTGTTTCATTGAGATATTCTTTGAAATTTTCCAATAGAAAAAGTGGTCAGAATCTTCCGTTTATCACGACTCCGGTCATAGCACCGCGACTCCAAGACTCCGACTCCGATTCCACAGCCCTGGTGTTGAAACATGATAAGAGTGTCAGTAACGCAAGGGTTTTTGTGGATAAACATATATTTGTGGGAAGAAATTCAAGGTGTATTGGATACATTAATTCAAAAGGGATTTATTAATAGTAACCAAGACACAGAAGAATTCGATGAGTATTTACTTATTAATAACTATATTACACCCCAAAAAGTCACCGAATGGAATATTGGAAACGTTTCAATCGAAAATCGCTGGATTGAAAGCTTCTAACACTTTCGTAATAATAATTTGAACCATAAAAACTTTAGAGTGATCATTGAATACATTTTATGCTTGCCCGGAACAAGAGCACCCGTAGAAAGAGTCTCTTGATAGATGAATAAGTTGTGGACGACAGAAAAAACGCAATCACAAGTCGGAGTACTTAAAACGATGTTGTTAGTAAAAATAAATTTAAAAAAACCTGCCAAGAATTCCATTCTTATTTAAAAGCAAACCCAGTTATACTTAAGAAAATTTGTTCATCAGAAAAATATAAAACAACATAATTTTTTTCATATTCATATTATTTATTCCTCTTATTTTCTTTATCAACATTCCTTTTCTTTTTATTAATACATAAAAACTATGAAAAAACACGTGTTTTCTTGAATATACATACTATTACGTAAAAATTGGTAGATGTCCCGTTTCGAGGACAAAAATAAATGGTCACATTAGAGAAACTAAAAAAACTGTTTAAATGTTTAAAAAAAAATGAATTTAGTATATCACCTTTAATTACAACGACGCTATGTAGATAATTATAGATTTATATGCAATTAAAATAGTTTAAAGCTAACGTTTGATATCAAACAAAATAGAGTTTCTATTCCATGCGGTTTTAGTTGAAACATATATTTATCACAATCACAGGAATCAAAATAAACACTTATATAAGCGTGAAAAGAATGAAAAAAACTTTTCCAAGTCATCAAACATTAAAAAAACCAAACAAAACCTTTCGTTTGTCGGGTAGGGGAAGTTTTTTTACAAGCCCAAAAAACATTTTAAAATCAAAAGTGTTCGTGCTACGAGTATCGAATAAGACTAGATTTTTTATTCAGAGATAATTGTTTGATCGAAGTTATTATTAAATTGGAAGAAGAGACGAAAAAGTATAATCAAAAAATGAAATAAATTAATTATTTTTGTTCAGCTTTTATGCATTTTAAAAAGTATTTTTTTTTGTAATAATTTATAATAAAATTAATGTCGGATTTTATATATTCATCTGGTCATGGCCGAAATACATGACGAATTTCAAATTTCTGTATATATTTTTTTAAAAAGCTTATGAATGAAGAATAAATGACCTTCTTATAGAGATATATGTAGAGAATTTTTTGACGAGAACTCTTTGTAACTCAGATGTTAAGCATCTTTTATTTGGAGAGAAAGGATAGTTATTGGATAAGACCAGTGGTTAACATAACGAATACGATGTGCCCAGTTTTTAAGATTGCAATTTAAGACGTCACGAGCACCCAACATAACAATGAATTAAAAGGAGAGAAAGAAATGTATTCTTACATTTTGTTGACTGCTGCAACTTTGACTATAGAAATAATATACAAAATTCAAATAAAAATATTCTAAAGTTGTCGTAATATTTTTTCGTGGAATTAATATTGTATTTACAAGTCTCGTGTAAAAATAAAACACCAGTTTCAAGGTAAATATTCGTGTGACATTATTATCCCTGGATAGAGCACCATTGACGTAATCGTTACGCAGATACCAAAATTTATTGACACGATTTCATTTGTTGCCATGAAAAAAATGATTTCTGGCAGATTAATTTAAATTTGATCGTTGAATGCTGATGATGTGTTTCAGATCAGTGATCCGCAACTGGGTTGCCCGCAGCACATTTTTTTAACGGAAGAAACTTCCATGGTATCGACTGAGGGTGCTTGATAGAATTTCAATATGAAATTTTAATTGTGAAAACTTTGTACGATTCCACATGTTTTGTCACTAACGTCAGCTCTGTTGCATCCGTGTGATAGAATGCCCGAAGATTCCGAAAGGCGAAATCCGGGTCGTCAGTGACAAAACATATGAAATCGTACAAAGTTTTAATTTAAGAAGAAAAATCATATGATTCGTCTGCACTAAAAAATATTTTGTGAAAATATAATCATATATGAAAGCAGAAATAATTATTTTTTCCAAGGATTTAAGTATATAAATATTATACACTACAAAATAAAACGTAAATTTATAAGAATCAAAATTGTACTTATATAAGGTAAACCATTGCGTTGATATTGCATATTCCGTTTCTTTATTCACTTGTGGTATGCCGTGAAATTTTGGAAAAAAGCTTTGGTGTGCTGTTGAAGACAAAGGTTGCGAAGCACTGTTTTAGATCAATAATACATTATGCATTAACACTAAATAACTCAAAATGTGACCATCAATTTAATTTGAACTTTTGAACTTTTTCCCTTTCGCCGTAACTCCATCGTACATCAAAATGAACGCATTCTATTTTTACTAACGAATATACATATTTGAAATGTGCCTTTGCTGTAACATATACTTTATTACTAATTCGATAATTTAGTTTTCGTAACTGACTCGACTGAAAAAATAAATTTGATTCTATTTTGCTAAAATTCCCAGAAGATTTATTACTTGCATGCAGTTGCTTTTCATATATTCCTGTAAAACCTTTCGTTTTGACAGCTCGTTAGAAAATATTTCAAATCATGTCACATGTCCGCACAATCTATCAACAATTGAACCATCTGATAAAAAATCTTCATAAGTAATGTGCTGAATTGTAAAAAATTTGCAACATGTTTTGCCGCGCATTACCCAAGTTTCACCGATTGGCTTCTTCAGACAATGATGAACAAAACTGACACATAATTAACGGTTTGCATTAGCTATAGCTAATGTAATTACATTTGAAAAAATATAGACTCTAAGGTTAGAAGCAAAATATATACATAAATAATCTGAAATATTTTTAATACATAAACTCTTGATTTTTATAAATACGATTTTATTTAAATTGTATTTGACATTTCGTTAACAACTAGCTGACCCGGCAAACGTTGTATCGCTTTAGAATCAATTAATGTTGTGTTAACTTATAAGCTGAATAAAATTCAGTTTTTTGCTATCAAGATAAAATGAATACTAAAACTGAAGTAAGTTCAATTAATGTGTAAAAACTAAAATGAAAAGTGTTTTATTGTAATTACATTGAAATTAATGCAATTCACGTGGTAGCAAGGCATTTACTCTATTGAAGCGAATCGAAATGATTCGAGTAGCATTGTTGCACTACTTTCTGGTAAACTATTGTAGGATGGGTTGCACTTGGGTCAATCTCGTATGTCTAAATGTTGTTAAACGTGCAAATGGATTGCTTTGGCAAATCGAAAAGAACTGCTCAATGTGCTCGGCGGAGGTGTTTCAGCAAGTTGAGCAAGCTTTAATGCAAATTTGAATTGTTACAACTTTTTACAATTCTACATGTTTTGTCACTAACGACCCGACTTTCGCCTTTCGGAATCTTCAGGCATTCTATCACACGGATGCAACAGAACTGACGTACAATAAACAGTTAGCATCGTCTATACCAAAGGTATTAATTACAAGAAAATACTAACCCCAACGCAAGCACTAAATGGCAGGTAAAATTAATTTAATAGTTATAATCTAATAATAATTAAATCAATTGTCTGATAATTTTTATTAACGATCTTGTTAATGAGTCATTCTTGAAAGGGTTTTACAACAAATAATAATCAATCATCAAAATATAAAATTCCATCAAGCACCTTTAGTCGAATTCATAAATTAGTTAAAAAAACCATTCAATGCGTTGAAATAAACTCGTTAACCATTCTTCAGATCTTTCATCGCAAAATGTACAACAGTGATATGACGTTGATGAATAAGCAATGAGAATTGTCGGATTGCAGCTTATATATCGACAAATAAAAAAATCATCGAAATCAGTCAATTAACTCTCGAGATATTATAAATAGTGGCGTTTTAAGAAATGTATAATAAAATGAATTTTCTTTATAATGAGTGATTTTTCCAGTGTTTTAATAATTATTCTGCTATTTAGCGTGGAGACAAATCCAACAATCAAAGATCATAAAAATCGGTTCAGCCGTTCTTGAGTTATACAATAAATGGTGTAACTACTCGACTTTGTTTTGTATATAATATAACATACACAGATGTACAAAGTTTTAACAATTCAAATTTAATAGATTTTTATTTTTACAATTCTAAATAAATCTTTTGTACTAATATTGTAGTCGGCGTGTGTGGGCTAGTGGTAAAAACCTTGCCCTAGCGGTGCAAGGTCGCTTGAGCTTAGTTCAATTAAATTTGTTATCTTGGACGTGGGAGTTGACTATGTAATGTCATTTATAGTTGAGTTGATTTCAATCGATGTATAAAAGTTATGATCTGTTATAGTTTTAATTTTTTTGAATATTTGGCGCACTGGCCTTTAATGCTTATCGTTAAAAAATATTTATGGTCATTTTCTTCAGTATAATGTTTTTATAGTAACGTCCTTATGGTATTATTTTGAAACAGACATGATGCGCTACACGTATGGAAGGTAGTTTGTAAGAAACATTTGGGTATAATATTTACTATATATATGTTTAATTCTGAGTAATTCGTATTATCCTTTTTAAAGCAGCGGTTTAAGCAACAACACACAATGTGGGGCCACACACAGAGAAATTTACTATGGCTTCATAGTAAATATTGATATTTCAAACAATGGTTTTTAGAAAGTATTTATTTATTCAAATTGGTTGAATATACCTGATTGTACAGCAGTTGGGTGTTCACCCAAAATATCTCGCGAAAGCTTATTTTTTTAGTAAATATAACTGCTATTTTAATTATTTTTCCTAACAAAATGAGTTGCCCCCACGAGACATTTCCATATCAAACCGCTATAGATCTTAACGCTCCATGAATTTGATATCTCAAAAAAAAGGTGTTTATAATGCGGGCACAGTAATTTTACGCGAGAATCGCTGCTTTACAATAATGTATTAGCGCACTAGTCCACGAGATTGAAGCCGAATATGGACCAATTGATATCGGAGCATCAGGTATAATATTAAGTCGAGTCATAAAAAACTTCCGCCCGGGCAGGCTGCGACTGTTGTTACTGTTCACACACAATGGGATATTTCTGGATATTGGGTTTGTGTTTTTACTTCACAGGTAGGGCTTGGTCAGTCTATAGACAACTTCCTTGGAGTGCACACGTTACATAGATTTTTTTTTTGCCTTTAAAATGGAGAGAAAAAAATTACACATTCGATATGTGATGCTTTGGGAATTTAAGCAAGGAAATAGTGCTGCAGCCACGGCTCAAAAACTATGCAGTGTGTATGGTGAAGGACTGATAACTGATCGGGCAGTAAGAAATTGGTTTGTCAAATTCCGTTCTGGAGATATAACCTTGAAAAATGAACCAAAGACGCGTCGCCCTTCTGACTTTGATGACGATGTATTGAAGTCAAAATTGGAAGAAAATCCACGCAGGTCGAGCAGAGAATTAGCAGAGAGCCTCACTACATCACAATCAACTATTTGCCGCCACCTTGAAAAATTATGGATAGTAAGCAAACTAGGAGTATGGGTACCCCATAATCCGAGAGAACGCAATAAGGCGGATAGGATGTCCATTGCCAGAAGTCTCCTCTCACGAAAAAAAAATGAATTCTTGGTGAAGATTATTACTGGTGATGAAAAATAGATCACTCATGAAAACATCATCCGTAAAAGACAGTGGTTAGATAAAGATCACCGTCCTCTACCAGATCCTAAAGCAAATATTCACGGCAAGAAAATTTTGGTGTCGAGATCGCCAAGGGATCATTCACTATGAGCTTCTGAATAGGAATGAAACGGTGACAGCGGATGCAAATAGTTCAAGAAAAACTTTTGGAAAAACGCCCTGCACTCGTCAACCGCAAAAATATTATTCTGCTGCATGATAATGCAAGACCACATACAGCAAGGGCGACTCAAGAAATTTTTTTAGAACTTGGCTGGTCTGTTTTGCCCCATCCACCATACTCTCCAGACCTTGCTCCAACAGATTACCATCTTTTTTGTTCCTTACAAAAAATTTTGAATGGAAAAAGCTTCACTTCCTCTTGTAGTCACGCGTTGTTGAGACGCGTAAGTATTCCGTACGGTTTATAGTTTTAAGATAAATTATTTTTGTAAGGCGCGTACGTGCTACGGAATAGCGCAGAAAGATACAGTCACAGTTTGCGTATCACGTACGTTCATAAACATAGGGCGGTTTAATTAATTTACTTCAGTTGAATGCATGTATCATATATTCTATGGTTGTCTGTAAACTGTTTTCTTAGATCTTGAATCTTTGATTTGTATATTTGCTAACTATAAACTCTAAAAATTGTATAAATAGGCTTGTTTGTAATTTGCGTTCTAATAAATGATAATGCTCGCGATAAGCGAAATCGATTGTGAATTATATTGTGGAAATAGTATCAATGTTAAATTTATTTTTATTGTAAGTAATTAGAAGTTATTTAGTAAATTACCGAAATAATTTTTTTAAACTCACAAAAAAGACAATTTAATTAATTATATTTTTTTTTTGCAATTCACGAGGACATGTTTTAATCCTCAGACGGCTAACGTCTCAACTGTTGATACGGCTGATTTTTCTGCGTTGATAGTTGATTCCCAAAAATATATGAATTAACAGCGGTTAAAACCTTCTTGTACTCGCTAATTTTTGAGTTAATGCATAGCTTGATTTGTCCTGACAAATTCAGTAAGATTGTTTCAAACCAATATTATTCAATAAACTTTTGAAGTCTAGGTGTTGGAACATCCTTTAAACGGCTCAGCAGAGAATGAGTTAAAATTATTTCGATTAACCGATGTTGACAAATAATTATTCAAGCCAAGTCTGCTGAAAATGTAAAGGAAAAGTTGGTTTTTCTAAAAGTTCTACAACCCCTCTTTTAAGAATGTAAGTATAAAGGTATGTAATAATAATTCGCTGCTGGATCTAAGCTAAGGATCACGTGGACGGAAGAATAATTAAACATCACTGATATCTATTGTTTATTTTGAAAAACTAAATGCACAGTAAAATCCCTTGCGAGGTTCAATCAAGTCCATGGACACATCGAATGAATTCAAAAAACGTCAAAGAGCGTGGTCCATTCATTCACAGAGACAGTCATAAGTATTAACTCTGTCAACACGGATATTCGATTAAACAATCGTTCAACACCGTCGTATCGCTTACCGTGTATATTAAACGGACCTCGCAGATGACCTTTGGTTTACTGTAAGTCTCAACGGCAACTAACCAATTTTGAAAACGCGAGCGAGAAAAAGGAATGTTTTTGAGGGTCTTATGTTTTAGTATATCACCTTGCTTAAAACGCAAGTCATGCCAAGTTTATCAATATCTCGCTCTCTCCTACATCTTTTATCGTGTATTTTTTGTTAAATTTTTCTTCCGCGTTTCTGCACAACAACCCAATGAATTTTTATCGCAATCGATATAGGAATGCACACAGAACAAACAAACAAACATGTGTTTGAATATTTATCGAGATATTATAGATATACCAGAAACGTATTAGCACGTCGTAGGCTAATAATTGTATTTGATGAGCTACAATATGCTGGTGTCTGTCGAATGATATCTACCGAATCAAAACAATGCTTACTAAATATATCACGAATAAAGAAACTTAGGCTGGAGTAGAGTTAACCAACCATTGTAAAATTCGGAAATACTTTACGTTGAATTCTAAAATACTATTTTCAGGATTTCAAACAAATCGTTCATCGTAACTAATTAATATGATCACTTTTAAAGTGTTCATGTTTAAACTGTCATTCCTTGCTGGAAAGGTAAAATATTAAAAATATTATTACCATCGCTCTTCGCGAACATTATCAACTGAATGAAACCGGTACTGATTATAAAATACATTATCGAAATAATACAAAAAATGTGTTGTTATTATTTAAACAAAGAGTCAAAATATTATAAAATTATACCGTTTATAAAATGCACAAGATTGAGTTCGCCATTTTGGAATGTTAAAAAAGTTAATAGTTCTCAATAGAAAAACAAAATACCGTGACAGTAAAACCTTGATTCAACGTTTTCAAATAAAACAAAAGAAAAATGCGGGAAACAAGGAATGCGGGAAAGTTTAAAATACTGATCCTCTATTTGTCCGTCAGATTTGTAGTGTAGTGTTCAACGCGGTTAGTTTCACAACTTCTTTCAGTCGATATTTGAATTAATATAATAATAATATTAAATATATGCGTGTGTGTCAAGTATCTAAAGGCTCCGTCTCAGGAATCCTTAAAATGGCCCATAGCGAGTGATTAGCTTCTTGTCTGAATGATATGCTTAGGCCAGTGAATTTATCAGGTTTTTTCTACCTTTCCTATTTATGTGCATGAAATTAAAGATCGACTAATTAATCTGGCAAACTGTTCATTGAGTTATCTTTCGAAATCGAAAAAGCAGCCTGAATCGTTCGTTTTCACGACTCAGGCCAAAACAACTCGACTCGACAGCCCTGATAAATACAATGGAGTGTTACGTTCTGATAGCAAATATATATATATTTTTTAAAAATGAACAATACTATAAATACTGTAAACATATAATTTAATTTTTTTTTGATTTAATTTCATTATTTGCAAAGAAAGCATTTCAGTGTATTTATATAAACACAAAAAAAATATACAGATATATTTGGGTAGATAGCGAATATACAAGCTAATTATAAATTTTGTATAAATAGCCTTGATTATAATGCTCACGATATGCGAAACCGTGCCTGACCAAAAAATATATAATTTGTGATATCAACTAAAGTTGCTTGATGAAATATTAAAATCAGATTTTAATTGTTAAATTGTTGAACCTTTCGGTTTATTCAGGAATTCTATCACACGGATGTACCGGATGTAACGGATGACCGATAGGCATTCCCTAAAGATGCTGAAAGGCGAAACCCGAGTCGTCAGTGACAAAAAACTTGGAATCGTACAAAGTTTCAACAAATCAAAAAAGATAGACTTTTTTTAACGTGTTAAAATTTATTTACTATTTTGAACTGTATGCTAAAGCTATACATTTTTATTGAAAAACGATAAAAATTACGCTCGAAATACGTAAATGCGTGTTTGTTCGTTGAAATAAAAATGTATTAAGCGACCACTTCATGCAATTAACGGTTTTGATTAGAATGTGTATCGATTAATTAAACTTAAAAAAAACCGTCGACTTTTGTTGCGATGTTTTTTTCCAAAATTTCAATGACAAATACTATCTATCATTGTTGATAAAATAAAACTATTTAAATACTTAATCGTTTGTATTAATTGTAAGATTTATGTTATTTTTTCGAATACTATATATATTTGCTTAAAACTCAGAGCTTTAAGTAAATAATTTTTTTTTAACACCAACGCAGTCTATGTTAACATAAAAAATGTACTAAAATTGATTTTTTATATTTAAAACAAATATTAGTATGTCACTTCTTTTGGAATAATGGTAACGATACATTAAGGTTTTGAGTACGTATGAATTCTTGTTTATTTTATCTCAGTAGTAGAAAAAGTTTTTGTAGTAAATATTTTTTTTATAAATGCCATTCAGGATAATTTTTAATACGTTAAAAATGTTGGTAACCGCTCGCCGGCGAGGTGTGGCAAAGATGTAGATTTTTTACATCATAATCGGAAGTGTACTTTTGCTGGAAAGGTTTCGTTATGGCAGTATCACATCAACGATCGATTAATTAACAGCTAAAATATATTACGCGTTATCGGGTAAACCGATTCGATAAATTGATAGATTAAATGGAAAAGAAGTGAAGATACGAAAAAAAGTTTAATAATAGTGAATTAATTTTTTAAAAAAAAAAAAAAATAGAACAATACTACAGTTTTATGCATTAAAAATACGTACGTGATAAATTCAGTGAAAAATTGTTGGGAAAGCTATATTTTTGCAAGTTTTAGTAAGTTTTTATTTCAACATTATTTAAAAATCCGCAGACTTTCATGTAACAATTGTAAATTTCATTAGTTGGTATATCGTTCAGTGCTTTACAGGATTTGACGGAAAGGATCTTAAAAGCTTCAAATACATATTATTTTAATTCAGTGAAAAAATTGCAATGTATTTTATTTCTACAAAAATTATACGATTATATAGTTGATATTATTGCTATTTTTTCTTTCTGTCCAGTTCTGCCAAGTTAATCAATAATTATAATTGCTTGCCTTCTAATAAGAGAATAGAAAAATACTTTTTTATACAATATATTAATTTGCTCAAACTCATGTATATTTTCTATAGGTAAGGTGTTAACTGTCACTTCTTGATGGGAAGGCAATATATTATAAATAATGAAAACGCATTTTTTAGTACTTATTTCGGCAATATATTTTATGATATGGACCAGTTGATAATGCTCGCAATGAGCGAAACCGGTCTTGATCATTAAATATATATCGTACATAAATATAAAATATTTTTATTATTTATTTTCTATAGGATATAGATTTTATTAAAATAAGTTCATTTACATTGTGAAGCATAATTTATTATAGCATTCTAATGGAAGTATTTTATCAAATTTTCTCTATATGTATTTTTTTTATAAGTTAAATTGAAATGTAAAACATAGATAAGATTATAAGTTTTATAATCGATAAGGGAATTTTAAATATTCTGAGAATACTTCATTATTTCCATCTATAAATCGTTTTTTTTTTAAATGAAACTGTCCGTCTGAGATTTGAGCCAGGTAGTTCTATAATCAAAGGAAACGACGTTTACCACTGTACATTATTTGATAATTGCAATAAAAAAGTAACGTAATAAAATAAGCAAATGTACTGAAAATATTCTACGCCTTTTCCTTAAATTATTTGATTTGCCGGGATTTTTTTAACTTAACTTTTTTACTTACTTGTTTATAAACGCATTACATTTCGTTGCCTACTTTTTGGTTTCTTCATAACATATATTACTTAAACAAACGTTATTCCTAATACGGTAAGAATAGTGATCTTTGATATAAATCGCAAAGATTATACAGTTTTTTCGCTATGAGAATCGTACAGTATATTAATCAGTTTTTCTTTTCCAAACTTCGTAATATTTTTTGATTTGAGTTACAATGAATTATTCATTATTTTAATCTGAATATCTAAATATTTAATTTAAATATCAAAATATTTTACTATAGAAACAATTAGAACATACACTATGAGATTTGCAGTAGCAGTTGTACACTTTCTTTGTATAAAATATGTTGTACGGTGAAAAAATAGTAATGTATTATAGCTCTAAAAGATTTATAAGGTATTCAGCTATTCAGAACTATTTCGGCTTGCTTTATATATTGTTATTTATTTCACCGTGTTATAGTGGAGTTCTACCAAGTAAAGACTAATTTAATAAGTTTTATTAACTCGTAATGGAAATTTAACGGATCTTTAATTATTATTTATTGGTTTCCAACACCTTCTAATTTCAAAACCTTTTGTATTACTCATTTTCTCTTGATGTACACTGAATCAATCGAGGTTCTGATTGTTGGTCGATGAACAGCCATGAATTTGAGGTAAATGAATCAAAAAATATATGATTCTTGTAATTTTTTATTACGTTAACCAATGTGCAAACGTAATGTTCAATATTTGGACAAATTTGTTACCAAGGAAAAAAGTAGTTTTTTTTTTATGTTAACACAGTCTGCGTTAGTATTAAAATTTCTTTATTTACTTAAAGCTCTGAGTTTTAAGCAAAGATATATTGTATTCGGAATAATAACATAAATCTAACAATTTATTTAAACGGTTAAGTATTTAAATAGTTTTTTTATCAAAAATTATTGATGGTATTTGTCGCTGAAATTTTGGTAAAAAAAAACATCGCTACAAAAGTCGACGATTTTTTAAGGCGTTCAATCGTTAATTGCATAAATTGGTGGCTATAGACATTTTTATTTCAACTAACAAAGACTCATTTACGTATTTCAAGCATCATTTTTATCGTTTTTCAATAAAAATATATAACCTTACCATATAGTTAAAAAAAATCATAATAAGGAAAAATTTTAACACGTTAAAAAATATATCTTTTTTGAATTGTTGAAATTTTGTACGATTCCACATGTTTTGTGACTATCGGCCTGGGATTCGCCTTTCGGCATCTTCAGGCATTCTATCTCACGGATGCAACAGAACCAATAAACTGAACTATCCGTGTGATAGAATGCATGAAGATGCCGAAAGGCGAAGCCCTGGTCGCTAATGATAAAAAATGTAAAATCGTACAAAATTTAAATTTGATGTTGAAGTTTCATCAACGATCTTCAGTCGATGTCATAAATTATAAAAAAAATCTATCTTACATTACAAACATGGCTTGAAATTTTAACACGGTGAAAAAAATAGCAAAGTATTTTAGTTCTACAAAATTATTTTTAAAAAATATAGTTGATAGCTATTTCAGCTCACGCCATCGTCAGAACTATGCTTAAATTAACATTCACTTATCCATATATAGCTGTGCAGAAAAGGCACACAATACATCCTCTCTCCTGTTTCAACGGCCTAGCTTGTTACTTTCACACAATAAAACTAAATTTTCATAAATTCTAAGCTAAATTCTAAATGAAACAAAAAGCGGCTATGACAATAAGCTTACATGTGGAGTGAAGTGGTCATTACGGAAGCAAATCAGACCACCCCTTTGTAAAAGGGTCGGACTAAGGGGGATACTATTATATTAGTTTGTTCGTTAAGAATCCTTTGTGATAATTGATGTCTATTAATTTCCAGCTGTTCAAAAGCCGTCATTCTGCGACCCTTACTACAAAGATGCAAACATTTAGGCGTTGAGTTTGAATTTATATTATGTGATTCGTTAATAACGTGATTAGCGAATTGTGAATCTGTTTTTTGACTGTTAAATGATCTTACATGTTCCTTAGCTCGAGTAACTTAAAATTTTACATTAAATAATTTAATCTTGAAAATTATTAATAAACGATACTATGACCAATTTTAATAATATAATTATATACATATATATGCAACTTAAATACTGTTCGTGAAAAAATCTTTCAGAATCCACTATGTTTATAAGAAACTAAATTGACTTATTCGAAATGCAACCAAACTTGTTAATTTAATCAATGCAGCCAATAATATTTGTAATACGCCTGGGCTTAAAGAAATTTCCTCTGGCAATGGGAGAAAATAAATATTTAACTAATGGCAACATTTGTGAGTTAATCAATATTTATAAAAAGAAAAAAAAACTTACTCTAACATCTGTTACAATCATTATTAATAATGTCACAATCTTTATCAATATATGCACATTTTTTTTTGCTAAATGCGTATTATCAATATATGCACATAATACGCATTTAGCAAAAAAAATACAAATTCGAATCTCTACAAATTGAATTTTATTTGAAATATAATAACTTTAACCTTCAGTTTTAATTTGGGAAAAAATGCTAATGATAATTTAGTGAAATGTTTTTATCACACACAAAACTAATATTAACTGTCAGAAAAAAAGTGTACCAATATAACGATATTACAAAGTTTAACGCATAGACAATAATTTTTCTGTGTTAGTTAAGTATTTAAAATTCGAATTTATATGTCTCGTATTTCACGATTAAAAATAAAATCGTTTACTTTTGCATTTTTTGTCAGTGTTGCCAACACAGAAATCGTAATCATCGTAAGCATAGTTTCATGATAGTACAATATTATTGAATGAGTTTCATTTGAAGAAAACCGTCAACACTTTAAATTAATTGCCACTATAATCTCACAGGGCTTTCATTTTTTTCATACGCTCAAAATAATCTGGCAAAACGTATCCAATATGTTTAGTGACTTAATACAAATTTTGAAAAATATCTCAATGAACAATTTGTCGGATTGGCTCGTTGATATTTAATTTAATGCACATAAATAAGAAAGGTAGGCAAAAACCTGACAAAACCAAACATTTTTAGTTGAAGTCATGTTTAGTTTAACAACTCTACAGCCCTGATAATAATTAATAGAAAAATTCAATTAAATTAAAACAAAAAAGGCTCAAAACAACCTGCATATTGTAATTTAATTTTTTTATGTGTATGGTTAGTAAACAACACAATTTTAATGATGAAATTAATTAATATACAAAAAAAAACAGTTATATATATATTTTAGTATTGAACGCAAAGTTCGAATAGGTCACGTGCTGGTAAGTTTTTCGAAAACAATAATCACAAATTGCCATTTTATTCCTATGGTAAAAATATTATTGTAGTTAATCATTCTTTAATCTCGAAATTCTTTAATTTCATTGTTTAAGTGCATGCTTTTCCGGAACTTTTTCATATTATTGAATCAAAAAATAATGGTAATGAGGCTTTTAAATTCAGATAAATTCGTTCGTAAAACGTTCATAAAACTGGTATTTGAATTTACTAATAAATATTAAGCAGTCTGAATGATAACACTTGATTGCATTGTGTATTCAAAATCTATAGCAGTCATTGCGAAGCTTTTGAAAAAGTGGGTATTATCCCTTTTTTTAGTTCTAGCTTGTGGGGCTGTAAGTAAGTAACTAAACATTTTTTTGGCTCTGACTTATAGTCTTACATTCTTTTTTGTTTTGAAAATTTAACTTTTTTATTTATATTTTTGATTGTTATCTGTTTAATGAAATAAAAAAAAAGTTTATAAACATTTCATTAAAAAAACCTACGCGGGTCAGTGTCTGACCATCACTGATCTGTAGTCAAAAATAAAAAAAATAGTTTAAAGTGTTAAAAAAATATGTAAAAGATATTTTTTAATTAAAATAAATTTTCTTCTGAAAATCTCCATATTTTTGATTAACAATAATTGAATCAATTTTTGAAATATTTGGTATAGTATCCTATATGTTATGTGTGAGTTATGATAGTAATCTTGGGCCAGATTTTAAATAAAAATACTTCATATTGTTATTTCATTGTGAGATTTATTATCATTTTTGTTGTTCTAATTTCGATGAAGTCAAACTTTATCCACATTTGGTTATGTATAAAATTATAATCTAAATGACTTTTATAAAAAAGTAGCCACTTATCTATATCGAGCAACTGTGTGAATGTAAATTTATTTGCCTGCCATTTGAAACGTACAATCATTCAGCAATCAAATGTCAAAGTGTCGGTCCGAATTCTAGAATTTTCCGTGTAACTATTGACATTGGACCTTTAAAACGCATATTCTGTTTTGTTTAAAACCATATGACATTCGCTTTACGACTAATTCATAAATATTTACATTTCCGCTCAAACAATCTATTTTTGATTGTTCGTCCAGTGGAACATTTTCAGAATAATTAAATTATAAGTGAAAAAGATAATATTTATTTTTTCAGTGTCAACATATAATTATTGATGGTTTTTTTTTTCAAAAATAAAATAAGTCGCATAGTTACTAGAAACAAAACTTGTGCTATATAGTCAAGTTATTTTATGTGTTTTGCGTCATAGTTCGGTACCAAAACATAATAAAATAAAACAAGAGAAATATATTGATTTTTTATTTAAAACTATGTCAAAAATTTTACAAAAATATGTGTTATCAACCTCTGTTCTGTTTTGTATTGTTTTGTCTCTATTGAGTCTTTTTTTCTAACTGATCTGTGTCGTTACTTTAGAATGCTTTTTTTTCACTTGATGTCCATCAAAAAGTACACCTAGAGTTCTATGCCTCTTTGATTCTTGCTTTGTGATTAATTACCGAACTATCGTTATAGATGAGATGGAATTCTGGCGTAACAGACATTTTCTAAATGCCAAAATGCCTGCTTTGAAAGTGACAAATTCCGGATATTATATGTCAATTATTACTCAAAAGTTTTAAATATTCCAGACAATTTTTGTCGCTTCGTGTTATAAAGAGATGGTTTAACTAATAATATACAATTTTTAAACATCTGGTAAATTATTCCAATTACACAAAAAAAATATAACCAAAGATGCACAGTCGTTAAAAAACCACAACTCCGACTTCGATCCTAACATTGACCAAAAACACAACTACAATACAATTACGACTTTGACCAACAACACGACTCTGACTAAAAAAAGTTTTTTTTTGGCTGGCTTTTTATCTACATTTATTTAAAGATTAACCAACCAATCACGCAAATTTTTTATCGAGATAATCTTAAAAATCGCCTAATCAAAATTCAAAATTGCTTGTAAATTATATTCTATCAATCGATAATTCTCGTGATGAGCGAAAACTTTACTGATCATTAAATACATTATGGAAATCAGTACTAAAAATGCGTTTTTATCTCAGTAAAATTTAAGCAATTAATAAATCATTCCATTTTGAATATTGTGGTCCAATTACAAAAAGGAAAATGATTTTATATACACCAAATTTTCTTTAATAAAAAAAAAAAATCATAAAAAATGAACTTTGATAAAACGAAACCATATTTCATTGATTGACAGAAATTCCATCCGCTTGTTCTTACTCTTAACTCTTTCCGCATACAATTTTTTTTAATTTGTTTTTACTCTCAGTGTATGTAAGTTGAAATAAATTGATTTATTGGCATATCGGTCATTAAAAATGATTATGTTGACCTTAAAAGAATAGCTATTGCAGTAAGTATTGTGAACAAAAATATCCGAGAAAATGGCAGTTATTATAAAATATTATAAGAATATACAAATATGAAAATATTTTATAGCTCAAAATTGAGTAATTATTTATTAAAGAAACGTCGTTCTTACATGAAAATATAACATATCAATAAAAAGGGATTTTAAATATTGGTATAAAAACAAAACAAAAAACCCTAAAATAATTTTGCTATTACTAATTTTTATGAATATTACTTGTCTTGAGTGGATATTATAGTTTTTACTTGAATAATTTGTTTATAATGTATGATGGTATGATGCCATATTGATTGTTTTTTATTCTATCAATTTACTGGATATTCGAATATTAATCCAGTAGTTTATTCTATTAAATTATCGGATATTCGATTTCGAAGGTTAGTAGACCTTTATTAATAATTAGTGTTGTTTAATCTTTTTGGCATACGCATTATCTGTGTCACACCTTTGACAAGCTACATAATTAATAAAAGATATCATTAAAACTTATTAATTATTATATTATTATGATCTTTATCACAATATTTATTGATATACATCAACATATTTATTAAATACTAAGTTCAATTGTGAAATCAATTGAAATGCTAGGATTTTTTATACTTAAAGTTTTCGATCACTATAAGATGTTTATAAATAAACATTTGTTGCAAAGCGATGATGTATTATATTATATCATATAACATTCATAATGTGACAAGACGTCCCGTCCGTCAAAAGTTATTTTTCCGAAAGAGAAAGCTCGCATTAACAATGTGATAAAGTGTGCAAAATCAATCTAGTGTACCTTAAATAAAACAAAATTTACATTGTGCTTGCGTATGAATTGTCATCATGCACTTGACGTTTATAAGCTGTAATCAGACTTGTGGTAGAATGTGGAGCGCATATAGTCCATAACGCAATTTAAACATCTGCAGTTTGTCTGCCGAAGGGTTTTGAACACATTATAGTGAAAACATATTCACATTTTTATATATGAAGTATTCGGATGGAAACTTTGATAGAATTTTATAATAATCGATTTAGAATATTACCAATCACAGCAAGAGAATTTCGGCTTTCACTGATTCTGCATTCGAAAGAATTATTAAGCAATAAAAACCTTTAAAAAAATATTTCCTATACGTGTGAGGTGCCTAAAACGACAAAAGTACTCAATTTGTCTTACGTGTCCCGGTTCGGGGGAAAAACAAATGGTAACCTATTTATCCAGCTTATTTCAGTAATGCTTCACAAATGAAGCTTATAAATACATTAATAAATAAAGATATTTTTTATGTAAAAAATGTAAAAAAAAAAACGCTATTATGTCAATTATTATTTAGCATATGTAAATAATAAAATTTGCATTGTTGGTATCGATTATAATAATTGTGTTCCGGAATTATAAAAATAGATATTGATAAAAAATTTAAAACAATCTGTCGGTAAAGATGCATATTTTTGACTTGAAATATTGGCCGGATTAAGAATAATATCTTCAAATGATATATAGATTTATTTGAAATTCAAATTCATAAAATGTCATACTACGTTTTTTGCTTTATTTTTGAGGAAAGAATGTTTTTGTTATATCAAATTGATTATATTTATTGTATAGGAATAACATAAAGTACCAGAGCATATAAGTTTTTTTTGAAATTTTTAGATTGTATCGGGACTTTAAAGTCATGGAGGTGAAACTATACAGAGTTAAAAATACCGTTTGAAAAAAATGGAGATCTGTTACTCATAAGGATATTGTCATGAAAAATTGATACATCAACAGAAAGCTACGAATATAAAGAAGCGTACGTGTTTTCTTTTATAAAATAATATATTATATATTTAAAAATCCCTACTGATTTGGACAAAAATTGAGACGTCTTCAATTATCTACTTAAGTTGATACTGAAATTAGCCTTGTTCCAAAGTGACAAGGAAAATTCGAAAGGAAGGGAGTAGGTCGACTTTTTAGACAAAGCCACATTTATTTTCGATCTACAAACAAAAAATAGGTACACTGAGCGCAATAAAAAGTAATGAAGGTGGTAACGTAAAAAGGACGTATGTTTTTTTTCTTTGTAATTTCATGTCTTTGTATCAGAATGTATGTCTTTGTATCAGAATTTTTAAAATTTATAGAAACTAAAAAAAATAGTTACCCTAAGTCACTCTCATTAGTAGTATGCTACTTTTATTATGTTAGGCGTACAGCCAAAATGTCATTTGATAATCAAAATGAGTAAAAAGCATTTAATAAGAAGAAATTACTTCAACATCAGCAGTTAATTTTATTCGCAACATGACGTTTTCTTGGTACAATAGTTTTGTTATATGAATATACGTTAAATCATCCACAAAACCCATAATTTTTTTACACTACTTAAAATTTCATTTTAGTTGAATTTTGATTGTTTTTTTAATAAAAGTAGGAATTACAGTTGTTGTAGAAAATATGTGACGTCAATTTCACGTAAAAATATTTATTTAATTTTACCATTACACTATGAACATTAAATTTAATATGCATCTTCACACTGCCAATAGCAGTTTTCAGTATGGAATTTTTTTTCAAAAAGATGAAATATTTAATATCACAAACAGTGGAATATCATTGTCCACAATTTGAATTTTAAACTACAAATTAATTTACATAAATTACTACCTACGTCATAGAAAATAATAAATTAATTTGGTAGCATTAAATCTTGTAAATAAAATGCAAATAAATTTTTGCCATTGATAAAAGCTATTAAATAATAAAAAGGGAGTTGGAATTTTTTTTCAAAAACTCACAAATTTTAAGACAGAAAAAAATAATATTTAAAATATTCAAATAAGAAAAGAAAAAAAAGAAAATAAAACATTTCAATAACATTGTGACGTCAACAAATACAATAATGGCATGTATTATTATTTTATCCAGCTCATTATAGATATTATATATAATATACACAATTTATTGCAATTCAATTTTACATTTCAATATTGTAGCTTTGAATTGACTTTAAGTATTAATTTTTTTTTTTGATAAATAAATATTATAAAAATTTAAGTTTTTAAAATTTGAATTGTTGAAACTTTTGGAACAGAACTGACTCATCAGTTTTGTGTGATATAAAGCCTAAAGATAACAAAAGTAGAAACTCGTCAATGATAAAGCATTTTTAATCGTATCAAGTTTCAAAAATTTAAATTTGATATTGAAATTCAATCAAGCACCTTTAGTCGCCATCATTAATTATAAATTTATTGCTTTTGTAACGACAAAATATTTAAGAAATAATGTTGAAAATTACATAAATAAATAACAAAACAAAAAAGAAAGATAGCAAGAAAGTCAACCAAACAAGCTCATGTAAAATCTACTGTAATACATTGAAAATAGTACTCACCTGAACTCACTCTCGTTCACATGGAATTTGTCAACATCCTAAGCAAAACAATTGATCGTTGTTAATGCTCTTACCATCAGCACCCTCATAGGCAGACTGGTTTTCCGCTTTAGAAGAACAAACAAATCATGATCACGATTTCTCAAAAAAATATCTGGGACATACAATTTGATATTATCAAGGATAGCAGAATTCTCATTTTGGCCTCGTACGAGTCGAAAGAAACATGTAGCGAGATAAATTTTTCTTCGAGTTTTCAAATTATTAAAAGTGAGCATACCTGAGAGACAGGCAGGTGTATAAAACCATGGATAGTATCCATACGCCCTCAAGTAAAAAAGGTCAAAAATTTCTTCTGTATCTTTTTTACTACGAGAGCGCTATTTCAAATTTTTGAGGCCCAAAAAATAGACTCACTCCCAAGGCATTTACATTATTCACATATTATCAATTACATTACAGGTGCAGAAAATCATTTGTTAAGTCTTACAGGTATGATTGTTAAATACAGTTATGTATGAGCATACCAAAAACGGTATATATAATGCTAAGAATCATAAATGTGGACTTACTTATTCATAACCAATCAAATAATAAAAAAAGGCAATCAGCAATTCTGAAAAACCAAACCATTCTCACAACAAAAAATTCGATGTATCAATTAATCACGCGAAGAACTTTTTACCATGTTGATTGATGAGTTACGGTAAAAAGTAATGGAAATATTTTGACAAAAAATAAAATTTAGAATCAAAATGAACGGTGTGAATTTTTCATCAAGTATTAACCCTTTGCACTCGTAATTTTTTTTGGGTGAGGGTAGCCTCAACTCGTAATTAATTACACGCACTTTCCAGGATTCATAATCAAAACTTAAAATGAAAATAAATCGTATTTTCAACGGATTTTTGTTCATCAAAAAACTTACACAGCGTGCATATAAATTTTTATAGAAATACAATCGTAAAAAGTTTTTAATTTCTATTTTACGAAAGTTTTAATCCGAGTATATGAATTTTAAACGTGATATTTTTAAAAGCTTTAAAAACATTATAGATAAAGAATATCACATATATCGTTTATTTTCATTACGATTATTTATAAAACTCATATTTGTAAAGTCAAAACAGACATTTGAAATACATAAACTTGAAATTCTTTAATAATTATAACGTACAATACAATTCGAAACGACAATCGAACCTCGACTTTTGCTTTAAAATATCTATTCAAATTAAACATTTTCATATGAATTTTAATCATATGATAGAGAAAATATTATCTGGACGATATATATATATAATATGATAAACAGCAATGAAAATCAATAAAATGTTGTACATAGAAAATATTCAAGCTTAAAGTTTTGGTTCCCCAGTGGGGACATATGAGTAGAACGCTTTTCTTGTTTGGTTCCCAGAGGGGAACATACGAGTGGAAAGGGTTAAGATGTATTTACTGGCAGCTCAAGTACTGATATTACGTTAAAAAAATGCCGTTTCTATTGCTATCTACTCTACTACTACTACAAAGAAGCATCTCTATGGCGTTAGTTGTATGAAATATGTATTAATTTTTATAACGGGACGTCAATTTTTCGATCCTGCTTCATAGTGCGATTTTTAATTTTGTTTGTCCAAATCGTCGTAAAATATGTTCTTATTTATTTTCATACAATAAATTCATGATCTTATTAATATATATTTATTATATGGATATATACTTAGGGGGTCCTCGATGAAAATGCTGCATATTTTATCATTATTTTTCCAAATTTAAATATCATTATTATCAAAATTAATACAACTATCTATTTAGGGTCTTCATATTTTCCTTTATTACTTCAATATAATAAATAGCTGAGCTTACGTCATTGCTACGATCTCAGAGTAAGGAAATTCAAAAAAACTTGTTTTGATAATACACAATTTAATTGTCAATATTGTTGTATTTCACTTTTAAGGTGTTAACTGTCACTTCTTGATGGAAAGGCATGATATTTTAAATAATAAAAACACATTTTTTTAGTACTTATTTCCACAATATATTTTGTTGATCTGGACCGGTTTCGCTCATCGCGAGCATTATCAACTGATAGAATACAATTTACAAACAAGTCTATTTATACAAAACAAAAAATTAATTTGAGTTAAAGGTAGCAGGTGTACAAAACCATGGGTACAAGAACTAGGAAACAATTTACATAAAATCATACAATATTGATACAAATAAAGTAAATTAGTATAAAAATTAAATGTTCACAATCACTTATTAAGAATTACAATTACAGTTAATGATATAATAATGGAAATAAGTACTAAAAAAATGTGTTTTTATTATTTAAAAAAAAAAAAAAAAATGTTGTATTTATTTAATAGAGTACTTGTGGAAACACGGTATTTTTAGTTTTTCAACCTGGTGCGTACACGAACAAATCAGGAGGTCTTTCGACGCGTGAGTTGGCCACATATAAGCGTCCATGAGAGAAGCACTATCCAAAATACATTGATTTTTGAAGGATGCTAGAAATCTGTGCAGAAGTGAATTTAAAGAATCCTAAATATAACATATCGATCGGATAAATAGTGTAGTAATGCATAAAGAACAAACATACACACATACATTGATTTTTTAAATATATATATATATATATATATATAAAAACAATGTAAACTGTTTACTGCCAGTTAATTCAAGAAAATTGTAATAAAAACATGTTTTTATTTATTTGAATATATGCAGCCTTTCACCAAGAATTGGAAGTAAATACTTTGTAAATTATTTTATTGTAATATTGTGTTTTACTGCAAAGCCGTTTCCGGTAATACCGGTATTTCAGTCACTACTCCCACGCCCTAGCAACACGTATATCTCTCTGAACGCTTGCGTAAACATGGCCTATATTAAAAATAAAAAATGATTTACATATTTTGAAAATATCTACAAACCTGACCTTGGTTAATTAAGTACCAGGTAGGAAGTATACATTAGCTGCTATTGCAAGAAGGCTATATACTGCAAAAGCAAGGTCACATTTTGACTGGATATTATATAAAGTTCATAATATGTTGCAAATAACGACGGTCAGGGCTGTGGAATCGCATTTGAAGACACGGTATTTTGTGACATTTATTTTTTTCGGAAATTTCCCATCAGAGAGTCGGGTAAAGAAACTTCCAAAACCAAACTTTTCCCTGGTGGATACTCAATAATTTTACGGTAATTTTTGGCACGAATCAAATTATGTTCAAACATGATAAATTGCTCGTACGCAACCGTTACTTGTATATTTGATTTCTAACAATCAATACACTTTAATTGATTAAATTGATCGGTGGATCGTTCAACTTTTTTATTTTAATAAATTGCTTGTTTTAACAAAAATTCCATAAAAAGAATATTTAATGTTTAAATTAATTTTTCGTATAGTAGACGAACGTATGACGTAGAAGTTTATTTTGCTTGCGTCATAACGTTCATTTCTATATTGTCTTCAGTAAAAACAAATGTTAAAAAATTTGTTTTGAATTAAATATTGGTTATATATAATTTGATTTTTTTGAAAAACGATTTGACAAATGTCACGAGGATAAAAAAAGGTTAAGACTCTATCGCGATTTCTTTTTCACTAACATTTAATTTGTAATGATAAGATTGGTTGTTCAAATTGTAATATCTTAATAACAAAACCAGATGTTTTTAAAATTGCTTCAATTATAGGTAAAGTTTATTGACTTAGTTTCAAAATTTTTCGGAAGTATTCTTATATATGAACGATATAAACTAGCACAGTGAAACAATAGTAATGTATTTTAGTAATTAATAATTTATACACCTGATAGCTATTTCGGCTTACGACCTCATCGGAACAATAGAGGCGAACGAGAGCGTAAGCCGAAATGGCTATCAACTATATACCTTATTAATTTTCTAGAACTAAAATTCATTGCTTTTTTTTTCATTGTGTTGTAATGGAGTTCTATCATATCAATACCAATTCAATCAATGCACGATGTTAAGAGTTCACTGCCAGTGAACCCGTGAAATAAAATAATAAAGATGCGCCTAAGGTGAAACCTGGTCGTGTATCACAAAATATTCAAATGTGAAAAGTGTTTATAGTTTGGATTGAGGTAATTCAAATCGGATTTTTTTTCCGTATTATTTTAAAAGAATTCACGCATATGAAGAATCATTCCACGCTAAAACGTTAAAAAAAAAGATGAAGGCACGGTTGTGTATGAATTCATATTTTGTGCGGTCGAAATGAACAGTTGACGCAAGTGCATTTTTTTAAGTGGCTACAACCCTGAAAAATAGCATCCAACTATTAATTAAAATACCACTTCAATAACATTTCTGTGTGATTAAAATAATAACATTGTATGCAAGCTGTCGTTTTAATAACAGTAATTTTTAATTCTCCACGTGTATGTGCCGTGCAATTATATTATACCATTTGTAGAATGCTTTTTTAAAATGTTCTGGCATTGACGACTGTATTGCTAAGCGAATATAAGTGGAAAATTTTACATTTCAAAAAACATTAATTAATATGGGTCCGTACCCCAACGGAAAGCTCAAGACAATAATCCCATAATATATATATTTTTTTTAATTAATAGTTTTTATTGATCAAGATCTGGCAATGCTAAATTCAAATCGTGGCCTAATCGAATATTTTATTAAGCTCTACTTATATTTACAGCTTTCTAAATATTTAATTTAAAATTGTTACAACTTTGTACGATTCCACATGTTTTGTCACTAACGATCTGGGAGATACCTTTCGGCATCTTTGGGCGTTCTATAACACGGATGCAGCATTTAAAATTTGGAAATAGTAAAAACGTAGCGTCGTAACAAGTTGGCATTTTATGTAAAAACTGTGATGCGCGACAGCTTAATTCACAGAAAAAAAAGATATCAATTAGATAAAATGAGTGCCATGAATATTTAGATTAAGTTTTTATGTTTATGACACCCAAATTATTTTAGTTATAGGTCTAATAATAACCAAATCTATATTCTGACATAAAAGTATCAAGTCAATAAAGAAAATTATATTGATTGAAAAATAAATGCACATATATTATTAACCGATTGGTTTTGGGTTATATGAAATTGTAGAACATACGCCTTTGAGTTGGAGTCGTGAAAACAGTTCGACCCCGGCGACTTTTTCTATGAGACGATTTTGAAGAATATCTTAATTAATAATATGCTATATTGGTTGGTTGATCCTTTATTAAATTCACATAAATAGGAAAATTAGAAGAAAAACTGACAAACATATTTTTTTTAGTCAAAGTCGTTTGTAAAAGTGAATTCTTTGCAAAAGTTGGTCAATATCCAAGTTGTTTTTTTTCTAACGAATTCACAACCCTGATATTTAATGATAATTTTTCGAAAATACAAATTTGTTGTGATTTTTCATGTCTACTTAAAAAAAATGGGTATGTAAATTGAACGATATATTGTTGTTTACCTTTCGGAAATAACAAAAATTTTATGTGGAAATAAAGTAATCGCGGAAGTGTTACCATTCGATCAAGGCGATCAGGTGTAAATTTTATCATAGGAATTTATATAAAAAATCACTTTTAACGTGTTGACTGTAATTTCTTTATGGAAATGTATACTACTTTTCATAATAAAAACATACTTTTTAGTACTTATTTGCACAATATATTTGACGACCAAGACCGGATTCGCTCATCGTGATCATTATAAACCGTTAGTATCAAGCATTATTGGTTGATAATGTTCGCGAACTGACGTGTAAAAATATGTTTTTATTATTTAAAATATATGTTTAAGTAATGAAATTAATTGGTAAATTGTTTGTCGTCAAATCCATTTTCACTCATATGTGGGGTGGACCATTCGGCATCCGAATGGATGTATCTAAAATAAGGTATTTTTTCTACAAGACTTTGTTTATCGGTTGCTCATTTCGTATTTTATATTGAGGGTATGAATATTGCTAGAACATAGTACGTGTTTATAAATCGCTCTCTAAACGTCACATTTTTTAATATTGGATTGAATTTCGAATGCCACAAACAAAATGGATAAACCGATTGAAAAAAGCGCTACCCTAATGTTAACCACTGTGACGCTGTCTTTGACTGATAAAAATATATAAGGTGAAAAATCTACGACTTAAACTAAACTTACCAAAAAAAAAATGACATTGATATATCGACATAAATGATGGTTTAATAATGTCTGAATGCTGCTAATGTATGCTGCAAGGAAAAAAACTGTATATAATTGTAGTCATTAATTACCAAAAATAAACAAGATTATATTTTAAATTTTGCATAATTACACTCCACTTAAAAAAAAAATAATAAAGCAACGCGAGAAATTATATTTGCATAATAATATATTATATATAGTGGCTGATCGGTTATCAAACACAATCTGTTTCAAAATTATGTTCATTTACCGACCGATAGTTTACAGATAGTTTTAATACGTTATCCGAATATGTTTTCGATGTCCGAACACAAAAATATTTCGTGATAGTTTTGATTATGTAATTTGCTTGCTATTCGAACAGTTTCTTAATCGATAATTCGATTTATTATAGATTTTAATTATGGATTAAAAAGATCGTTTTAGTTAGTTATCCGAATATATTTTCATTGTCCGAACACAAAAATATTTCATGATATTGATTGACGATTTCATTGTGCGATTTATTTGCTATCCTAACTGTCCGTATGTATTAGTTCGTTATCTGAATATGTGTCCATTGTCCGAAAACAAAAATCTTTCGTCATGGTGTTAATTGTAGGACTTTTTCACAATTCGAACCATTCGTTAACCGATAAATCGATTTACTATAGATTTTTATTAGGTTTTATGAGGTTGTCGATCGTTTTAGTTCGTTATCCAAATATGTGTTCGTTGTCCGAACTCAAAAATCTTACGTGATAGTGTCCGTTGTCCGATTACTTCGCCGTCCGAATTGTCCGTTTATTGAACACCACTATAAATACTAGTGTTCATAATGTTATATTTATAACATATTATATATAAAAAGGAGTGTGTTATTAGTAAAAGAAAAAACCACAATATCTTGAATACAAATGTTGTGCTGGTAAATATTTATTAGTTAGTATTTTAATTAAATTCAATGTTTATAAAGCATTCACACTTTATCCATAAAACAGTATTATTCGACATTGAATGCCGATTTTGATTAAATTATTTGAATTGAAAAGTTGTCGTGGTATATAAAACTATATATTTTTTTTGTTCATTCTCAGAAGAGCGTATCTCTGAAAGTATTTTTACTATTAGAACTGATTTCAAATAAGTTATTCAACCTCTCTTTTTTTTTTTTTTTGAAACATCAAAAACTTGAAATACAAGCCGACACTGGTGCCCATGAAATTTCAGAAATCATATTCATGGTATTAAAATATTATTTTTGTTGAAAATAACGATTTATTTAAACGCGTAGACGCGACGAGAGCTGCCACAATATCATTGTGATTTAATATATAAACGTATCAAATTCAAAAAGACAAAAAAAAACAGTTTTATGACAAAAACTTTTATAATTTTGAGTTGGGTCAACCGTGATATTTTTTGAAAAATCTTGAAAATGAAAAAAAGCGTTCCGCTAATTAGTTAAACTATTTTAATTAAAAATTAAGACACATTTTTTTAGTTATTATTTCCACGGTATATTATATAGATATATTATATAGATAGCACGAAATTTAAAAAATATATTTAATCAAAAAAAAAAAAACAGTTTAGATATATTAAAATAGAAATTACTTATATAATATATTATATTTGTATTTTTTTGTGTTGGGCCAACCTTGATGTTTTTTGAATTTTTTTTTAAATTCTCAATCTAAAACTGGAAAAAAGCGCTAAACTAATAATCAATAAGTAACTAAAAATACTTCCAAAAGTTTTTCAGTGTTCTGAAAATACGGAAGACATAAAAAAATAGCTATTTATATGCACGGTATTCAAACGGTTAAGGATAGAATGACAAGGTAGGTATAGACTTCCTAATCGATCACTTTACGTTATTTTTAGGATCAAGTGGGTGAGAGGTAATTGATTGTTCAACAAAAAAAACAGTAATCACACTTTTGTGTTTTTTCAGAAGTTCTCTTACATTGTATTAACGATAAGGAAAAGTCTAATGTAATATATAGTATCTAATATTTCATGGTAGACGTTTCATTTATTTTTCATTGAAAAAAATATTCTATTTTATTTGATTCTATTTGAATAAATCATGTTTTATGGTGAAATTACTCCCCTTTTCAAAACATATGAAGCAGAGGCGATTAAAAAGGATGTTGTTTTTCAAAGTTATTGAACTTTAATAAACATGTTCCCCGCGAAGCTTTATAGGCCAAAAAAATTATTCCGAAAATGATTTCACCAGTGTTAATGTTTAGGAACTTTATAAAGAGTATTCAGCATGAAAAGACAATTGAATATTTCAGTAAAAAAAAGGTCTTACTCGAAAGTTTTAATACTTACATCTGTTATATTTTCAATTGTCAACTATTAACAAAGTATATTTAACCGTTTCAACAATTTATACGTTATGGTTTAAACTAAATACATTGTATCCGTGTGATGGAATGCAGGGAGATTACAAATTGCGAAACCCGTCGTGAGTGATAAAGCATACATAAATGTAAAAAAATTCAAAAATTCAAAATTGATTTTGAAATTCCACTTAACACTTTCATTCATTAATAATAAATTTTACAAATTTATTTTATAATTTTGCGAATTGTTAATGAAAATTTTTCTATAAAAATTCATTGGTATTTAAAAAAAAATAATGAAAATCGGTGTTTCTTTAAGGAGATCACATGTTACGCGCGAACATGGAAACCGTTCCTGATCAAATCATGGTCGCTTGACATATTTTACAAAATGTATAGAATACTAGTAACTAACACTTTTCAAAGAGTAAATGGCTCACCCCTGTTTTTCTTAATGTAAACACTAGTAATTCATATATTATTAAGACCCTAACAAGAATTATAACTATTATTGCTTGATTATAATCCATTCTCCACGTCCAGTTAAAAGGAAAAAGTCTCAACCCACTACTAATTATCAAGTTTAGAAAAAGTTGAGTTAAGAAGAAATTGTAACCTTTAGTATTCAATAACCTAACGATACAGTTAGTATGAAGGCGTTTCTCAAAGACGTGTGAAACATTGTGTTGCATCTAGTAACATGTCAAGTGAAATAAAAAACTCAATTTTAATTTACATATACAGTGGTTTATCGGGTAACGAACAATTCGGAAAAATCGAACAAACGAAGCCTATCACAAAATATTTCTGTATTCCTACAACGAACACATATTCGGATAACGAACTAAAACGATCGTTCTAATCCATTTATCCAATCTGTAAAACTAATCGACGATTTTACATCTGACAGAATGTTATTTCCCATAAAAATCTATGGTAAATGGATGGATCCAATTTGCTCGATAACCGATCATTCACTGTATTAATAATGAACTTCCATAAAGCTACTGCCGATTCTATGGAAAATTAAAAATATGCGCCAATTTTTTTTTATGGATATTTCTACATGTATATTTCTTATCAAATGTCATAAGTCAATTTAAAATCTACTTTGAAATCTACCTTTGCTATTGTCAGAATTAAACGAAGAAAATATGCCAGAATGATCACAATCTTCGAGTTGAATATTCCTGCACCATAAAATATATTTAAGTAAACAATAGACTATTTCGTATTTGACATCGATAAACGTTTATGGCTTCAATAAAACGTAATTTCCTCTATTGATAATGGCAGTCCACGCATTGCACATTGAATAACTAATCTTAGTTTGTTTTCTTCAATGCCTGCATTATTACTGTTGAAATAAACAATCACGTGTAACATTAAATTCACTACAAGTAATTTTTAGGCTACAAAAACATTTTCGGAACAGTCTGGATATTATCAAACTATTTAAATTCTCAAATTCAAAATACCGCCTGAATACTTCCGAAAAAATAGCTTTCCTTGTTCCTCGCAAAAATTGAGCCTGTTATCCAGTATTTAATTTCGTGACATCAGTTACAGAGGTCTCGTCAAAAAAATAATGATCAAATGTAACTTATAAATTAAAGATAGATTTAACTAAGCCAAACTTCGCTAAAGTCTGACTTGTATATTTGGTAACAAATAATTAAAATATTTTTTATCTTGCTGCAACTCTAATTTATAAATTTTATAAAGTAAAGTTACTTCCATATTTTATGAATCACTACCACTGTAGTACCGGTGGGCGATTAGAAAATTTTACAAGATGTTTAGGTATAAAAAGGTAGTCAATCCCTGATATAAAACGTCTGACAATGACGAAAGTGGAATTGACTATCAACTATGTATAAAAACCTGCAGAGCTAATAATATTATTTTTTTTCTTTCTTTCGATGTATTCGGCAGTGGTTTTGTTTTAATATAAAATAAGTAACATTGATTATTCCAAATATTCTGTTACTAATTTTGATACGTGTTTCGCCTCTTTTACCACTCGAGATGCCTTTGAAAGAAGCAAAAACGTGTGACACGTCTAGTAATCATAACTTTTTTTAATTGATTACTTTTTTACTTTTTTATTGAAGGTTTTTTTTGACATTTCCAACCCTTAAAATGAAAAGCTTAATTCTATCAACTGCAGTTTAATAATACAATAGACGTAAACGCACTACAGTCGTGCTAAAAATATGTGATTGTGGGATTTGGAATATTGTTAACAAATGACATTTCTGCATAACTTTAGTAAACTGTATACGTGTTGAATTCTCTGTATATCTGAAAAGGTGAGAGATAATTTTGACGAGAAACACGTGTATTATTTTATTCTTCATATAAAAAAAAAATAAAAACAATTTTCATTCCAAGCAATCGTGCGGGGTTACGGGTACTGTCGACGAAGATATGCTTGCAGAGATCAATGTTGAAAATCGATTAAATTGGTTATTAATAATTATAGAAATAAATAATTTATTATGATGATTGTAATATCTTCTTCGTTAGATTTTCAATTCAGTATTTTTTATCATAAGTCAATTATACTTATGTAAAAATCGTCATGACAATTGGTTTTATAATGATGCAAAGTGTAATGATTACAGTCATCGTAATTTATAATAGTGTTCGGCGAAGACTTATCGATACTCCATCAATTTACATGTCAATTTTTTCAACATGCTGGCTTTATGATTTTTATAATAATTATGTAACTAATACCGAACAAAGCGAAAGATCATAAAACATCACTGACTCCTTGAACACCGTGTATTTTATGCTAGACTTGTTTTCTGACGCAGATTGCCAAAATAATCCGTCAATTTTATGAATGTATGAATGCTGCACATATAATTCAATAATTATGTAAAATAAAGCAGCAAGAAACAGATTCGCATATTTAATAAAGCACTTTTATGAGAAATTTGCTTCACATTTGCTTCTGAACATCGCTTTTTGGTGACGTCTTCAAATAAACACTTAATCGTACTTTGTTTCCTCTCATAAACGATTTTCTCATAACGCTGCTTACAAGCAATATATTATACATATATATTGGGAATTTTAGTAAAATATGTATGTACGAATTTTCGTGTTCAAAGGTAACGAAAACTAAAAAAAAGGTAATATCGACTAAGCATTGTTGTATGTTTCAGCAAAAGTACATTTCAAATGATTGAATTGGCATTTTTTTTGTTAGAACTCCATTATAACATGTTTAAAAAATAGCATAGTATTTTATTTTTACAAAGTTTGTAAGAGTTAGTTGAAGAAAGATATAGTTGGTAGCTATTTCGGCGTAGTTTTGGTGAAGGCGTAAGCGAAAATGTAAATTTTATTCATTTATTCGGTACATGCACGTCACAAAAAAAATACAAATTATAGGTTAATTGCTTTAGCAACATCAAAATATAAAAAAATCAATGTTAAAAAAAAACTAAATATACAATAAAACAAGGATAGCAAGCCAATCAATTAAGCAAGCTCATCTAAAATCTACTTTAATGTATGTCGACATTCGAAGCAATACTGTTGTATATTATAAATTCTCTTACCATTGGCATCCCCATTGGCAGACTTGTTCAGAAGAACAAAAAATTCATGTCCGCAATTTTCAATGTTTATTGTATGTTTTTATACAGTTTTTTTTGTATACAGTTTGTATCGTATCATTTAATAATGGTCGCGATGAGTTAAACCGGTCCTAATCATAATAAGAGTAAATTGTGGGAATAGTAGTTAGAATTTTTTCTATTTATTTTATAAATTTTAAACGTTTTTACCAAAAATTGACAAGTAACACATTAAAAATGAAAAATAGGCTTTATTTTTGAAATAATCTTGTAATTTTAATGATTTATCGATACACCGCAAGTAGTAGCCATTGGGATAACTGTCAATTACTGAAAGAAAAAAATATATTGCACAATTTACAGCTGTCAGCAGCAATGTTTTTACCATTTTGGACGAGTTACGGAATTTAGACAAAACATAGTTAATTTTTGAAAAATAGAATCATATTTTTTTAACTTAAGGAAAGTATTAAAATACTAATCCAAATAAACTCCGTTGTCACTATGCCTGGATCGCATGTTGGGCGTTACGCGTATCTATATTAAGTGCGAAAGTGAATACCCGCGATTGACATTTCTCTCGCCGATTAGAAATAGTGAAATGCTCTGAGAATAGATCGCGACGCATTGCCGTATGTTCTCATGCAACTGTTATTAGATGCACTATTTAATTCTATACCAACTCAAGCCTAAATTAACCGCCCTATTTCCTGGTAACTTTCAGAAAAATATGCAAAAAACATTATCTTTTTTATAAACCACGATATACTCCTCTCTGAATTTTGAAGAGTTGGTATGAAAATTACAAAAATTAAAAAAAGACCGCACAATTTGCCTGACCTTAAAAATACTTGTGAAAACGTGTAGTCACATGTTGTTGAACCGCGTGAGTATTATGTACGGTTTGTAGTTTTAAGTAAAATTATTTTTTTCAAGCGCGTACGTGATACGCATAAGCGCAGAATGGTACAGTAAAAGTTTGCGTATCACGTACGTCCATAGGCATAGGGCGGTTAATAAGTAAATAATAAGATGACAAACATATTTACGATGAATTCAATATGGCGTCTTGTAAACCAATTGAAGAAGGAATAGCTTTGAAACAAAGAAATATTTTACTATTAAAAATATTATATATAAGCTCTATCCAAGTCACGTTTTTAGGTTAGGTTTCGTGGAAAAGAGTTTTTAACATCACGATTAAAAAATAAATTCAATAGTAGTGTTCATTCTACCAAAATATCATTAACCTTTATGGTACTTTGACCGTACATATACGGTTGGTACGTACCTTACCAAAAACACTATGACGACAGTAAATGTTCGTTCCCGCATTATTTTGACAGTGTATTGAATTCTTATAAAAAAAAGTAATGGAATTTTCCTATAAATATTTCGACGTCGATTTTTTAAATTGCGATGTTATCGACTTGATTTCAAGGTTGTGAAGTATTATTTACACAACGTATAGAACAGATGAGTGTTTTGCCGTGCATTATGCATCGCTCTTTTTGATGTTTATTTACATATTTTTTTCATCGGTTGTGAACTCCTGGTATATATATATTTAAAAATATTTTTTTTGCGTTTTATGTCAACCTTTGTTTTGAGTCTGGCGCGTTCATTTATTTGCGTCACCATATAACGATGGTATAGTTTTAAAAAGTTCGAAAAACATACTCAGAGGTGTCGAGTAATATTTTTTTACCATAATTAAAAAGTATTTTTATTTTACTGGTTAAAATATTAATTAAAAATCTCAGCACACAGCTTATTATCAAGTATTAAGAAATTTCCCTCTGAAGATTACTAGAAAAATTTAAAACACGCATAAAATTGTCTCGTTGGGTGAGGTGATGAAATTATAGAAATTATATTCCCCTCAAAATTTACACTAAGTTTACAGTATCAAAACAAATGTTTTTGTTTGGTTAGCTTATACATCTAGTTTTAGTATCAGTTTTCGATATCTTTATCATGTAAGAATGCGAAGTTGAATAAATGAAGACGTCACAGGAACAATGATGTACGGAACATTATACTTATTAACAGAAAACTTTTTGAACAGAAATATTTTATGTAAGGCGATGTACTAACACTTTTAAGGTGTTAACTGTCACTTCTTGATAGAAAGGCATGATATTTTAAATAATAAAAACACGTGGCTTATTAAAATATAACGCCAGTCAGACTGGAGAATTTGGAACTAAAAACTGTACGCGTGTATGACGTTAATTTATGTTAAATAATCAAACCGACACAGCTCCGAAATGTGCCGTGTATCTTTGTTCGGCGTCGTTTTCAATTAAACACTATTTTTGTTTTATTTTCTCTCTTCTACAGTTTATTTTTAACGAAATACCCAAATTAATTTGCATATAATATCGTTAACACGATATCCAATTCAATTATGTGATAATGAACAATATTTCATTGCCAACTACAAAAACCTTGACATAGAAATTCGACGGGTTTCATAGTGTTTTTGAAAACAACAATTTATATAATCTCTATAATACTGAATAAATGCCAATTTGTTTTGCATTTTATTTGCTTTGGATATAAAAAATCAATAAAAAATGCGCCATTCATTAGATTTTGATTTACAAAACTAAATATGTATGGCGATAAAAATTGGTATTAAAAAATAAACTTCTCGAAACTGTGTTACCTGGATTATTAAAAATATCACAGTAAAAAAATTACCTATATACGCAGTAACCTCTTTTCAAACGATGTTATTTCCGATAGTGGAAATATTATCGAATTACATTTCTTTAAAAAAAAAGTAGATTTATGGTTTTTGATGATACCGATCATTAAAAAAATAACCGTTTTGAATAGAATTTTGTCCGTGAAGTATTGCTTAAAGAAAAATAAGTATGTGAAGGAAATGTGTACAACATTGTTTGAATTTATTATTATTGATTGAATTCGGTTTCTCGCCATCGTCAGAAATAACCAAAAATTTGGAAAAAATCTTATTATTGCTCTGATATAAAGGAGTTCTTCTAAATATATACAAATGAAGCCAATGTATATAATAATATAGTCAGTGCTTCGAAACCTTTTGTTTTCCACGGTACACAAACGCTTTTTTCCAAAATTTAGCGGTACAGCAAGTCAATATTTATAAGAAACGGATAGTGCAACATCGATTCATTTGTTAGAACTCATCCATTCTGTATTGTTAACTTTATTTACGTACATATAGTAACGTTTCTTATAATTTACATTTTATATTGTAGATCGTGTGTAGAATATTTGTCTACTAATGAAACATAATTATTTCTGCTTCCATGTGATCTTTTCAAAAAATATTTTGTTGTGTAGACCAGTGGTTCTCACGTGAAATTTCACGGTGGCCGCATTATAAACATCAGCTGTCCTATGGAAATGTCTCCACGCCGCATCACGTAAATGTGATAAAAATAGTTTCGATATTTATTTTTATATAGTGCATTACACTGAATGATCTTTCACAGTATACAGTTGTAAGTAAAATTGGCAAAATTAATAAAGCAATTGTTGTTAATTTTTTTATATTGACTTGATTCATGGTCAACGTATACCTTCGACCAACATTTTTGAACAGTTTTATTACTAAACGGTCGTTTACTATAACTCTATTAAATGCTGGATGAGTCAGGTATATTCAATCAATTTTAAAATAATAATAATTATACAAATTCATTTGTAAAAACACATTTGTTTAACCCTTTGGATGTAACGACTTTTTGGCCGAATCTGCCAGAAATGCCACGATTATGATATAAAAAAACATATAAAAATGTGTTCTAAAGTTTTTAAACAGTGTGTACTATTGTTTTGACAAAAATTTGCTTTCCAAATAATATGCACTGCACCAGATGCAATAACTCCTCTGTTGTTTTTTAGTTTGACAGTTTTATGTTTTGTTCGACAGTTTTGTGGTGTAGTCAATCTTTGGCATTGTCAAGTATGTAATATTTTTTTTTTTACTTTACATATAACATTAGCTTACTTTAAAATCTTAACCTTACAAACTATTATTTAAGCCTTGGATAATAACGGAAATAAAATAAGAAAACGCATATATATAGAAATAGAATATATAATTTTAGAAAAACTTTACGTCTATTTACAATAGAAAATCTTGATCATAAACATTCTAATCTTTCAAAATGAATCACGAGAGTGAAACGGATACTAGTAATTATGATTCAGATACGGACTTGGATGGAAATGCTTTGATAAGACCCCGACAGAGATGTCAAAGACTCATTAGTGAGAGTGATAGTTCTGAAGAAGAGCATTTTGATACGATAGCACATGATTTCGAGAAAGATTTTTATGAAGTATTTTTAGATCATGATGCTGTCAACCAAGATTCTTTTGGGTTCATGGAAATATATATATTAAAAAATGTTATGAACCTCTGGAGCAATATGCAATGACACCGTTTTGCCGAATATTTCGTCGAATATTTAGCCATCGCGACGTTCGAGCACGAGTTATTATTATTATTAGCAAAACGCTGTATTAATAATGACAATAGGTAGCGCAGACTTCAACAGTGCGCTTAAAATATGACTCACTCTTTTATTCTTTTACGATGCAGAGCCGTCGGCTCTGGCTATCCACGATATATTGCAAAAGCCGATTAAATCGGCCCTCGGCAGCCAAAGGGTTAAATATCAATATTTAGTTTAAAATTGTTGGTGGCTGTACACGAGAACCACTGGTGTAGAGGAATTAAAATATTTTTCTTCTGTTAGAAAAATTCGCTGCGGCACACCGGTTGCGGAGCACTGTTATAGTGTTGTATGCTTCTCAGCATTTGAGTATAGCTGATATCAATCGATCGGAAACAATCCGTGGAACTACATTAGAAATTTTATAAGTCGTTGCCTTAGAACACAAATACGTAAATCAATCCATCAAAATGTGTGTATTCCGGAACCGTTGGTACTGAAAAAGAATGTTAAACCATACAGCTACAGGTTGAGCGTATTATGTGTCCATAACAATTGAAAGAAGTACCCAGTCGTATTTCCTGATTAAATATTTCCAGAAATAACTGGTTTTGGGTCAATGATCGACCTCTATACGCAGTTTCAAATATCATAATAGCATGGTACTAAATAAAGAACTACGTGATTACTGTATGCAAGTATTAAGTGTTATTAACTGGTGTCTGTCGACTTCAAGGCTAGAAAATTTTGAAACCTAATTTATTTTTGAAAAATTCAAACGCTCGACTCTATGTTTGAAAGATAACATATACAAATTGGTAAAAATGTTATTTAGCAGCGGTGCGCAACCGGTCGATTGCGAATCAAAATTCAACGCACAAAATTTTACAAAAGTATGTGCGCTTTAAAAAAGAAAACAACCAATTGAATCATACATGAATTATTATCGATAAAATATAATATATCAACAATCTTTTCATGTATATGGAATTTTTGGAAATATTAAGTTAATATCTATGTTAAACAAATATGAATAGATTTAGATTATAAAATCATGAAAATGTTTAACAAAATTTAAAATTCAAAATTGGATATTTTTCAAAAAACTAATTTCTTATTCACTGCGCCTCTGATAGGAAGTCGATCGCCATACAAATTAAACATAAAAGTATTGGGGTATTGACAGTTGACTGTCACGTAGAGCATAGTATCTCAACCTTTTTACATCTGCGGATCACGAAAAAATCAAAAAATGTTGTCCGGACATTGGAATTAATAAATATCTATAAAACGATTTTTTTATTCAAAACAATTAATTTGCAACGCCGTATGCCGATATAACAATATTTAAGAATATTAAAGCAAACAGTAACAAAAAAATATAATTATAAAATCCATAAAATTCAACATAAAATTCGATCGTTTCGGCTCACCCAAAAATCTTCGCAGAATACTCAAAAATATCCGCGGACCGCCGGTTGACAAACTACGACGTAGAATACTATATTAATTACTAAGAAAATACTTGTATATGTAATAATTTTGTAAAAGATAACGATAATGTAAATTTCAAAAACTCGTTCAATAGTTATGCCTTAATCCAAACACGCCCAAGAAATACATTTGAGTTTTATTTAATACATACACAGTACACTCGATCCTTTTTTTACGCGATACATTAAACGAAAACCTTTACTTTTTTATACTTAGATAAATTATTTATAAAAATCAATATATCGCGTAAAAAGGTAACAAAAACATGAAAAGAAACAAAAACTATTCTTCAATTTGTTGATTAAATTAGAGTTTACTTGTTAGAAATTAATTATAGCATGTTATAATTTTTGTAGAATTAAAATACATTGCTATTTTTTCATCGTGCATATTCATCGAATTCGCGCAATATTTTTATTTTATCCATATTTTTTTAAATTCATTATAAAAATACAATGAGAATTAGAAAACACATTTTTACATATAATAGATATGCGTAATTGTATTCACTCATTCTTTACTGTCACTGTCGGTTTATAAAAAAGAATCATTCGTGTTTTTTTTTAAGCGAACGTTTTGAATTTTGCTCGGACACATTTAATACAAAGCTGTTTTTTCTAGATTCTTGACCTGAGACAAGTAATATTACGTTGGATTTATTATATTAATAAATTGTATATTATTTTCCTTAACAATAAATTGGGTTAGGCGTTTTTGGTTTTATTTCCGCATTTACTTTACATTTTTCTTTATAAAAATTCGTGAGATTCAATTCATTCTGAAATATCATAACACGTTCAATACAAAAATCGTTTGTAAAAAAAATACCATCTGTAATGAGATTTTTAAACCTTCTAAACTCATTCCCTGCTGAGCATTTTATAGGATATTCCAACACCAAGACTTCAAAAATTTATTGAATAATATTGGTTTGAAACAATCTTAAACAGTTTGTCAGGACAAATCAAACAATGCATTAACTCAAAAATTAGCAAGTTCAAGAAGGTTTGAATCCTCTGTCAATTCATATATTTTCGGGTATCAACTATCAACACACTAAAATCAGCAGTCTTAGCAGCTGAGACGTTAGCAATGAGAGGGTTAAATCATTTCAGCTTTAAATGTTGGTTCCTCTGCCTTCTCGTCACTTATATTACTTGACTTGTTGTTAGTCGTAAAAAAATATATTACGTCATCTTCGTTTAGTATTTGTAAAAAAAAAGTTATAAGAACGAGTACATCACGTAAAAAAAAGGAACGGTTCTGTCCAATAATCGCGTCAAAAGCGGAAGAGGTGTACATACATATATCAAATAGTAAGCGATTGAGACAACACGGTGAAAAAATAGCAATGTATTTTATAGAAATAGTTCTGATGACGGCGTGAGCCGAAATAGCTTTCAACTATATCTTATATAAAAAAAAATTAGAACTAAAATACAATGCTATTTTTTCACCGTGTTAAATGGAATTCTACCAAGTAAATGCCAATTCAATCAATAAGCGATTGGGTATACCCTCTGTGCAGCTAACAGTCTGAAACACAGATGTGGAATCGTTAAAAAAATACGACTGCGACTAAAAAAGTTTATTTTTGTCAGATTTTTTCCTACCTATTCTATTTATGGGCATGAAATTGAAGATTAACCGATCTATTCGGCATATTGTTCATTGATATGTCCTTCAAAAGTGTCTAATCGAAAAAGTAAAGTAAAGTAATCCGCGTGTAAAGCCTTGGTTTCAACCATCCAGACGGCAGATGTCAGTGTGTTGATAGTTAGTTATAACTAATAAAAGTGTCAAAACTTTCGCGAAAGAGCTTATTTCAGTATTGAAATAATGCCTGCGATAACTGATAATATATATTTGTGATTAAAATATATACGTCAGAAATCCCAATAAATAATGGATTTTCATTGTTATTTAAATTTTTATAATGTTTAGAATTTGAATTATACAAATTTGAATTCCGGTATTAAAATATTTGAATATATTCACATGCATGTTTTACGACGCGAAATGAAAATATTGACTGTCAACGAATGTTTCGATTTTAGCACATTATAGTGGAACTTTGGTTTACGAACTTTCGTTCGAATTCGTTCTGAAAAACTGTTGCTACACTTCCGAGTTGAAATTCAATTCCTTTGTGTAGTATATTCTAGGAAAAAGAGTTTATAGTCTATACAAAAAACACTTCATTGTATATATTATATAGCTGCACAAAACGGTATCAATGCAGTAAAAATATAGATATTTTTTCAAATGAGAAAGAAAAATTAATGAAAAAATTCATTTACAAAATTATCATTAAATTACGCCCATATTCGAACTTTCTTTCTGCTCACATGAAAAATTATCATTTTTTCGATGTGTCTCGTTTTGCCGTGTAAATTTAATCTCTGTTTTTTCGAAGTACGTATGGTTAAAAAACAGGGCCGTTGAATAAACACGACTCCGGTTAAAAAGTTTAATTTTGTTAGGTTTTTTGCTTCCTTTCTAGTTTATGTGCATTGAATAAAATATCAACCAACAAATCCAGAAAACTGTTCATTGAAATATTATTTAAAATCATCTAATCGAGAAATTAGTCGGAGTCACTCATTTTCCACGTCTTGTGGAGAACTCCCTGTTAAAAAGATTAGGCTGGCAATAACAATAAATCATGCCTATGATTACCATAATATATTAAGGATTGGACAGAATTTCTTCGATCAAAAAAGAGAGATTGAGTAATTAAACAACAAGCAAGCAACAAGCAACAAAAATTGAACTGATGAGATAAACGTCATCAAGGATTGCAAGCGTTATAAAAAAGAAAAATCAATATTTTTCACAACACCCGCGATGTAAGAAGTTAGACATGATTGCTTAAAATGTGGAATTGATGTATCCTTTTTTATGATAATATATCATTCCAATTATAATTAATTGTGAATTAACTTGAATTTTTTCTTTGATGTCTAGTTATTTAAATAAAAGAGTTGTTTTTTGTGTCGCAACTGTAACGCCTCTGTTTCTAGCCTTCTAGGATTCTTCATGAAAATGCCAATGAACAGAATTTAAAATTGGAATTCATATTCTATCTTCTAATTTTAATGTCTCAATTGATATAAACAGCCTTGTATTAGTTTTTATTTTACTGCTGATAATGTTTGCGATGAATTAACCCATTGCTAATTACTGCTGATATAAAATAACAGAAGTGCGTATTTTTATGGCTGTACTTGAGGCTTTTTGAGCCGGTGTCATAAAATCCTGATTGTTTTAATGACGCTAACTCAAAATGTCTTAAGCTCGCACGAGGCAATCAAATTAAAACGATCAACTTTCTGACCCCACCACTATTTCCCAAATAAATAAACACGGCTAATAGTACGCATGATTTGACATTGAATTTTTAAGTTTATTGTAATTTGCTTATTATAGATAATAAAGATTACTTAGCAGTATTTTTGATTTCAATGCCAACAAAAAATACGAATTAGGCATTTACAAATGTTATGCGACAGGTGTTGATTATTGTAGGGCTGTAAAATGTTTCGCAAAAACATGATTCCTTCGTTGACCAACAACACGACTACGATTAAAAAAAGTTTGTTTTCGTCCATTTTTTCTACATTTCCTTTGTATGTGCATTAAATTAAAGATTTTCCAACCAATCCGGAAAATTGTTCATTGAGATATCTTTGAAAATTGTCTAATCGAAAAAGTCGCTCGTTTTTCACAACTCGGACTTCCGGTCATGATATCGCGACGTCACGATTCCACGACTTCAACAGCACTGATTGAATGAGATGACGAAAGAAATAGACCAATTATACCTTTACGAATGGTACCTAAATATCAAATTTGAATTGTTACAACTTTACAAAACAAAACTCCATAAACATGAAATAGTTATATGTGTATATTATGCATTGAGAGTGTGTTGTATTATTTTATCTTGTCGAAATTTTTTTATCACGGCAGTAACATGTAACCTCCACCGATCAGCCCTGTATTGTGGTTTTTTAACTCCTCGATAAAGGAGCTTACAAAACTATGTTTATCCCCATAGAGATGTCGAATCGTACAAAGTTGTAACAAATCAAATTTGATATTGATATTCCATCAACCACCTTCAGTCGATATCATAAATTGTACCTAAATATTTTTTTTGTTCCTAGGGGTCTTCAGAATTATACTCATAACCATCCGCAACGATTTCACATTCCTCTTACAGGGTGTATTCCACAGCGTAACAACATAATGCGAGTTTTAAATATTTGCCAAGAAATTTCCCAAGAACATTCACCGTGACTTGGTTACATGCACTCAAGTGTGCAGAAAATCAAAAGAGATAATACGCAAAGTGTTTTTTCTATTGTTAAATCGTGGTTTTATACTATTTGCTTTCTGTTGGACAAACCGAATTATTTGATTGCCTTGAAGTTTATCAGAGCTGTAACAAAGTCGGGCCGACTGATCGTCGTATTATCCTCACAAAGGATATGATGAGCACATTGAATCATATTGCCGCATTTACATATAGAGCTTTCTTAACTAACCTGCCAAGTTGAAAGAACTTGGCGGCGAAGTAATCATATCCAAATTATTATCTTCAATAATGCCCCCTGACGATCCTTGGGCAAAATATAATACGTGCATAATAAAAGTATTTGTTGAGGCATTGATACGCAACCCGCGGCCAAAAGTGTTTTTTTGAGTTATTTTAAATTAATTTCTGGTTGCTAAGACTTCCAAGAATTTTGTTTATAGAGCAGTAAGAAATTTGATTATGAATTAAAAATATATATTTCACTTAGTGCTTAACTTAATGTAAAACAGCAAAGTGTAAAGAGTTATCAAGTATGATTGGGGTGTAACCATTTATTTCTATAGTGAAAATAGCATGGAAAATAATTGAAAAAGTGGTGAACCATCTCTGATAATTACTTATAATTTAAAACTAGAAATAGTTTATTTGATTCGTATAAAATCAAAGCTATTAATTTTAACTTCTTTACTATATAACAAAAAGAGTATTTCTTCATTATTAATTTGTCAAATTTAATGCACTTATTCAATTGATGGAAAGGCCTTATAAATATTTATATATATGGTAATATTTTAACAATTTCATCAAGAACGGTTTCGCTCATCACCGGAATTTTCAACTGTTCTGACAATGCCTACGTCCAGCGATATAGATCTTGACCTTTATAATATAACACGGTGAAAAAAATAGCAACGTATTTTAGTTCTACAAAATTATTTTAAAAAATATGGTTGATAGCTATTTCGGCTCACGCCATCGTCAGAACTATGCTTAAACTAACATTTGCTTATCTATATACAGCTGTGTAGAAATTTGTATTTTTGAAAAATTTTGTTTTATTGCGAGGAAGAAACAAACTAGGCCGTTAAAACAGAAGAGAAGATGTATTGTGTACTTTTTCTACACAGCTATATATAGATAAGCAAATATTAGTTTAAGTATAGTTCTGACGATGGCGTGAGCCGAAATAGCTATAAACTATATTTTTTTTTAAATATTTTTGTAGAAATAAAATATAGTACATTGCTATTTTTTTCACTGTGTTATAATGGAGTTCTGCCAATTCAATTAATTTATAATATAAAATTGTGGAAAAGGTTCCAAATATTGTGTTTTATCGTTTAAAATATTATTTTATATTTATTAAAATTATGATATGATTAAAAAAAACATTAAACCACTACCACTACCACTACCACCAAACCACGAGTTCTACCAAGTGAATGCCAATTCAATCAATAAAAAAAACATTGTTTACCTGTGATATAAAAACTATGCATTAATTACACAGTTAGTCTGATAATGTTTCTCAAAGAAGCAAAACACGTAACACACCATGTGGAATAGAAAAATCAATTTTAGTTGAAATAGATGATTACTATTCAATTCGGCGCAAGCAGTAAAATTTTAATTTAAATGGTTTGCACTGCTTTGAACTCAAGTATTAATGTATTTTATCATTTTTTACGTACATTTATTTTAGTGATGATAAAATCTATGAAATTGTTATTAAGTTAAACACAACTAATTGTGTTAGATTCATTGATTGAATTGGCATTTAATTGGTAAAATTACATTACAACACAGGAAAAATAGTAATGGATTTTAATTATCTCCCTTGTGTAACACTCTTGTCAGAAGTATATTTCAAACGAACGTGTAAGCTGAAATAGCTATCAATTATATACTTTTAAAATTTTGTAGAACTTAAATACATTGCTAATTTTTCGCCGTGTGTCGATTATGAATCAAGCTGGGTACCACTGATATTTATAACATTTTTAATGAAACGGGAGGACCGGTTTGTTGTCAAGGTTAAGAAATGCTAAAAATGATGATGCTATTCATTACCAATAGATAATCATCAACAAGATCCTATGTTCACCGTGTCAACAAGGAGCAATGTGACGTAACCTACCAATTGCTTTTTGTCGACCAGCATATATTTTTTTTATTATTTGAATTAAATAAATACTACAACCTGAATAATTTGTCACTGAATTAAATACATCATTAGCAATAAGTATCGATCTTTGGCATTTTTCCTCCATGTTTTATTTTAATGTTGAACGTATGGGCGATCAAAAGAATATCTTAATGGGATCATCTGTATTCAAAATGCATGAGGAAAAAGCAATGTTTTGTGCTAGAGAGAAAAATTATGCAACACGATTGGATATTTAAAAATAAAATGGAATACACTCGGGCCTCGTATAATACGGTTATATGGTTTCACAAAAAAGTTGTGTAATACAAGTAAGGATTGCGTTACCGGTTTACCGGTTCACCGATAAATGGCCCAAAATGCACCAGCGGTAATTACCGGTAATTTGAAAAATTTACCGGTTTTTACCGGAAATGTTTTTATCGCGAATTAATGTCAGATACAAGCATAATATAACGAATTTTTTATTATGATATATGCATGAGGGAGTGAGACGTTTTTTTTCAACTCCGGCAACATTGATGAAAAGTTTTTTACTTGTCACACTGGTGTCATTTGTCATCGCAATCGCGGTCACCGTGATGCCCACTGTAGGCTGTAGCTGATTCAAGGTTTAGGGGATAGATAGCGAAGAAAATTCTTATTTATGTACATATGCACATATGTAAATACCAAAGAAAATATCCATGTATTAATAAACTCTATAATCCAATACATTGTTTTTTTTATTTTATTTTAATTATGAATTTATATTAATAGATACAAAGTATGTATACATGTATAAAATATATATATATTACATAAATAAGTTATTGGGTAAACTATTAGCGTATGAATTTCGTACAGGCAGGTAAACCAAATATTACATAGTCGAATTTAAATTAATCAATCTTTGTGTGGCATATAATAAATTATCTGATTTACATAAAAAAGTACATTTTAAAACATACATTTATTCACCTGAAACATATTTAAAGTAAATTTTATGACATTACATTCACCTGAAATGTATTTTTAAATTATTTATATTTCAATCCAGGATACATTTTTAGTGAAAGTACAGTACACGTACAGTTATACTTTAATGATATAATCTACGTCTATTTTTTCATTTGCCGGTAAATTACCGGTAATCCGGTTATTGAAATTTGACGGTAAATTGCAATCCCTAAATACAAGGTTTCAAGTTTATATAAAATTAGCGTTTCTAAAAAAATATCGAAAAGAGTTTTTATAATTTAAATATGTACTTTATTTAAAAAAAAAAAACAAATATAATTTTACATATTAATTAAAAAAAAAAAAAAAATACATTGCTATTTTTTCACCGTGTTATAATGGAGTTCTACCAAGTGAATGCCAATTCAATCAATAAATTTTATTAGTTTTGCTCCTTTTCAAGATCGGTTGTGAGTTTTCACGATCGGAGGACTCTAGATTTTTTTGCAGTTTTAGCCTTAAAAAATCGGTATTAAGTAATTGTCTGCTTTTAGCGTATACATAATTACGTATTTCCGTATAATATTAAAAAATATTTTTAAACCTTATAAAGAAATTAGAACATTACAAAATTAAAAATAAATTACTATTTGTCACGGCATGTTCTATCGACGTACAAATCAAACATGTTGATTATTTTTTTCCTTCAACCGTGTTATATAAATCGTGTTATACGAGACCCGGGTGTGTCGAAAAAGATGTTATATAATCATATGAAAGTAGGTAAAATGTAAAATCATTGTGAAAAACGGTATATCACTGTCTTTTACAACGGAATTTATCAATCGAGAATCAGGACACATTTGACCTGCAGATAAAAAATCCTAGAGTCAGCGGTTACCAACCCGGCGTTATTTCAATAAAATATTAAATGTTTTTTAAAATTCGGATAAATATATCTTCGAGTATAAGTAAAAAAAAAGGATTCTTTATGAAAGCAAAAACAACGCAGTTAATTTTTCAAATAATTACTACTACAATCTCCAGAAGGTTGTTTTGCTTTCGAAGTGATTAGATTTATATAATACATGTACTTATTAACACATCATATTTATTTCAGGTATAAGTTATAGTAAATTTATGTATCTATGACGTATGTTATACTATCTTTTGAATTCAATTTGTATATTTAATTTAAATCAATTTATTCTATATAAAACTACTAAAAATGTAAGTCAACATAATCAAGTGCACATAATATTTATTTTTGATATTCGAGGGCGCTTCTGAAATCCAGGTAGATATTTGCATCATTGCATATTACGATCAATATTGTGTGGAATTTTTTGTAAGATCATTTTTTGCGTCAATTTATCCTGACTCTTCTGCATTAAACAAAATTCAATTTAAACTGACTATTACTTAAATCAAGTGATTGTACGCCATTCAAACAATTACATAATTTTGAAATTTCGTATTCTTCGTAATACGGACGATAGGCGAGTCTTTAAAAAATTTACCGCCTTTGTATAGTTGAGAAATATTATATAATAAGACTAAGGAAACATATATCAATGAAGTTTATAAACAAGAAATAATATTAATTATAATGTTGTATACCTTTTATAACCTTCAGAAAAGATTAAAAGTCCCTGAGTTAAAAGCTTCAATGCCGCCAGCTTTGGGAATTCCGGATCTACATAATTACTAGATTGATAACGACCGCTATAAAACATTACGTTTCGGTGTCATAAATATAGTTGAAATACTTGTTTGATGAGTAGGTGTGGCGTTTTAAATGCAGGAACTCGAATGCCGGTAAAAATAAATAAAAACGGGCGAATTTTTTTTTTTAATATTTCACGTAACAGACAATCTTCTTTTTATGCGGTAGGTGTGTTCCGTGATATATCACGTAAAAGAAGACTTGACATTTATAGAAAACGTAGAGTTACGTTCGATGAATTTTAAAATCCGCATATCTTTGAAACAGCCAGTAAAAATATACCCAGAATAACACTAAAAAAATTGGAAAATTCGGAAAATACCACGAAATAAAAATTATATTTTAATTGAAACTATTGTCATGACTATCATCTTCCAAAGAAATACAACGCGCATCAATTTCAAAAGATGGTGGTTATTTAATCACGGAATTTGTTTCAACCACACTATCGTACTGTGTTTGGAGTTTTTTTTTTCAGAAATATGATCAAAGATTTAATTTATGATATCGACTGTAGGTGCTTGATTGAATTTCAATATGAAATTTAAATTGTCACAATATTGTACGATTCCACATTTTTTGTCACTAACGACCCGGGTTACGCCTTTCGGCATCTTCAGGCATTCTATCACACGGATGCAACAGATCTGACAGACTGACTTTTTTTGTTAGTTAGACACGAAAGTCTCTCGGCATCTTCATGCGTTCTATAACATGGATGCAACTGAACTGACACACAATAAACAGTTATCATCTTCTTTATACGAAAGGTATTGATTACAGAAAACGCAGACCAGAAGGCAAGCATTAAATGGCAACTAAAACATATTTAATAATATTGATCTAATAATAATTAACACAGTTCCCTGTTATAATTTTCATTAACCCGGGTCGTTAGTGACATAATATGTGAAATCGTACAAAGTTGTAACAAATCAAATTGGAAAAAAGATTGTGTTTTTTTTTCAATGATTAAATATTTATGTAGTTTGTTGTAGTCAGAAATACAATTTTTAAGCTGTCTTCGAAACTCAAATGCGCCTTCGGAATCTGATCATTTCTAATGAAATGATTTTCCAAAAAACTGCAAAGTTGTAGACCTTGTTGAATTATTTGCACAGTGAGGGGAACTGAAATTTCATCCTCATCGTCGTTAATTGTTTTAAATTTGCATTAAAATACCGCATAACCTCCAAATCGCGCGAAAAGAGCACTGATTTTGCATTGTTTTTTCGGATGATAGATTGGGCTGCAATCTGTGAATTTATCGATAAAAATAATCGATTTTCAACTAATCACCTTCAGTCAGGAAGTTGAATAAAATTTTCGCCAATAATTCACCGCGAGCAATAAATTACGAGTAGCTTAACACCATGGAAATTGATTGTACAAACAATTTAAAGCCGATAAATGATAAGTAGATTTATTGATTGAATTTACATTTATTTGGTAGAGCTCCATTATAACACGGTGAAAAAATAGCAATGTATTTTAGTTCTACCTAACCAGTTCCGACGATGGCGTTAGCCGAAATAGTTAACAACTATACGTTATAAAATTATTGTAGAAATAAAATACATTGCTATTTTTTCAACATGTAATTAGTAGATTATTTAATTTTTTTACCGTCTAGAATAAATACTTTTTAACAATATTTAAAAAAAAAATATGTTTACAGCTCTACGAGGTTATAGTAAATTAAGTGAAACTTTTTCAAATATTTTTTTAGTAGTTATATGCCTTGCGATAAAAAATATTGGAAATCAATTTTTTGGTATAAAGTTTTTATGCGATAAATTAACGTCGCAGTAAGCTGCTTGCGTTTAATTGCTGGGGATAAACTGATCTAGACTTACCTGCCGGTAAACTGATTATTTAAATGCTAGTGTAGAAATAATCAGTCCCAGGTTCAGCGTTAGTTTGAGAAAATTAATCAATAATCATACATGTTTAAACGTATTATAATACTGATAGTTGCAAATTGAAAGTCATAATATTACCGATTCTATAATACCGGCATTGCAATCCCTAATGAAACAATGTGGCACTGTGTGTTCACAGGATGACTGCCTGTTTTTTAACTCAGTGTTCCGTAAACATTTTGTTGTTGCAAACCCTTCAACAAATATTTTTATGTTCGTAAATCATATTTTATTACAACAACTCTGGCACAATAATATATTTAATTTTTAAATTATACATACGATTAACGATAATAGAATAAGCAAGGAGATTTATAATTACTTATCGCATTTTTATGTTAAACAGTAAATAAAACTCAGATTAATTTAAGTTTTATAATACTTGCGATGCTTGTAAAAGCTGAAATCAACAGCAACAACAATATTTTAATTTTTTTTAGCTAAATCCCAATAATATTGAAATTCTACGCCAAGTAAAACGTAATTTAATAAATAAAAACTGTATTAGTTTTTTTAATATGAAAAAATAAATTCACAAAAAACATATTTTCACTCTCTACACCTGGATCTCGTATAATACGGTTATATGGTTCCACAAAAACTTCGTGTAATACAAATCCGTGTTATACAGGTTTGAAGTTCATATAAATATACACATAGATATTAATTAAAGGAAATAACATAGTATACCATTCGTTTAATTTCGCTATCACTTACAATTCTATATTTTTTTCTATTTTTCGAGATCGGTTGTGAGTTGTCATCATTGGAGAACACTTTTTTTGTGGTTTTAGCATTTAAAAAAATCGTTAATAAAGGATTATCTACTTTTAGCGTAGAAATATTAACGTATTTCCTTGTAAGGTTCCAAAATATTTTGTAATTCCCACTTGAATTTCGAACTCCTTTCTATTGTAGGATGATTATCAATAAAAAATCTAATTTATTAGCCAATTCCAAGCCATCCTTTATTATTTTGAATATGAAACATGTAGCTTCTTCGCTACAACTGCTTTACTAGTCATTAATTGTGACATGTTCATTCAACATTTCATTAGAATTTATTTCCCCCCTAAGTCGTGGTATAAAACCGTGCTATATGAGGTCTAGGTGTTTATTACAAAGCCACTTTCATACTTTTGCTTATTATTATTTCGCTAATTATGTATAGAAGTTATCTTAGTTGGTTAATTTTTAGTCATATTAATATTCGTCACCAGCTAACAACATAAATTCGTTTGGCTTCCTTTCTAGAAATAAACCCAATACAAAGCCACAGCTTGACAGATAATTGCAACAATGAACAAGAACCTAGTTAATATTTGATAATTAAAAAACATAAATAATTATTCTAATGGAGTGACACGTTTGAATATGTAATGTGATTCCAAAAAAATATTGACTTCTTTAAAAATAATTATTTTTTCCCCACATTGACAAATGAGGAAAAATATATTTTTGTGTTTTCGTAAGTTGTAATTAAAAGTAAATATCATTATTTATACAAAAAAAATCTAACTTAAGAGGAAAAACTTATCACGAATCGACTTGGCACCCAATCGAGTGAAAAAAAAACAGAAATACATTAATAAAAATAATTGAATAAACACGCTCCACGTAAAATCGATTTACAAAAATCATTGATTTTTATATTATTTACATATTTTTTTTGCTAGAATAAAAACTGAGATTCATTGCCTTTTATAATTAATCATAAAAGGCATATCATCATATTATAATTCAATGGGAAAATATACACTGATTATTCACAATTATTTTAGTGAACTTAATTAATGCATTAAATAATTATGTTTCTAGGTAGTTAAAACAACCAATGACGTACCTATAACTGAAATATAAGTGAAAAAAACGAAATATCAATTTTTACATTAAAATAATACAAAAATTAATAAACCAATAAATTGATAAATAAATACGTACAACAATGTCGATGACACATGTTATTCTATCATATAAAACCGATTGAAACTAAATGCATTTGAGAACCATCTATAAAAAAAAAAATTGAATCATCAATTAGTAATTGTAAAATTATACTATAATAATATACTAACACTAAAATAATGAATGAAAGAAATAAAAAATATTTTAAATAATTTTCACGTTAAAGATCAACTAGTTCAGGTAGACGAAATCGATTGCGATCATTATTTAAAAAAATATTCAAAAAAGTATTGCGTTGTATCTATTTAAATGTATTACATTTATGAAACACTATGCAATGGCAGTTAATATTTTAAACGTGAAAATAATATAAAAATTAACATTTATTTTATTTCTTTCAGCAAGGCGTACTCGAACATGGGTTCCAGGGAAGGCGGAGATATTTCATATATGGACATGATCGAAGAAGTTAGCCACTCACCAGTAGCACAGTTTTACGAAGGAAGCAACATCTTTGTCACCGGCTCCACTGGATTTTTGGGAAAAGTTCTAATAGAAAAATTAATCAGGTTAACTGTTTTTTTTAATCATAGATCAATAACTGACTGATTATACGGTGGTGTACGATTTAAACTACTCGATTTAAAAAAAATCAATTATTCGAAATTTTTGCCGTTATTTTGAATATAGCCAGTAGCGGACTGGCTATATATGCTATTTTACCTAATGTTAAATCCTATTACACCACTGACTATTGGTAAAGAATTTATTGAATCGATGATGTAACATGTTATAGTTAAAGTACACTGCAAGTGAAAATAATTTTTCGCAAGCGAAGATATAGTTTAAAAATGTATCCAGCGAACCTGTTATAATAGAACGAGGTATATTAATGTTGTCTATGGTTTGAATGAACCTTCCGAACGAATTTAGTTTCACTGGGAAGCACATTTATACTGAAATACATGTGATCAGACATGACGAGAATGTTCTGGATGTTATTTCACTGAGACGTCAGTAAATAAATATGTCCACTTGAAATACGTTACACTATCGCTGTAAAACATACATACATTTTAAATCTGTATAATGTAACCTTTTTTAAAGTTAGATATTTTAGTTTAGATATTTTGCGAGATTGAGTATTTTGTTACGTCATGAACACAATCGGATTTGCTTTTTTTATCTATTGAACAATAATACCATTATTAAAACAAGAGTGTTAAGTCCAACAGTTAAGGTATGACATTCGAATAATTGAAAAATTAACATAGACATACAGGTTATCCTCGACTTACAACCGAGATACGTTCCTGGACTTTGGTCGTAAGACGAATTGGTCGTAAGTCGAATTTCATACAAAATATCTATGTACATACTTACATATTAAAATAAAACATGTATATTTATTTATATTTTTTATTGTTAAATTTATACTTATTTATTAGTACAAAATAAAATATTTCCTTCATTAATATTTAAAATCTTTCGTCATCTGTACTTATATAAGTATAATACAATCCATTGGCTCATAATTAGTAGTGCAAGAAGAAACAGTAGCAATCTTTTTAAAAAACATACCCAATTTTATTTAAGTTGTTTATTGTTTTTTCCCTGTATATTTCTTTATAGAAAGCAAGATCTTCCTGAATACGACGGTTTATACTAAAAAAATCTTTCGTTGTCCGAATCCATTTTTGCAAATATTTTCATTACTTCAATTTGAAGGAATTTTACATTATAGCAATTTTTACTATTTTTTTGGTCGTAATTCGAGGACTACTATACTACTTGTAAATGTATATATAAATAAAAAATAAAAAAAAATAGCTTGGGTTATAATTTCTACACTTTTATTCAATAAACACCAAACCCGGTTAATACGCTAATGGCTAAGACTAATAATGCTAATTAAAACAAAGATTAGTATAAAAAAATTGAATTCATAATAACCAACTATAAAAAAAAAACAAATAATAAAACTGTACAAAATGTATTCAGAGTTAAATACAATAGTTTAACGTAATATTTACGTAACGAGCTATTGAAAATTAAACGTTAACCCATTGCACTCGAATGCCGCCATAGCGGCGGCATGTTTATAAAGTCATTTTTTGTATACTTTTAACATTTTTTATTTGTCGATTTCAACTAAATCACAATAATAGATCATTGGGGAGTCATTTTCTAATAAAAAATCATAGTAAAAGATAGTCGGCTCTCGTAATATCAATAAGTGTTGTCATCGAAATGCATGGTGGATTCCGAGTGCGTACTTCAACTGTTCCTACAGAAGACCGTCTTGCATATAAATTACATATATTACGTTCAAGGCCTAAGAAGGATTGTGCAGTATGTTCAAATAGAAAATTTCTGGCGGGAGAACGGAAACACGGCTGTTTTGCGAGACCTGCGTAAATAAGCCAGGATTACATGTTGGCGATTGTTTTGTGAGATACAATAAAATGAAGAATTACAAACAAAATAAAAATATGTACATTATATTCATTATATGTCTATTTTACAGAAAAAAATTAAAAAAATATTTTTTTTTAATTTTATACATTATTCTTTTTATTAGTTTGATTCATGTAGCGAATGCGATTTTCGCAAAAAAAAACGCGGCGAGTTGCTGGTAGGCACATACGAAGTGCTCGAGTGCAAAAGGTTAATTATGTCCATGATTCGATCAATATAATACAATGTGTTAAACCAGGGCTCTGGAGTCGGAGTCGGAGTCGTGAAATATTTTTTCGATTAATCGATTTTTAAAAATACTTAAATAGCTCTCGTTTGAGTCACAGTATAGTAAAATTTGACTTTTATTATAACACGATGAAAAAATAGCATGTGATGAGGGCGAACGCCTAAATAGCTATAAACTATATACACCTAGGCCTCGTATAGCATGGTTTATGCAACACGGGTGTATAAATTGTGACATATTTTTATACAACACGCTTTTTATAACACGGTGTTATGGAAAATTTTAATTAAAATGAAATATTGAATAAATCCACCTCAATTAATGACAGCAGTTGCAACGAAGTAGCTACATGTTTCATAATAAAAACACTAAATGACGGCTTGGAATTGGCTATTTTAAAAAAAAATATTGATAATGATCCTAGAATGAAAAGGAGTTAAAAATTCAAGAGGGAATTACAAAATATTTTGGAACCTCTTTAGGAAATGCGTAGATTATACGCTAAAAGCAGACAATCGCTTATTAACGATTTTTTTTTAATTCAGAGTCCTCCGATGATGAAACCCCACAACCAATCTTGAAAAAAAGTAAAAAATATAGAATTGTAAGTGAATGCGATGATAAATGAATGAATGGTATATTATATAATTTAGGTTTCTTTCAATTAATCCGTAAATTTTTTTTTTCTTTAAAATAAAGAAAGTACATATTTATATGAACTATGTTCGATTTTTTTTTTTGGAACACAAACTATAATTTTGAATGAGCTTCAAAACCTTGGTTTTTGTGGAACCATGTAACCGTGTTATACGAGGCCTATGTGTATATACTTTATAAATTTTGTGGAACTAAAATACTTTGCTATTTTTTCACCGTGTTAAAATTTGGACATTTGCCTGATTGGTTGATATATTTTTATTTTAATGAAGATAAATAGGAAAAGTAGGAAAAAGCCTGACAAAATTTAACCTTTTTTTTAAGTCAGAGTCGTGTTTTTTAACAACTCCACAAACCTGGTATATACAACTGTGGTCATCACCATATTTTTTCGGTGTTTCAAAACCACTTCTGTAAAATTCGTAAAATCAAATGTTATGTCCTGTCTAACCAGTACATGTATTATATAAAAAGTAATTTTTTAAATCATTAAAATGTTTGTTTAATTTTTTTCAGATCTTGCCCAGGAATAAATAAAATATATCTTTTAGCAAGATCGAAGAAAGGTAAAGATGCTGCCGAGAGATTCAAAGAACAGTTTGCAGACCCAGTAAATAAAACATCATATTTAAATAGTTCTAACTAATACATTAAAAATATTTAACCACTTTTAAGTATTTAATTCTTAAATATGTTTTTTAATAATACCTTAATGATATTCCAATAATACCAAGTTTATTAATCTATCATTAATTAATAATGAACATGCAAAAATGAAATAAAATTTGACACCACAATGAAATCCAGTTTTTTAAGCGCTTGGAATTCACATTTTTACGCTATTTGTGATAATTTTTTTTCAATGTCGTTTTATTTTAGCATATGTTTACTATTTTCTCTTAACAAACGCTTGAGATCGTTATATTTGATAAACTTCGCGACAGTGGAAATGTTTATATCGATTTATAAAATCGAAAGAGTTGTAAACAGTACAAAAAGATTTATCAAGTGGATTTGTATTATAATCTAAATGAAAAATATTTTTTATAGAATTCAGAATCAACGTTTGCTCTCTAATTACATTTTTAATCACTTCAAAAACGTAAACACAAGGTTTTACTGTATCTTATCGTCAGGTTTAACTTTATTATAGAAATTAAAATATTGATTAGCTGAATTCAATTGTCGTTTACTTGGCAGAGCTTCAATAATAGCGTAAAAATAGCTATAGTAATCAGGCTTACAAAGATTTCACCGATAGCCATTTCGGTTTGCGCCATCATATTTGAGCTGGAAACAAGAAAAACAGTTACTGTTTCATTCCTCAAGTTTTAAAGTGAAACAATTCAAAAGATTGTTTTGAAAAAATTAGGAAACGATTTTTCGCCAGAGTAATTTTCTTTTGAACTTTTTTTAACGTCTTTTGACTAAAAAAAACATAATGAACATCGATTAGAGCAGGGATTCCCAACCCTGTGCCCGAGGGCACCATGGCGCGCGCGAAACAATTTGTGTGTGCCCGCCACTATTTGAACGTAGCAGATTTTTTCATAAACACTAATTCAAATGTAAATTATTTTTATATATTTGTTAGTTTTAATTTTTTTGAATAACTAGGTTTATTATAAAATGACAATAAACGTAGTAATCTTTTTTTTATTTATTAATCATGTCTAATAATATATACCCGTAGAAAAAAATACCCTACCGATATTTTAGAATATGCTCTAGAGCAGCGATTCTCAACCTGGGCCATATGGCCCCCCTGGGGGGCACAGGTCAAAAATAAACTTTTGGGGAGCCATAGCAAACTCTAGGGGGGCCACAGCTAAAACAAAATAATAAAAAAGCGTAAACAAAGACATGTTGAACCTTGCACGTGTTCGCAAAGCGCATTCTTGTTATTGTTAGTCGGGTTTTGACACTTATTTAGTGGAGACGTGGAAAAATTCGATCTTTCGACAGTGAATTGTAATTTTCTACAAATTGTAAGTTTTTATAAATTTGCGATTTTATCTTTATTGTAATGTTCTTATAACATATGTATGTAATTCAAGACCAAAGAGATTTTTTAAATCACTTTAATAGCAAATTTTATTAAAAAAAAAATATTTTTTTAGATAACCATGAGTAGTGAGACTAAGAAAAAATGTCGACAATATTCCATCAATTATCTCGCGTATGGGTTTATTCAATCGACAGTAGATATTAAAAAGCCTATGTGTTTATTGCGTATGCCTGTATTATCAAACGAGAGTATGCGACCATGCAAATTACGAAAATATTTAGAAACTACACATGAAGACAAAACAGACAAGCCAGTTGAATTTTTTAAAAAACTTCGAGATGATTTTCGATCAAGAAAAACAATTTTACAAATATTTAATGAAAAGTCATCGATGATTGAAGATGGATTAATTGCTTCTTATAAGATTTCGCAGTTAATTGCAAAAGTTGGAAGAGAACATACTATTGCTGAATCTTTGATTTTGCCATCAGTGTCTATTGTTATTTCAAGGGTCATGAATCAGAACCCGAATGCAATTACTCAAGTCATTCCTTTGAGCAATTCTTCAGTATCGAGGCGTATCGATGAAATGGCAGATGATGTGGAAAAACAACTAATTGCTCATTTGCAAGTAAAGAAGTTTGCCCTGTAATTATATGAATCTTCTATACGTGATAGTGAAGCTCTATTAATGGCGTATGTTCGATTTCAAGATAATGACAAGTTTATTGAAGAAATGCTCTTTGCCAGAAAACTTAAAACTGACACAAAAGGTGAAAAGATATATCAAGAAGCTAAAAAAAAATTATGTAGAAAAATATCCCGGTTTAAAATATACTAGCATGCGCAACCGATGGGGCTGCTTCAATGGTTGGTAAATATCGAGGATTTATCACATATCTGAAGAATGACGTGAGAAATATTTTTTGCATACATTGCGTAATTCATCGTCAACATTTGGTTGCAAAAAAGTTAGGAGAGCGTATACATGAGTCTCTTAATATTGTAATAAAAACAATAAATTTCATTAAATCAAGTCCACTTCGAGATCGCCTCTATGTGAAGAAAATGAGGAAGGCTTTGAGCGCCTCCTATTACACACAGAAGTTCGGTGGTTATCGTTATCGAAGGGTAATAGTTTAAAACGGTTTGTTGTGCTTTGGAATACTATTATATCTTTTATGAAAGATGCAGAATTCGGAGAGAAGCTGGTTAGTGTAAAATGTGATATATTTTATTTATCAGATATATTTGAAAAACTTAATTTAATAAACAAACAGTTACAAGGAAAATATTGTAATCTCATAACGTGTAAAAAAGTAATTAATGCTTTTTTGGGAAAGCTGAATCTTTTCATAACGAATATTGGCCGTCGTGAATTAGCGTAATTTTCATCATTGGCCACAATTTTAAATGAAATAAAAGATGATGATTTGGAAATATATATTAATCATTGAAACAGCTTCGTGAGGATATGCGAGATATTATTAATTTAAATATTCCAGATTGGGTGATTGATCCATTTAGTGTGAATTCAGCTGATATCAAAATCGAACTGCAAGAAAGTCTTGTGGACTTGCAAAGTGATATGAATGCTCAAGTTAGGTTTAAATTAAATAAAGATAACTTCTGGATCAGCAATGAAATAGCCAGTACATTTCCATAGTTATGGGAGAAAGCTAGGTTATATTTCATTGCATTTCCCACATCTTATTCGGTTGAATCTGGATTTAGTCGAGTTATGCATCTCTTCTCAAAAGCACGTAACCGTCTTGATGTTGTGCAAAGAGGCGATCTGCGTATGTCACTAACATTGAAGCCCGAAATTAATAAACTCGCTAAACTGCATCAAGCACAAGGATCACACTAAATAAAGTGAACGATCAATTTCTTTACATAATTTGTTGAAAAAATATGTATGTTTTATATATGTACACGTTTATTAAAAATATATTTTGGAATTTTTATATAAAGTTTTATTTTTAATACCTCCTTTTTTCGAACAAATATTGGAGGGGAGGCCACACCAAAAAGAAAATCTCAAAAGGGGCCACTGGCCAAAAAAGGTTGAGAAACGCTGCTCTAGAGTATGAAAAGGTTGGGAATACCTGGATTAGAGTGTAAGATTTTTTCAATTTGTTACAGTGTAGAGATATAAAAATAATAACTACAGATTACTAGATGTCACGTTATGAAACTGGTAGAAATCTAAATCATATAAACTATAATATTTAAAAAAAGTTAAACTCAAATCAGAACTATTTTTTTGATTTGATACACTTTTGAACTGAGGTATCGATATCACATGTTTATTTTACTCTGCAATCAATCACTGATCAAGATGATGATCAAAATTAGTTAAAAAAAAACAACAATAGTGTCAGTATTGAATATGAACATTCTAGAAATTGTTGTGTCTTAAATAGAGATAATAAAAACGCACCATCTTTCAGCTGTACGAAGTACTAAAAAGAGAACAACCAGATTTCACCAAGAAAATATGCATCGTGGAAGGTGACGTTGGAGAACTGAGGCTGGGCATGAGTGATGATGACTACAATATGGTTTCTAGTGAGGTTAGAGCAATAATCATATTTTTTAAATAATATGTAGATATAAGCTTAATGTGTCAATGCAATACGGTGTGACGCGTTGACTTTTTCTGTGGAATTAAGCTGTTCATCCATATTGGAAAACTTTGATCGGAATCACTTATTTAATTCATTTCCTGCTGAGCCGTTTAAAGTAACATATGTTCCAACACCTACAATAATTTATTGAGAAATATTGGTTTGAAACAATCTTATTGATAGAATAGTTCTATTGAAACCATATTAAACGGCTGAGACGTCTCTGAAATTCTAAACCTTTTCCCTGCTGAGCCGTGTAACGTATTCTCAAAATAAAATATTATACTTCAAAAACTAATTCTGTGGTGTAAGTGGTTAATAGATTTTCGGGACAAAATAGATAGAATTTTTATCACGAAAATAAGCTTAAACAGGAAATTAGTATCACAAGTGAAACTTTTTCGTTATTTTTTTCAAAGGCATGTTAGTTGTCCTATCACCACCTTTATGTGTATGCAGCTTCTGTTACACGGCCACTTACCATAACGCAATACTGATAAAAAGGCATAAATTCAAATCCGTATTTTCTTGGTCCGATGCAGAGCTGCACGGAACGATAATTAAAACCATGCACTTTAATGCTTAAAAGAGAAGAAAAAAGAAAGAAATAATGACTTTCACAGCTACTTAGCTTACGTGATATTAAGTATCCTGTGTATCTGTATACTGAAAATTTGCTGTGACAGAAGAGTTAAATAGGTGTAGAATCCTGACACTTTACGGCCCGCACATTTTCGCTAAATAACTACACCGAAATAGTTATTTCCTATTCTAATTTTAGACCTCGTGTATATTCTTCATCCATCTATCGATAAAATTTGAAAGTAAGAATTAAAATTCGCATTAATTTTTGGTAGTATAGCTTCGCTTATCCGAAGACGCCACATTGTGCGTTCCCGGATCGTAACGTTTGTCTCAAAAATGACGCCAACGTGGCGTTCGCGGACCGTAAATCGTTAAGAAGAATTGACAATACCTCGTTTCTCATGTGATGTTGGAAATTTATTTATTACCTCAAAGTTGGCCTTGATATCAAGTCACCGTGGCCTATTAGGCCTGTGTAAGAACGGACTACAGCAAACAACTCAGCTCTAATTTTCGACCATCTTGAATTATCGTGTTTTTAATGGGCTAAATTTGTATTATTCAATTCATCATACAGGTCAACGTCTTCTTCCACGGTGCGGCTACAGTCCGTTTCGATGAAAGATTGCGCCATGCAGTTCGAGTGAACGTGAGGGGTGCTCGAGAAGCTCTCACAATGGCTTCGAAGATGCCAAACTTATCAGCATTTGTCCACATCAGTACGGCTTACGCCAACTGTGTCTCGAAGGAAATTGACGAAATGTAAGACTTTTTATATCTCCTCATATAATATGTAAACATAGCCAATTGGTTCCACTCGGCGAGCTTATTGGTTTTCATTGTTTATTGCTGTTAAGAATGCAAATATTTGACATTAATATTAAAAAAAAAAAACGTATTAAAATCACGATAAAGTAATCAATTACTTATAAAAATTGTAATATCTCGTGATTTTATTGTTCAAAGCGTTAACACCTATCCAACAGACGGTAGATAGGCTCCTGAGAAAAACGCGTAAATCGACGTTGTATATTTTTTAATGTAAAACCGTGTAAATCGAAAAGTACACAAAAAACGCATAATTTGATTGTTTTCTTAAATACATAAATAAAACAAAATTATTAAAAAGTATAAATATGATTTTTTTTATAAATTAAATACACATAAAGCATATACAGAGGAACAAAAAAATTAAATCCAAAATATTCATAAAAAAAGTTATTGCAATGGTTGGTGGAGTTTTAATCATTCATAACTATTAAAAATAGCTGATAATCTCTTCTTTGTGACCGGTCAAAAGTCACTTTCATCACTCGAAATTGTTTGTGGCGATTCGATGTTTGAAATAGAAACATTTACACCCCGAAGGGATTTGGTCATAAACTTCGTTATTAACATTTGCTTCGAATTCGTTGTTAGATCTTTATGAATTTTATCATATTGAGCCAAGCATTGATTAATATCACGTTGGAATCGAAGGGCCCGTTCAACATTTGAGTCATTTTGTACAAAATGTATACCGAATTTTCTTCCCGATTCGAGTCCTTCGTGGATAATTTTAGCTGTAAATGTAACTGGTTCAAATTCATTTTTAATCCGTGTAAATCGAGGGATAAGTGTATATCCATATTCCATATCCGCACCTAATTCTGAGCATACGGGATTACAATATATCATCCTAATTGACGTTTTGTTATAATAACTAACATTTATTCAAAAGTTCAACTTTTCTCTTCGGAACTAGTCAAGTTATTATTTTAGAATAGTTCAAATTTAATATTGAAATACCATCTAGCGACTTTAGTGAACATGTTAAATTAAGCGACAGTACTTTCCTACATATAAAAATTTTTTTTTTCATCGTTTTCAGATTTTACGACCCGCCTATTAGGCCGGAAAAACTTATCGACCTGGTTGAGTCTATGGACGAAGAAATGGTTCACAAAATTTCACCAGTGTAAGATAAACATTATTTTTTTAAATGATTTAAAAGCAAGAGATTAAAACTGTATTACGGATTTCCATTAAGTAAAAATAATCTCTGAATAAGCTTCATATATATTACTATAATTAAAATCTATATATGTATACGTAAATACGACCAAAAATATATGCTTGTTTTTCATGCGTAAAAAAATATATAATTAGTATCTTCTAATCACAATAGGAATCTCATTAGGAATGCAAATGCGTTCTAACGAGGACATAAATAAAAAAAAACGGCTGGATTAATTATTAAATTTATTAAAAAAAAAAATCTAGAGATGTTATCAGAATTCCATGTAAAATAAACACAAAATATTTATTATTTTTTAAGCCCCTATAACTAAACCCGAGCCAATTTCGCTAATTAGATAATCCGCCATTGCTTGGATTAGATGGTAAAATATAGTTAATACTTATATACTAATACTAAAATATCTTCAGTTCCAAGATATAAAATGGGCGATCGGTTAACGCACATAATCTGTTCTAAAATTATGTTCGCTATGCGAATTGCTCGTTAATTGATCATTGATATATTACAGATAAAATAAGTGGAATTGAAAGATCGTTTTATTTCGTTATCCAAATGTGTTCATTGTCAGATTTGTTCGCAGTCCGAACTGTTGGTTAACCGATTACAGACTGTATTTATAAACGAATCTCATTAGTTAGATAAACAAAATCTATACAATGTTTGTATTGAATTATCTTTGTTCGTAACTGTATTATTTTTAATTTCCAGATTAATAGACAAATTCCCGAATACCTACGCCTACACAAAAATGATCGCAGAGACAATTGTCAAAGACTTGTCACACGGGTTACCTGTGGCAATTATGAGACCAGCAATTAGTAAGTTATCTATACTAAACGTGTCACTTCTTTTCGGTGATATTATGTCGTGTTATTGATTAAATTGGCATTTATTTGATGGAACTCAATTACAACACGGTGAAAAAATCGCAATGTATTTTAGTTCTACATTTTTTTTATAAGATATAGTTGATAGCTATTTCGGCTCAGTCATCGCCAGAACTATGTTTCAGCTCACTTTTACCTACCGTTATACAACTGTGCAGAAAATATACACAGTAGTTCTTTTCTTGTTTTAACTACCTTGTTTCAAATTGTGCTAATAAATTCTAAAATGTGGCACATTGGTTTTATGCATTTCTCGAAGTGCGAGTAAATCTAGATTTTTTTGAGAATAAACGTAAATAGTTTTTAAGTACTGTACTGAGAAGATTTATTACACAAATGCATTAACCTACCAATAACATTCTCAATGAACAAAAAATATAATTCTTTCACCGCTTCTCAGACCATTACGGAAGGTTAATACATTTATATAATAAATCATCTGAGTACAGTATACTGTTTACGTTTATTCCCCAAAAAACCTACATCAATTCTCACTTTAAGATATGCATAAAATCAATGTGAAATCCCAATATGAAACTCGAATGTTAAAACAGAAGAAAAGATCTATTATATTTTGAAACTTTTCTGCACAGTTATATAAAGATAAGTAGATGTACGCTTAAACATAATTCTGATGAAGGTTTTTGGTCGAAATAGCTACCAACCTACTTGCTAAACACATTGCTATTTTTAACAGTGGAATATCATGTCGTTGTTGTCAGGGGATTAACCCCCAATAATTTATTGAAATGTAATATTTTTTTCGTTATTATTGCTACGGCTTAACCCGGTAGGCCTTGAAAATGAATGTTTATAAAATACTAAGCTCTAGATAATTTAACTAAAATTTTATTTTCTAAGCTACTATTAAATTTTATCCTCATATGTAAATTTATTGTAATTCTAACGTCCACCTGCTGGTGTACATAAAGAATACAGTGGGTGATCGGTTAACGAACAATAATCTGTTTCAAGACTATTTTCGCTATCCGAATTTTTCGTCAACCGATCATCGATTAACCATAGATTTTTCGTTCTGGAAATGACATGACGGACCGAGACAAAAGCGCGTCATTTTCAAAATTCTATTGAACGTAAAACGTTGTTTAGTTTAACAGATAGAATAAGTGGAATTTAAAGATCAATTAAATTCGTTATCCGAACCTTTTCTGATAGTATTCGTTTTCCGATCTATTCGCATTCTGAATTGTTCGTTAACTGATTGAAGAGTTAAGGTTATAATTATGTTCATTATCCGAATAATTCAGCACGTCAGCACGGCAGTCAGAACGTTAAAATGTCAGAAGGTATTTTCCACAAGAAAGTTATTTCAAAATTGAGCCTTTCTAGTCATGACTTCTTGTGTGGAGTGTCAATATCATACTACTGATTAATGAAAATAATTATCATATTTTAATTGAAATCACACATCAGGTGTACTTAAAGCAAAATGGAAATTTAATATAGCATCAAATAAAAATTAATAAGACTCTTTTTATACAATAAGCTATGATATTAATTCTGAATATCTACCGGATAAAATAAAAAGTTTTGTTGGCGTTAACATAGTGCGATAATTGTTTAATTTGTTGAATCAATAAATATATTTTTATTTTATTTTTATAAGCATGAACTAAAAAAACTCTTAATTTACTCTATTCATATATACCCAATTTGCCAATTTGTAAAAATATAATAGTATGCAAAAGAAGACTTAATGTATTAACTGTCATTTCGATTTTTTGGTACTTATTTCCACTATATATTTTATTATCGGGACCGGTTTCACTAATCGCACGCATTATCAATTGATAAATTAGTGAACAATGAACCAATCGCAAAAAAGAACATTTTTCTTTTATTCAAAAAGCTTCGAAGTATTGTATATAATTTTCAGATTATTTTTTTCTAGGTGAAAGTGATTTTTGTTTTTATTTTTCAGTAATTGCGTCATACAGAGAGCCGGTGCGAGGTTGGATCGACAACGTTTATGGACCAACTGGGGTAAAAAGGAAGCTTAACTACAAATAATATTATAGGAATTCTTTTTCGATTCCACGTCATAAACGTGATTCAAATAACATAATCGAAACGAAGAAACTACAGCCCGTCGATTTTGATTTTCACGGACATTACTCCATTCATTTGATTGGGCGTGAATTTTTAAATGATAATAATTGACTTCTTCAGTAAAGGACTATTTTAATAATCTTTGACATTTTTTTTTGTTTTGCATATCCTCAGTAACACCAGCGGTCGCTAACCTTTTGGATCTCATGGACAACTAAAGTCATAATTTTAAATATTGCAGATTACTGATTCTTTTCTCAAGTCCGTTTTGTCCGCTAGAAAATACAAAAAATATAACTATAATAAATGGTGGTTGTAATGGAAATACAAGTTGGTTCTCCCACCTCCACCCGTTATGCGTATGCAGCCGCTGTTACGCGGCCGCTTTCCATAACGTAATATAAATAAAAAAGAATCGATTTTAGTTTATGGAATCTTTGATTATTTTTTCTCAACTAATAAGCAAAGTGACCGTAATTTTCTCGCATACTACTGCTTGTGACAACTGATTGACATTGGAAGTGGGAACAGAAGAAACAAAACGACATGGGTTGTATCGAGAATAGTTCGTTCGTTCATGAAAATTTACTTTAAAAGCATGGATACGCAACCGGTCAATCCCCAAGCGAATTTTAGTCTATCGCAAAAACAATTTCGAATTTACAACATTTTTATTTATTTTCCATATTAAAAATACACAATTATAATAAAGATATAAACACTATGATTAAAAAAATACTAAAATATCAAAAGTATACTGTTTTGTAAATATCAAGTGATTTTTTTAGCATCAACAAAATTTCTTATTGAATTCTAACTGGAACTTGTTGGCCATGAAAATTCAAATTAAAAATATTTCCAAATCCTCGATTATGTTTTTTTGTCATAGCAACGCCAATAGAAAAACTATTCGCTCGTTGGAACAGTATATATTACTTGAGCGCAAGTTATACTAGCTATACCAGTTATACAAAGTCGACTGTGTCATGATTTTCGGATTTCTAATGTTTTTATTTTGATGCTTCATTTTATTGAAAAAAAAAATTATATTTATAACTTTTCCTATGTTTTCAGGTGGTTGTTGGTGCTGGTATAGGTTTACTCCGAACTCTTCACTGTGACAGCAGAGTTATTGCTGAAATGGTTCCTATTGATTACGTTGTAAATGCAACTATAGTCGCGGGATATGATGTAAATATTCTATGATAGTTTAAAAAAAATTAAAAAATATAAATTATCGATTAAAATTTGAAAGTATGCAAGAATAACAAATGTATCTTCTCAGAACTATAATAGATATCAACTATATTTAAAAAATCTATTTTTGTAGAACTAAAATACATTGCTATTTTTTTCACCGTGAGATATAGACTTCTTCACAAATGAATGCATAACATTCAATATTCATAAAAATATTGTACAGTAAAACCCCGATCAAGCGTTCTCGCGTAGTAAGTTTTCCCGGATGGATCGTTCTTTTATATTAATGTTGTAAACATCTTTTTTCATTTAAAGACCTAAAACTTGTTATCAAGAAAAACAACATCATAATATAAATTAAATTTCAACAACTTTGTATTATTATCTGGCACACCCGTTACTATGTCGCAAAATATATTTTCCCAGATGGACCGTTCATTTTTTACAGTCCCGTCAAAAACCCATAAAAGCAGTGTTAAATAATCCCCGATTTCCTCGATCTCTCGTCTAAATATTATGGTCCTGTCTCAAATATTATCACGATTGACCAGTTTTGGTAGATAAATCTTTCTATCCATATAATTTTTGAGTTTGAGGAAATTGAATTTTATGCATTAAACAAAGAATTTTTACAAAGCCCTCTAATATTTACCAATTTTTGGAAATCAAGAGGGGGAAGGACTTCATGTTTTTTCGAGATTTGACTTTTTTATTATTATTTTAAGCTTTCCCGCATTTTTCGTTTTGTTTTTTGGGTCCCTTGAAAAATGTGGAATCGAGGTTTCACTGCAACACTAATTCCCATTTAGTTAAGTGTGAAATAAATTAATTTTTACACTTTTATTTTTAACGTACTAATATACATCGATCCCTTGAGGTGATTCCATTTCAATATTCTAAATACATATAATATACATGTAATGTTTTTAAGTTTAATACTAAGTGAGGAAATTCCTTCCAAATAAAATCACTTGCAAAGAAAATACTTAAAATTGAGCGAAATCGATAAATTATTGTTCGATTTTTTAATATTATTTAAAAAAATGTTTAATTTATTGAATTGGCGTTTACTTCGTAGAATTCCATTATAACACGGTGAAAAAATAGTAATGTATTTTATTTCTGCAAATTTAAAAGGTATACATATTTGAAAACTACTTATGTGTACTTATCCATATATAGATACTTTTAAGGTGTTCACTGTCACTTCTTGATGGAAAGGCATGATTTTTTAATTAATAAAAATACATTTTTTTTGATCAGGACCGATTTTGTTAATTGTTTATATCACATAGAAAACATTAAACTTAAAAATATCGATTATAATTCGAAGCTTTCTGAACCGTTCTGCTCTTTTTTGCGATTGGTTCATTGTTTATCAGTTTATCAGTTGATAATGCTCGCGATGAGAAAAGTCGGTCATGATCAAAAAATATATTATGGAAATAAGTAATAAAAAAATGTGTTTTTATTATTTAAAATATATATTGTAGTTACGTAAATGTTCGTTTAAAAATAATCCTAACGAGGGCTTAAGCCGAAATAGCTATTAACTATACTTGTTATATTTTTTGTAGAACTAAGATACATTGTTATTTTTTTATCGTGTTAATATTAGTTAATAAGAATTATATTTATAAAACGATGATTTAAGCAATTATTTTTTAGCGCCACTGGCGTTCTTGACATCCAATACCTGATCAAATTACTAAGTATTTTTATTAAGACATATGTCATTATAGTACAATATACATCATATGCCTTGATGTTAACGGAATTAAATGGTTTATTGCTTGATTAGTCGAATCAAATCTAGATTTTTTATTGTGTTTTTTTTTCTTAACAATGTGAAAATCTGCATAAAATTTTCAAAATATTTTCTTATTATAGATCGGGAACAATCACAACGCACCAAACAAAGAGCAGCCAATAATGGCCAATGCAGGAAGCAACACTGCTAGTCAAGTCGAAGAGAAGAAAATCCCAATTTACAACTATGTCAGTTCCAATGACAGTCCTATTACGTGGGGTAAGAAATGAAATTAAATTAACGCGATAGCATTTATTTTACGAGACATCAAATGAAACCCAAAAGGAAAACTAAACGTTAGAATTTTAATGTTATAGTCAAAGAATTTAAATTAAGATGGCAAGAAATCGTATGGAAGTGATTTGTCAGTACGTAAGATATTAAAATGGCACCTTCAGTCGATATAATAAATTAGACAAAATATTTGCTGTTTTTACAGTGTTTTTTTTAAGTTGGCACTATTATAAATGCCATATCCAAATGCAGTCAAAGTTACAGTTGTGAATGGGTGGCAAGGTGCCACCTGAGTATAAAATTTTTTTTTAATTGGAAATTTTATTTTACAGGTCAATTCATGAGTCTGGTAGAGAAGCACGGACTCTCACTGCCGACGATTTTAGCCGTGTGGTGCTATTGCTTTACTCTGAACAAGCATAAGTCGATTCACCAAATTTATGTATTCTTCCTACACATAGTTCCAGCGTATCTCGTTGATATCGTCGCTTTTTGCATCGGACGGAAACCCATGTAAGCACAATAATTTTTGACTTTAACTACCTTCTCAAATGCGTAGACATGTCTAATCTTTCAAGACATTTACTGATGCTTTTGTATTCTTTGCGACTTTATGAATAAATACATATGATTTCGCCAGCATCATTTATATTTATATATAATACAACCATATTTATGTATAATTATATAAGCTGGAAACGGAAAAAAGTGTAGTGTTGATACAGACAAAAAATAAATGAGGTTCACAACTGTATGCGATCGAGGCAACGATAAAAAAACCAAACTATCCGAGCGTTTTGAATAATGTTCTTCAATACAAGTAAGTGTAAACAATAAAAACAAATTATTTAGTACTTTCTCATCGAGAGCATCGGTCTATAATGATAATACGCGAAACTGGACCTGATTTACTGAAAATATTCTACATTATACTACTACTAAGATATAGTTGACATCTTTTTTTGGCTCAAGCCATCGTCAGAATCTTTCGCCGCTCCTCAGAACAATGCGAAGGGCTAATGCATTTCTATAATAAATTATCTCCGTCCAGTATTTAAGCTTATTGAAAGTGCCGCCTGTTTAGATTCATTTAAATTTTAGTTTTATTGCTAGCACGATATAAGCTGGGTTCTTAAACAGAAGAAAAGATGTATTGTGTACTTTTTCTACACAGCTTTATATAGATAAGTAAATGTACGTTTAAACAGAGCTATGACGATGGCGCGAGCCGAAATACCTATCAACAATATCTTACAAAAACTTTTATAACTAAAATACATTGCTATTTTTTCACCGTATTATAATGGAGTTCTACCAAGTGAATGCCAATTCGATCAATATATTCTACAATTTTTTCTCAAATAATGGGATCGTTGCCGTTTCGCAGACAAATTATTCGTTAACATATCTAATCATTTGTTCTACAAATGATGTTGTGTTTGAGTGTTAAATAATATTTTTTCCATGAAAGCTTCTGGGCTCTTTATATTGTGCTTTTAATACTTATTCGCTGGAAATATACTAAATACTTTTTTTTACCATTTTAACATAGTCATTAGGGAAAATGACAGAATGCATTATTCTTAAAACCTCTTTTTACCGTAACAAATTAAATAATATTCGCTTCCTCTTATTAAAAAAAATATCTTTTTCACTAATTTATACGACACATTAATTTTATTCTAGATATAAGAGTAAAAAATAATCGTAAATATGAACTTATGGAAATTTAAAAGAAATACGAAAAGGTCATGCGTTTTTACGAATAAATTGTCTTTACAATATATTATTACTTTACTAGTGGAAAATTGACTCAAAATCTTTTGAATAGGAAAAAGCTCAATTGTTGTACATTAGAACCAAGAAAAATAATACCTTTTTAAATACAAAATATCCTTATGCAATTTCGTCACCATATTCCAATGACTTTTATAAAGGTTCTATCAATAAAAATGTTCAAAATTTGTTAGGTTATAACAGTCATGTTGATCAAGTGACATCTGTCAAATTTATTGTCGATTGTTTAGTAGAGTACGGCAAATAACTATGAAAATTTATAACGTTGAATAAAGAGTGAAATTTATCAAATATGAATAGAAATTCTGCTCGAGCGATTGGAGAGCATGGAACTGGCCACTGATATCGTGTGATTGAACGCTTTTAGACTTTTTCTTTTGGAGTTAACTTATATGCAAAAAGTTTTTGTAAACGAACCGCTAACAATTCACGCCCTCAAAATCAGCATAACAAACGCCATCCTACAAATTCAATAAGATTTATGTGACAAAGTCGTTTAAAATTGCACCTCCCTAACACGTGTCACTATGCAATATCGTGGTGGATCAAAGAATTTATTGCATAGTGAGTGAGCGTATTGAGGAAAATATCGAGTTAAGTGAGTTAATGACAGTTTTTCTGCAAATCTGTTTTTTTGCTATTTTCTACGGATGAAGGTTTTTTTTACAAACAAAAATCTGAAATAACTTTTGATCTTTTTCTTCTGTATCTTCTCTGCTCTCAAATGTTTCAACAGGTGGGTCCTTTTTACTATTTTTTATTACAAAATATTCAAAAATGTGATATGTGAAATGTGAATGTAAAATATTAATGGTTTATAATTAAAAATTAACAATGCTAATTTCCAATTTTTTGTTATACAGGCTCGTGAAGTCATATCAAAAGATTCACAAATTCAGTTCCGTCATAGCATACTTCTCAACACAACAATGGAAGTTTTTCAATGGAAACGTAAAAGAGCTTTATAAAAGTTTGACAGCCACTGACAAAAAAGCATTCGATTTTGACATATCAAATATCAAGTGGGATGGTTATTTATTGGAATATGTAAAGGGAGTCAAAATATACATACTAAAATCTCCCAAGGAAAATTTAGAGAAAGCGATTACGAGACAGCGTGTGTTCACCGTGGCGCATTACGCAATACAGTTGTTTTTACTTTATGCATTTTTAAAATTTATTTGGTTTGTTTTTAATATGTTTTAATATGCTATATTGTAAAATGATAATAAAAATATCGACGAGGAAAGAATAAGATTATTGAAGAAGTTTGTTCAAGAAAAAAAAGGAGTCTATAAGGATTTTTGCATTCAAACGCAATTTCGCAACGCAATATGTTTTATAACATATATTGTAAAATTCAGTCAATCTTGCCGTACTAGCATTATTGATATAATTTATGATATCGACTGAAGTTGCTTGATGGAATTTCAATATCAAATTAGAATTTTTACAACTTTGTACGATTCCACATGTTCCATCATAAAAATAAATATAGGATTATTATTTATGCTAAAATGTACCTCAGCATGAAATTAATGACAAAATATTTTTTTCTAATTCAACAGTGTTTCCGCCAACAGATATTATATTTTTGGCATTTATAATCAAACAATCATCCGGGATTAGTCGAATAATTTTATAGTAGGATTAAATGTAACAGCGTTTCCCAAACATGGAATCAATAGTAAATTTGTTTCCTGAAAATAAAATAAAAATGTAAAATATAGATACACAGCTATATATAGATAAGCAAATGTTAGTTTAAGCATAGTTCTAACGATGGCGTGAGCCGAAATAGCTATCAACTATTTCTTTTTTAATAATTTTGTAGAACTAAAATATAATACATTGCTATATTTTCATCGTGTGGTAAAATTTGGACTTTATTGAGTTGTGAACAATATTTCGTTTTGGAATATAGATTTAATCATATTTACTTTTATCCCTTAGCTTAAAACTGTTCAGTTAAAATGTATTTTCCTTTTCAATGATTTTAGGAATGCAAGTTGTACGCGTGAGGGTGTTAAGGATGTAGATGGTGCAAAAGTGTAAATTACTTACACAAATTACAAATTAGACAAACAAATAGTTATTTTATTCTTCGTATTCATAGTTAATAAACTAAACCTTTTTACATCCGCGGGCTATTAACATTGGAATAAAATAGTAAATGAATTTATTTCTCTTGGGTAAAATAATAAATATTTATTTAAATGATTTATTTATTCAAAACAACTAATTTTGCATGCTGATATAATAATATTTAAGTATATTCAAGTAGACAGTAACAAAAAAAATAAAACTTTAAAATACAACATGAAATCCAATTAGGTATCGGCTCATCCTAAAACCTCCACGGACCACTGGTTGAGAAACTATTTGCTAGAGCATTGGTTTTCATGTGCGGCCAGTAGTGAATTTTGCTGCGTATCTACAGCTTTATAGCAAATATTATTATTCTAAAAATTTTTTTTTAATTAATTTGTACCGGTTCAGCCACGGGGAATATTTATATATTTATACACGAGTATATAATGTGACTATGCCAACGACTGTACCACGTTGTAAGCGCCGGCTCTCGTGCGATCACCGAAGTTAAGCAACATTGGGCGCGGTTAGTGCTTGGATGGGTGACCGCTCGGGAACACCGAGTGCCGTGTTGTCTTGGCTATGGGAAGGAAAACCCAGACAGAAAACCGAACACCAACCCGCCTGGGCAGCGTGGTGTTGCTATGTCCAAACCCCCCCGGAAAAAAAAAAAAAAAAAAAAAAACAGGGGGAGGCCTTCATCCAGCAGTGGATCGACCCCGGCTGATGATGATGATGATGATGATGATATAATGTGACCACAGTAAAATTTTAAGTGAAGACCGCTATGCTGAACGACAAAAATATTTTTATCACGCCTTAATTAATGACGGCTTGAGAACTACAAGGTTCTAAGTGTCAATGTTTATCAAAGCAAAAGTACCAAAACGAGGTCGTCGTTGTTGTATGGATGTTGTACTCAGATCATGTAACACTAACAAAACGAGGTATTTTTTTAATTTAAAATCGTCCACTACAGTCAAGGTTATTTGAGTTATTTTTTATATTAAATTCAATGAAAACAATAAGTCACATTTGATAGAATAGCGTACATTTATCATATGATATACACCCAGTCCTATTTTTACGCAATACATTGGTTCCAGAAAATGGCGCGTAAAAAAATGATTTCACGCAATTGCATTATATTTCTTTACACACCCTAAAACATAAATTTGCATAATATCCGATACACTTGTCAACATTTGGCAATTGTATGTGTATTTAAAAAAATGGAATGCTTTACAAAATTAAGTTTTAAAAATATATATATTTTTTTATTTAAAAAATAATGAAACGTACATGCCTAGCATCATATATAAATGTCTTCTTTGAAACAATTTTGGGGAAAAAAAACGTAAAAATAAGTGAGGCGCATAAAAAAATGTAGCGGTGCTGTCCAAAAAAATCGAGTATAATCGAATTCGCGTAAAAAAGGACTGGGTGTACATAATTTGATAAATTGGTTCCAAAAATTAACATATGGCAAAAAATGTACCAGAAACGTATGAAAAACCAAAATTTGCTCTTTAAAATTCGTGCATAAAAAAATTGTATATTTTCATGTCTTTACTGGTTATACAAATATAATGAGACAATAAAAAAAAATTTTTTTCGCTTATATGAATTATTCGTTGCTGTCATTCTCGGTTGCGAAATGTAATCGTTTGCGATTTTTTGAACGAAAGTATTGAATTTTGCTCGGAGATTCTTGATATGAGTCAATTCTTGATACATTGGATTTATTTTGTTGTTCCACAGGTAAATTTTTTTTTTTAAATTAATTCCGTTATTAGTCTTTGGGTTGTTTTCCAAGTGTATTCTCATCATATACAAATTTCTTCTTTAAAACAAATTTGGGGAAAAAATCGCGTAAAAACGTATAAAAAGCGTAAAAAATGTAACGTTGCCGTCCAAAAAAATCGCGTAAAAAAAGGACTGAGTGTATTTAAAATGTTGAAGAGGTTTAATTTTGTTCCACACCATGTTGACGGGTTCCGAGTCGAAATATAATTGAGAAACGCTAGATTTAAAAACTTACTCAAGTATATGTTGTTTAGTATTGGCAGATTATTAGAAAATTGGGGATGGCATGACAAAAGTCAAAGACGATTTCTCAACCAAACTAAGTAATGCGGGAAAGTTTAAAATGAAAAGAAAAATCTTACAAAACATAAACTGCTGCTTGTGAAATTATTTATTAAAGAAAATAACAAGAATTTTAGTGAACTATATATTTCATTATTAATTTTTTTGGTTAATAAATATGATTTAATATGCTCAAACTCACAAATTGTATCGGATAGAAAGATTTATCTACCAAAACCGGTCAATCGGAAGAATATTTGAAACAGGACTATAATATTTAGAGAAAAATCGAGGAACGGTTAATGCGGGATTATTTTATATTTTTCTTATGGGTCTTTGACGGGACTATAAAAAATGAACGGTCCATCTGGGAAAACGTATTATGCGACATAGTAATGGGTGTGCCAGATAATAATGCAAAGTTGTTGAAATATAATTTATATTATGTTTTTGTTTTTCTTGATAACAAGTTTTAGATCTTTGAATGACAAAAGATGTTTACAACATAAATAAAATTCATCCCATAAAGAGCATTTGTAATTTCTTTTTGTAATTGAAGTGCTGCTGAAAAATGCTGTATAAAACGAGATAAGCTAAACATACTCGACTTCGACAAACATAAAAAGTTTACAATGTGATGATGAAAAACGTTCAGGACAACTGAAAAATCGAATCAAACGTAAAAAAACGTTGCTCAGAAAACTATTTCCGATCGCCTTACGGCAATGGCCAACATTTTTCACGAATGGAAATTATAATCATAATTCTTCGATCAGTATAGCCATACGAGTGGAGTTAAGTTTACTTCGACTTTTAAAGTACAGTGGGTGATCAGTTGAAGAACAATTCAGAATGCGAACAAATCGGACAACGAACACCATCACGAAAGAGTTTTGTGTTCGGAAAACAAATACTTATTCAGATTACGAACTAAAACGAACTTTCTAATTCACTTATTATATCTATAAAACTAATCGACGATTTACATTCATTTGGCCCGTGATTTCATTTCCAGGACGAAAAATCTATGGTAAATCGATGATCGATTAATAAACTATTTGGATAGTGAGCATAATATTGAAACGGATTATGTTCGTAAACCGATATCCCGTTGAATATATATCACTATTTCCAAAGGCTTCTTTTACATATTATTTCTTTAGATATGGATAATGAGCACATATTTTTGAGTATTTTGTCAATCAAATTATTTGTTTCCAATGGACAAAAAAATACGCAAAATTTGCACATTTTTTACACCAAAATAAAATAGCATGTCCACAGATGAACGTAATGAAAAACTGGAATTGAATTGGAAGTAAAACATTCTGAATAATTATTTGAAAGTAATAATGATTATAGATCTATAATATGTACGAAGGACTAAAAAATATGTAAGAACACTTTTGGTTTTTTTTAATATGCTATTAATTCTAGGTTTGCTAAATGCTTCATTATCATAAACCCATTACTTTAAAGTTCTTGTAACAAAAAGGACTTCAATTTCAGTAGTAGACTTCGATGCTTTAGAACCTGAATTGTTTACAATTGACTTTAATCTCCCATGGTAAGTTATTTTACGAATAAAATGATTCTACACAATGAAATATTCTATTACAACTACTTACCATAGATATAATTATGATCTTGATTGCCATATATCTTTCGTTGCTTAAAATGCGTCCAGCTAAAAAAACGCTATTTGCTTAAAAAATAAAAAAAAACGTTTTAAGCATTTTCATAATAAAACACATCGTGTGGTGATTTTACTTAAAGTTTTCTGTCAAAAATAATATTGACATAAATATATATATACGTTTAAACTCTTGAAAAAAAATTTTTGGCGTTGGTTTTTCACATGCGTTTTGCTATTAGCTGTCTTATTTTTGCGTTTATGTGTTAACGAATTTCTACTACTGTCATATAAAAACGCCTAGAAATACTATATTCAATAACATTAAGAATTTCATTTATATATAATTTATTTAATATTTATAAAAAGATATTTTACTGTTTTTTTTTAACCACATTGATTTAAAAAAAAAAGTCAATTTTAGAAATATAATTTTTGATAATAAACAAAAGAAAAAACAACATGTGTGTGGTTTTATTTCACGTGTATTTTATAAACGTGTACGTTGGAAGCATTACTTTCTATCACGGGACCCAGGTTTGAAAATCAAATTTCTAATTAAACACCATCTGATTAACTACATAGTGTATCTCGTTTTGTTTATCTACAATTGTTTTTAGTTTTCCCTGCGTAACTGATGTATATTTTATGATCCTCCTAATGTTTATATTTTGTAACAGATGTTGACATGAGTGTACGTTTTACAGTTATCTCTTTTATCGTAAAAAAATATAATTTAGCTAATATCCATTCTTATTTTATAAGTTAGGTGGAAATAGCATGTAAAATTATAATTGAGGTATCCAACGAAACCAGCAGATTATTTAGAAGCATTAACGAGTTGATTCACGTGATTTTCTTTTCTTTTTTTTGTTTTTGTTTTTTGTATATCCTTGCTTTTAATTTGTATTATATCAGTTGAAAATGCTCGCGATGAAAGAAACTAGTTCTGCTCAAAAATATGTTAATCTCTAGTGCTATAATAGAAAATTGTTTTGATTATTTATAATATGATTCAATTTCCACCAAGAACCTTACCACTAACAGTTACCACCTTAAAAAGGATCGCCTTACGAATTTATTGACTAACTGTTGCATACTAGATTTTTGAGCGTTTATATATATTACTCTACACGACTTACGTATTATATATAATAATTTATGATATTGACTGAAGGTGCTTGAAAGGAGTTTCAATATCAAACATTAATTATTAAAACCATGTGCGATTCCACATGTTTTGTCAATAACGGCCAAAGTTTCACCTTTCGGCATCTTCAGGCATTATTTTACACGAATGCAACAGAACTTATAAAGACATGTGGAATCGTACAAAGTTTCAACAATTCAAATATAACATAATATTTGATAACATGATATTTTAACTATGTACTTCAGAAAAAACTTGCATTATAATTTTTGAACATAGTAATGATTAAGTCTGCACTTCATAAAAAAACAAGTTTCAAGTAAATGTCATTTAGACGTGTATATAATTTACTTTAAATCAATTATATCCAGTCAATTGGTGACATAAATTGTTTATATCCTACAATTGATCGCTAGCATAATTTATCGCATGGAAATATATAGTAAAAATATTTTTTTTTTTTGTTTATTTAAAATGACATAACGTCAAACAATTCTTGAAAACTCAAAGCAGAATTAACAAGCATAACTTAGCATTGTGATTTGAACGAAATTATCTGTTTTTTTTTTGCGGTTAACTCTTAGCGATTGATTGCAGGCGGTAAACGGCTGGCGATTAATTGTGAACGATAAATTTTTCGGTCCCGAAAGATTGCACATAATATGGACAACATTACATAGAAATATCTTGAATATTGATTATTTTAAGTTAAATATATTTAAGTAACTTAAATTTTAACCAGTCTATTAGTATCTCTTCCACGCTAACGCCCCAACGTGCAAGGCCTGTACGCGAGCGCCCCAGACTTTGGGACGCGAACATTCAAACGTCGGTAACGCATGCAATCTTTTGCATATAGGACTGATTTTGGTTTTAAAATATCGCCCAATTCGTCCTGATACTACCACCTCCATAAAATTGTCAAAAGTATTAGGTTTAAATGCTTAAAACATCGATTTTTCGAACGCTTCAAATTTATTCCGATCCCGCAAAATCAGTTTGAAACTGCGTGCTAAACTCGCGTCTACCTTCGCACTGCACTTTGCACCAATCGCGCGGCATTGCAATATGACACTCCATGACACGTGACAGTAATGGCCTTGTTCATTTGAATTTGATTGTTTGCCCCGTTACGTCACGGTAATGGCGATTTACGAGTTAGTTATTTGTTAGGGATATATTTGTTAGGTGATTGTTGTGAAACAGTCCTAATGCATCTAGCTTCCATAAAAGCCCACCCAATTATTTTTATTGGTGTATTTATAGCTCTATGTAGAAAGAGAACATTTTGAAAAATAGCAACGCGGACAGATTTTATTTGTATGAAAAACTGTCGCGCCGATCGGGTTAAAAAAAAAGCACGTTTGAATAATTTTATTGATGGTTTATTTTCAATTTTGCAGGCTCGTCAAGGCGTACTCGAAGATTCACAAATTCTCAGCTGTGATATCGTACTTCTCGACGCAGCAATGGAAATTTCACAACAATAATACGAAACAACTTTCAAAGAAGATGGTGCCAATTGATAAAGCCATTTTTGACTTTGACATAGCAAACCTAAACTGGGATGATTACTTTTACACGTACATCAGAGGACTCCGAGTCTACCTGGTGAAGGATCCGCTGGAAACCCTTGAAAAGGGAAAAAGACGAAACAGACTTTTTAAGCTGGCACATTATACAATTACCATATTCTTTGGCGTTAGTTCTCTGAAGCTACTTTGGTATATATTATCTTACTTTATCTAAATTTTAAAACAACATTGATTCCTCGTTTTAATAAAATATAGTAGAACCTCGATTATCCGGATTGGTCGAAACAAACAAAAATATTACGAATTTGCTGATATGCAAGTGGCGAATTGCGTCCACTGTTAACAAACGTAATGGAATACAATCTTAATATTTTTATCGTTGTGTTTGTTTTTATGCAATTGTTCCAACAAGTCGCGTATAAAAAATTGGTCAGAAATTGTCCGAATTCGATACGCATTGAGCGTTTGTTTCTAGAAAAATCGATCACGGTTTAAATATTTATTCAAACAATCCTGGATTCCAAAATTTGAATGACGAGGAAATAGTTAAATAAACATTTGCCTCCGATGAAAACAATCAAGAAGACGATGAGAAGATTATTTGTAAGGGGAAAATATAAGTGCAATTCAGCACAACTTATGTCTTAAAATTATTCACGATTCGCGAAAAGAAAAGGTAGCCTTAAGCAAAAATCGCTAATTGATTTTTTCAATATAAAATAATTTTATATTAAAGATATTCATTAATTTATAACAATAAAAAAGATAAATACTGAATACACTTGTCCTTTCTTGTCAATGATGATTTTTTCGATTATACGGATTTGACCTTATCCGGGCTTACACGGTGAAAAAAAAGCAATGTATTTTAGTACTACGATTTTTTTTATAGGATATAGTTGATAGCTATTTCGGCTCACGCTATCGTCAGAACTATGCTTAAACGAATATTTGCTTATTTATATATAGCTGTGTAAAAAACAGAATACATCGTCTCTCCTGTTTTAACGACCTAGCTTATTTCCTGCTACATAGCAATAAAACAATTTTTTTTTAAATTGTAAACGAAACTAAAAGGGTGGCTATATCAATAAGATTACATATCGCATTGAAATGGTTTATTGGATGGTAATTTTTTACTACGGAAAACCCCGTTCTAATGGCTTTAGCATTGGCGACTATCCGGACTTATCCGGACTATTTTCATCCCCAGTTAGTCAGGATAATCGAGGTTCTACTGTAGTTTTATTCAAGCAAAACGATATATTCTTTAAAAAAAACTTGCCAATTACAATTAAGTTTGATAAGTAAAATGTATTTGGCAATAATACGATGAAAAATTGATACATTAGGTATAAAATTAAATTACCATTTGTATCGTATATATTTTTAAACTAGGCCCTTATGTTTAACGGGATTTAGTGACGTAATTTTTTAAACTTTAAGTGAAATAATTTATGATATCGACTGAAGATGCTTGATGAAATTTCAATATCAAATTTGAATTATTAAAACTTTGTACGATTCCACATTTATATAGGGATAAACATAGTTGTATAAGCTCCTCTGTCAAGGGGTTAAAAATACCACAATACCGGGCTGACCGATGGAGGCTAGGTGTTAAAAGCCGTGATAAAAGATTTTAGACAAGATGAAATAATACAATACACTCTCAGTGTATAATATTTACATATAACTATTTACTTTTGATGGACTTTTGTTATTTTAATTATGTAGAAATAATAAATTTGGCGGCTACTAATATACTAGTCTCAAATCCAATCCTCCGTCTCAGATAATCTCAACAACTTGAATGTATTATTATCATATTTGAGCAATTCCACAAAAAATTATATTTGTAGACGACGCGTATTCAACGCCACCGATTTCGTTCCGATATCAATATAATTCAATGCAGAACTGAAGTGAGATTCCTTTGATAAACAAGTAAATAAAAAAGTCCACATCAAATACCTAAGTATGATTTTTGAAAATGGTTGAAACGTATTGTGAAACACCCTATTTTGTTTGTTTTTTCAATTCATCTTAAAGTACATTTGTGGGTGAATAAAAAAAGAAAACTAGCCATTATTTTCCGGAGATTAACTGTGCTTTAAAGCAGTGCTCCGTAACCATTGTGCAGTGGCTCTAGCTCATATGGTGTTCGTTTATATTATTATAACGCATTTTTTTAAAGAAAATCTTTTTAGTATATGAAGAAACTTAACGTTTAGGAAATTAAAAGACTGTAACTTAATTGAAATTTCTTTCCAGAAAGCATCCATACGTTAGATATGCCTATTGCTATATTTAATATACGCCACGCTACTACAATATAATACATTTTTGAGTGTTTCATGATAATGTAATAAATATTTACAAAAAAAAAACTATTATTTTTGAAGTACGCACATCAAATCAAAACTTAATGTCTAAATTATCAAGAAATGAATATTTTACATATATCATTAATTCACATATATTAGCTTGTATGTGTGTTGTGTTTTGCCGAGCAATTCTGAAGCTGAAGGTGTACCACGGGGGAAAAACGGTTGAAGAGCACTGCTTTAAAACTCCGATGTTTTATGGAATATTTATTAATATTAGACTTACTAATGTTTAATTTTACATGGTATAACTTTATTTTGTAAAATTAAGCCACAAAGCACACAACGCCGATTCTAAAATTTATAAAATCAGTCATAAAAGAGCTTTTTAACCCTTTGGTTGACAGAAAAAAATACGTCTGTACCCAGCACGCCAGCTATAATTTGTGACAAAAAATAAATGAATTTTCCATGTTTATTTTAGTTTCATATACAGAAATAATCAATAAACTCAGCAATTGATTATTTTTATATCATAAATAACTGGTTTTCTTGAATAATTTTTCAGAAAATTGATTTTGGATACCCTGCAACTATTGACATCTATTAAGTGACAAATAGAGCACTCGAATAAAACACGAAAAATCGATGTAGAAATGCTTTATAGTTATGGTTAAATATTTTAAAACGTTTATTATAAATATCAGTGTGTGTCCTGTCGGAGAATCATTTTAATATATGGAATATTTTTGGAAGAATATACGTTTAAAGATATTGACGAGATATCTCGTCTCAGGCATTCATCCGGTTAAAAAGCTTTATGTTTTATCTATTAGGCGATTTCGGCTTACGTTGATGTGCAATAGTATCAGTTTTATACATTAATTTGTTTAATAAATTTACGGTTTTTCTGCGAAGAAATAAATATTGTTACACATGAAACTCTCTTCCACTTTTCTGACATTAAAATACGGAGCCAGTAAAATAACATCATGTAAGCCTCAATATAATAAGTTCACAGCTTTCGCATAAAAAAAATAGGTTCGACGACTGAAAAATAAATAGTTATAAACACGTTAAAAACTTTAGGTGAAGCTTTTTGTAATAAATAGGAAGTCGTTATGCTTTTAATTGGACTTGGTTTAAAAAAATCCTTTACCCAAAAAAAAAAAAAAAACGTTTTTGTTGATAAATCAATATTTTTGCGTAACTAGTTGTAGAAATCGTGTTTTATTTTTGTAAACATTAGTATTTAAGCCTGTTCAATAAACATTTAAAATATATTATCAATTTAAGTACCCATAAAAGCATAATTATACAGTCAGTTACGTACACGATTTTTTGTATGTGAGGTGACTGGGGAATTGAAAAAATGTGTTCGGGTGACATCAGTCTAGAAATGAATGTCAATTAAATAATTATGCAATACGTATGCAATATGTATATTATCTTGTGTTTTTTAATATATTTATTTGCGAATAAGAAAAACTATGTATATTTTTACACAAATAAAGAAGAATTAATCACATCTGCTTTTTTATATTATTTTTGTTAAAATCTATGCAATATTTTACAAACAGAAAGTTATTTCAATATTTCTTCAAATTTTTCTTTTCGGTAGTACTATTGTATTATGAAGAACGTTACATTATTATTGGAGGTTTATTTGAAGCAAAATCGACGAATGTGAACGGATACTCCTAGGAAACTTGGCCTTAAGTTGCATTTTTTGACGATCAAGTGGTGAACATAGAACCAAACTATTTTCAAGTCGTATTGTTGTCAGATGTTGTATATTAACATGTAATAAACAATTGTGTGTGTATATTCTATTCATTCGGCAAAAGCTTTGAGTAATTAAACCTATGATATTATGATTTTAAAAGAAAAATGGATCACTGCTGCTTTCACTTGTCTGAGAAGCGTCTTCAAGTTTACTGTATCGTAAGATTATTTATAACTAAGGTAAATTATAAATTTAGTTTTTAGTTTTAAAATGAAGAATGAGGCATAACTTTTTTCATTTTCCGGATGTAAAGAGGGGATTTTTAGACTTCTAAAACACCTATGCTCACCTAAGCACCTTCAAGGTGGGGCTTTAACTAGAAGTCCAATGATGTTGAACACTGCGCTAAGAAACCAACAATAACTAGTAGAAAAAAAATTATAATACCATTTCAGAAAAGCACAATATCATGTTTAAAAACACATTCTAGAAATATAATATACACCCAGTCCTTTTTTTACGCGATACGATTACGAAAAAATCGCGTAAAAAAAATGATTTCACACAATTGCATTATATAATATTTCTTTACACACCCTAAAACATAAATTCGCATAATATCCGTTACACTTGTCAACATTTGGCAATGTATGTGTATTTATAAAAATGGAATGCTTTACAAAATCAAGTTTTAAAAATACACATTTTTTATTTAAATAAAAAATATTTAAAAAAATAATGAAACGTACATGCCTAACATCGTATATAAATGTCATCTTTACAACAAATTTAGGGAAAAAATTGCGTAAAAACGAGTGAAGCGCGTAAAAAAATGTAGCGCTGCCGTCCAAAAAAATCGCGTATAATCGAATTCACGTAAAAAAAATCGCGTAAAAAAGGACTGGGTGTAAACATAAGGGAAAAAATGCATCTAACCAAATTAGTAAATATTTGGATCAAGTCAAAAAGTTAAAGGTTTCCCACCTATTCTATGATTTAGATTTTCATAACATCACGTCACCATAAACAAACTATTGAAATCTTTTGTTTGCACGTTTCATTCATTCATGATAGTCGTTGCCATGGTGACATTGAAAACAAATTATTTACACATATATTTCATAATTTCCGTGTTGACATTGATTGGAAGTGCATATAATAGATGCTAATAATATTTAAAACGCCCTTTTTATTTTAGGTCATACACACTAGCCCAAGGACATCTCAAAAAAGCCATTATCTTTTACTGTTGATGGTACAATGGATTTAAAAAAATATTTGCACGGGATACGAAACGTGTGTAAAAGAATTGATTTATTTTATATGAATATCAAAACTATCGCAGGTTTGTTCAAAGCGTAGATCGCGGGCCAAAATACATAAAAAAACTTCACAGTAAAACTCAAGTTTTATAAAAATCTACTATGGTAAAGAAACGACAGTTGTATATACTTTTTTTGTCCGAAAATAAAACTGGGTATTTATCTTATTTTGCACCCAAAAATCTAAATCTCACTAGAGCTTATAAAGGATCTTTTAATAGGTACGCTCGAAATTTGTATAAATGTAAATAAAACAAGTTTTATCTAAGATGTCCACTTAACTACTTTTATTACAAAGTATATTTTATGGCGTCAAGTGTGGAATATAACGTTGTTCAAATGTTCGACACGACTTTACTCTGTGTCACGTATTCGGGAGGTCAAATTTTCAATGACATTGTCGCATAAATCTTGCTGAATTTTTTGAATGGCATTTCTTATTTTGACGTTGAGGGCGTCAATTTTTTTTGGTTAATTTTTAAAAACTTGTTATTAAAGATAGCTTCAAAGGAAGAAATCTAAAGGCGTTAAATCGCAAAATCTCGGCAGCCAGTTCTATACCCTAAAATTGCTCAGGAATAGTTACTGCCTACCTAAATTTGATAATTTTCACACTTTATTCAATGTTACAACCTTTCATGGTGAGGTTTTGACATTTTTCGTATTTTCGTATAACAGCCCAATTTAATTTTCGTTACGTTTAAAATTTTACATTCGTTAAATTTTACTACAATACGCGTTATGACGTCAAAGAATTGAAATTTTAATTCGTTATTATTATTATTGTTTAATTATCTCATATATCATAAAATGACAGAAAACATATATTCCGTTATTTTAATTTGTTTTTAATGATATTTATAGTTCATATGTCATCATATCAAAAAAATATTTATTTGAAGAAAACATTACATAAATGTTAAAAAAAAATTATACATACAAATTCACGTTAGAAGAAGTTTAAAGGTTAAATAAGGTTATAAATTTTATTGTTACAATAAACAACGCAGAATATTCATAAACACTTACTTTTTCACCAATCCAGATCTTAGAGTATGGCTTTAAATTGGCTTTGATTAATGTAGTGTCTTCCGCTTCTGTGTGATCACTTCAAACAGGTTATGATTTTTTTTTCACAAATCATATCAAAACTCATCGATAGTGTCCAGTAACAATACTTTATAATACAAAACCCGAGTGCATGTATGCATAATCGCATCGTAGTTTGAGAAGAGTTTTTGTGACTCACACAAAATCAGTTTGACACTTTATTATCTGTCAACAAAAGCCTCTTGTAAATACATACAATTATGGAGACGGCATGTGAGGCGAACTGTCCCTTTCGCACATCAAAACACAACATTATTTTTTTATGAATTTGATATATTCTAAATATTATTTTTAAAATTAATATTTTTTTATTTATATTATATTTTAAAACATAATTTTCAAAAGGTCAGCGTGTTTTTTGACAAACGTAAATTATTAAAAATATCATTTGAATTACTTATCATTGAGAACAAATTGTATTTTGTTTGGTTTAGTGTTACAGGGTGCGTGGGTTTTTTCTATGGACACTTGTCCAAAAATTCGTTAAATTCGCGGAAGGATAAAAATCCCATATTAATTAATGTAATATTTAACACATATTCTTTATAACACTTTCTTTCGATCGCTTGTGGAATACATTCACAATTATATTAATTTGACGTTTCTTTGAGTTTTGTATTAATGCGAATTGACCATTGTAAGAATTTCATTCTCTATGGTGATCATATAATATATGACTCGCTGCCGATGATAATATTTGATTTTTAGATTAATTCATAAAGGTCACAATATTTCATTCAAAACAATTCCTACTACTAAAACGACATTTAAAATGAGACTTGTTAAAACTGTATTACTAAATACCGGATTAGAAAATAAATAACACGTCAGGTTTTTAGGTCTTATTTATCATTCATTATATTATTATTAAATGATTTTTCATTTCAATAAAAAAATGTTTGCTTGAAAAACGTCTAGTTTACTTAAATTGCTCCTCACGTAAAATTTTACTGTGGCCGCATTATTAACATCAGGAATCGTATAAAAATTATGACCGCACTAATTTTTTTTTAGATATAATATAATATATATATAAGTCAGAAGTATTCAATCAATTTAAAAATATAACAAAAATACAAATAAATTTATTAGATTATATTTTTTTTTAAATATCAGTATGTACCGTAAACCTAGCTAGTAGCTGCAAAATTATCCTCATATGGTCAGACATGATAACCTACGTGCTTAATCTTATAATCTTATAAAAAAAACTTTGGTAGATAAGCAGACGCAAATAAACCACTGGAGGTCCACAAAGTTTCTGCAGTTATTAATCCTTGGGCTTATTCCAAACACCCAGCAATGAATATCTGAATTAGTAGCTAAACTAAAAAGTAAGTTGTTTCCAAAGTCATTAGATAAGTGTGAGCTTATTTATCGAAATGTTGGCCATTACTTTTTCTGAACACTAAATAAATAACTATAAATTATCTTGATTTAAACGTAAAATAATTGATTGATACTATATAAAACACATTAAAGGTGTTGTCTATCAATTCTTGATGAAAAGACCTCTTTTCTTTCTTAATAAATCCGCTCACATTGCAGCAAACTTGGAATGCTTTACAAAATTTCTTATTTAAAACAAATTTGTGGAAAAATCGCGTAAAAACGAGTGAAGCGCGTAAAAAATGTAACGGTGCCGTCCAAAAAAATCGCGTATAATCGAATTCGCGTAAAAAAAGGGCTGGGTGTATTCTAAGAGTAATTCGGTAGGATAAGTCGGCCGTATGTATAGTGCATACAGTCAAATGTTGGCTAGCGTCCGTGTATTCAACATATCCTAGGCCAGCGATTCTCAACCTGGGGCCATATGGCCCCCCTGGGGGCCACAGGTCAAAAATAAACTTTTGGGGAGCCATAGAAAACTCTAGGGGGGCCACAGCTAAAACAAAATAATAAAATATTATGTTTAAATTATATTGAGAAAATTAAATATAATTATAATTAAATATAATAATTCTAATACATACAGGTATATAATATTAAATATATTTGTCTCTTTTGACTGTGCGTTTGCATTGCGTAAACAAAGACATGTTGAACCTTGCACGTGTTCGCAAAGCGCATTCTTGTTATTGTTAGTCGGGTTTTGACACTTATTTAGTGGAGACGTGGAGCAATTCGATCTTTCGACAGTGAATTGTAATTTTCTACAAATTGTAAGTTTTTATAAATTTGCGATTTTATCTTTATTGTAATGTTCTTATAACATATGTATGTAATTCAAGACCAAAGAGATTTTTTAAATCACTTTAATAGCAAATTTTATTAAAAAAAAAATATTGTTTTAGATAACCATGAGTAGTGAGACTAAGAAAAAATGTCGACAATATTCCATCAAATATCTCGCGTATGGGTTTATTCAATCGACAGTAGATATTAAAAAGCCTATGTGTTTATTGCGTATGCCTGTATTATCAAACGAGAGTATGCGACCATGCAAATTACGAAAACATTTAGAAATTACACATGAAGACAAAAAAGACAAGCCATAATAATGTTAATGTTGATAATGTTGATCAGTTGATAATGCTCGCGATGAGCGAAACCGGTCCTGATCAAAAAATATATTGTGGAAATAAGTACTAAAAAAATGTGTTTTTATTATTTAAAAAAAAAAAAAAAAATATCAAGAAATTAAAAAAAAAATTATGGAGAAAAATATCCCGGTTTAAAATATACTAGCATGCGCAACCGATGGAGCTGCTTCAATGGTTGGTAAATATCGAGGATTTATCACATATCTGAAGAATGACGTGCCAAATATTTTTTGTATACATTGCGTAATTCATCGTCAACATTTGGTTGCAAAAAAGTTAGGAGGGCGTTTACATGAGTCTCTTAATATTGTAATAAAAACAATAAATTTCATTAAATCAAGTCCACTTCGAGATCGCCTCTATGTGAAGAAATGAGGAAGGCTTTGAGCGCCTCCTATTACACACAGAAGTTCGGTTGTTATCGATTATCGAAGGGTAATAGTTTAAAACGGTTTGTTGTGCTTTGGAATACTATTATATCTTTTATGAAAGATGCAGAATTCGGAGAGAAGCTGGTTAGTGTAAAATGTGATATATTTTATTTATCAGATATATTTGAAAAACTTAATTTAATAAACAAACAGTTACAAGGAAAATATTGTAATCTCATAACGTGTAAAAAAGTAATTAATGCTTTTTTGGGAAAGCTGAATCTTTTCATAACGAATATTGGCCGTCGTGAATTAGCGTAATTTTCATCATTGGCCACAATTTTAAATGAAATAAAAGATGATGATTTGGAAATATATATTAATCATTTGAAACAGCTTCGTGAGGATATGCGAGATATTATTAATTTAAATATTCCAGATTGGGTGATTGATCCATTTAGTGTGAATTCAGCTGATATCAATATCGAACTGCAAGAAAGTCTTGTGGACTCGCAAAGTGATATGAATGCTCAAGTTAGATTTAAATTAAATAAAGATAACTTCTGGATCAGCAATGAAATAGCCAGTACATTTCCACAGTTATGGGAGAAAGCTAGGTTATATTTCATTGCATTTCCCACATCTTATTCGGTTGAATCTGGATTTAGTCGAGTTATGCATCTTTTCTCAAAAGCACGTAACCGTCTTGATGTTGTGCAAAGAGGCGATCTGCGTATGTCACTAACATTGAAGCCCGAAATTAATAAACTCGCTAAACTGCATCAAGCACAAGGATCACACTAAATAAAGTGAACGATCAATTTCTTTACATAATTTGTTGAAAAAATATGTATGTTTTATATATGTACACGTTTATTAAAAATATATTTTGGAATTTTTATATAAAGTTTTATTTTTAATACCTCCTTTTTTCGAACAAATATTGGAGGGGAGGCCACACCAAAAAGAAAATCTCAAAAGGGGCCACTGGCCAAAAAAGGTTGAGAAACGCTGCTCTAGAGTATGAAAAGGTTGGGAATACCTGGATTAGAGTGTAAGATTTTTTCAATTTGTTACAGTGTAGAGATATAAAAATAATAACTACAGATTACTAGATGTCACGTTATGAAACTGGTAGAAATCTAAATCATATAAACTATAATATTTAAAAAAAGTTAAACTCAAATCAGAACTATTTTTTTGATTTGATACACTTTTGAACTGAGGTATCGATATCACATGTTTATTTTACTCTGCAATCAATCACTGATCAAGATGATGATCAAAATTAGTTAAAAAAAAACAACAATAGTGTCAGTATTGAATATGAACATTCTAGAAATTGTTGTGTCTTAAATAGAGATAATAAAAACGCACCATCTTTCAGCTGTACGAAGTACTAAAAAGAGAACAACCAGATTTCACCAAGAAAATATGCATCGTGGAAGGTGACGTTGGAGAACTGAGGCTGGGCATGAGTGATGATGACTACAATATGGTTTCTAGTGAGGTTAGAGCAATAATCATATTTTTTTAAATAATATGTAGATATAAGCTTAATGTGTCAATGCAATACGGTGTGACGCGTTGATTTTTTCTGTGGAATTAAGCTGTTCATCCATATTGGAAAACTTTGATCGGAATCACTTATTTAATTCATTTCCTGCTGAGCCGTTTAAAGTAACATATGTTCCAACACCTACAATAATTTATTGAGAAATATTGGTTTGAAACAATCTTATTGATAGAATAGTTCTATTGAAACCATATTAAACGGCTGAGACGTCTCTGAAATTCTAAACCTTTTCCCTGCTGAGCCGTGTAACGTATTCTCAAAATAAAAAATAATACTTCAAAAACTAATTCTGTGGTGTAAGTGGTTAATAGATTTTCGGGACAAAATAGATAGAATTTTTATCACGAAAATAAGCTTAAACAGGAAATTAGTATCACAAGTGAAACTTTTTCGTTATTTTTTTCAAAGGCATGTTAGTTGTCCTATCACCACCTTTATGTGTATGCAGCCTCTGTTACACGGCCACTTACCATAACGCAATACTGATAAAAAGGCATAAATTCAAATCCGTATTTTCTTGGTCCGATGCAGAGCTGCACAGAACGATAATTAAAACCATGCACTTTTATGCTTAAAAGAGAAGAAAAAAAGAAAGAAATAATGACTTTCACAGCTACTTAGCTTACGTGATATTAAGTATCCTGTGTATCTGTATACCGAAAATTTGCTGTGACAGAAGAGTTAAATAGTTGTAGAATCCTAACACTTTACGGCCCGCACATTTTCGCTAAATAACTACACCGAAATAGTTATTTCCTATTCTAATTTTAGACCTCGTGTATATTCTTCATTCATCTATCGATAAAATTAGAAAAAGTAAGAATTAAAATTCGTATTAATTTTTGGTAGTATAGCTTCGCTTATCCGAAGACGCCACATTGTGCGTTCCCGGATCGTAACGTTTGTCTCAAAAATGACGCCAACGTGGCGTTCGCGGACCGTAAATCGTTAAGAAGAATTGACAATACCTCGTTTCTCATGTGATGTTGGAAATTTATTTATTACCTCAAAGTTGGCCTTGATATCAAGTCACCGTGGCCTATTGGGCCTGTGTAAGGACGGACTACAGCAAACAACTCAGCTCTAATTTTCGACCATCTTGAATTATCGTGTTTTTAATGGGCTAAATTTGTATTATTCAATTCATCATACAGGTCAACGTTTTCTTCCACGGTGCGGCTACAGTCCGTTTCCATGAAATATTGCGCCATGCAGTTCGAGTGAACGTGAGGGGTGCTCGAGAAGCTCTCACAATGGCTTCGAAGATGCCAAACTTATCAGCATTTGTCCACATCAGTACGGCTTACGCCAACTGTGTCTCGAAGGAAATTGACGAAATGTAAGAATTTTTATATCTCCTCATATAATATGTAAACAAAGCCAATTGGTTCATTAATATTAAAAAAAATATATGTATGAAAATCACGATAAAGTAATCAATTACTTAAAAAAAATGTAATATCTCGTGATTTTATTGTTCAAAGCGTTAACACCTATCCAACAAACGGTAGATAGGCTCCTGGGAAAAACGCGTAAATCGACATTGTATATTTTTTAATGTAAAACCGTGTAAATCGAAAAGTACACAAAAAACGCATAATTTGATTGTTTTCTTAAATACATAGATAAAACAAAATTATTAAAAAGTATAAATATGCTTTTTTTTATAAATTAAATACACATAAAGCATATACAGAGGAACAAAAAAATTAAATCCAAAATATTCATAAAAAAAGTTATTGCAATGGTTGGTGAAGTTTTAATCATTCATAACTATTAAAAATAGCTGATAATCTCTTCTTTGTGACCGGTCAAAAGTCACTTTCATCACTCGAAATTATTTGTGGCGATTCGATGTTTGAAATAGAAACATTTACACCCCGAAGGGATTTGGTCATAAACTTCGTTATTAACATTTGCTTCGAATTCGTTGTTAGATCTTTATGAATTTTATCATATTGAGCCAAGCATTGATTAATATCACGTTGGAATCGAAGGGCCCGTTCAACATTTGAGTCATTTTGTACAAAATGTATACCGAATTTTCTTCCCGATTCGAGTCCTTCGTGGATAATTTTAGCTGTAAATGTAACTGGTTCAAATTCATTTTTAATCCGTGTAAATCGAGGGATAAGTGTATATCCATATTCCATATCCGCACCTAATTCTGAGCATACGGGATTACAATATATCATCCTAATTGACGTTTTGTTATAATAACTAACATTTATTCAAAAGTTCAACTTTTCTCTTCGGAACTAGTCAAGTTATTATTTTAGAATAGTTCAAATTTAATATTGAAATACCATCTAGCGACTTCAGTGAACATGTTAAATTAAATGACAGTACTTTCCTTCATATAAAATTTTTTTTTTCATCGTTTTCAGATTTTACAACCCGCCTATTAGGCCGGAAAAACTTATCGACCTGGTTGAGTCTATGGACGAAGGAATGGTTCACAAAATTTAACCAATGTAAGATAAAAATTATTATTTTTAACAATTTAAAATGAGAGATTACAACCGTATAACGCATTTCCATTAAGTAAAAATAATCTCTGAATAAGCTTCATATATATTACTATAATTAAAATCTATATATGTATACGTAAATACGTCCAAAAATATATGCTTGTTTTTCATGCATAAAAAATATATAATTATTATCTCTAATCACAATAGGAATCTCATTAGGAATGCAAAGGCGTTCTAACGTTCTAACGAACGACATAAATAAAAAAAAAACCACTGGATTAATTATAAAATTTATTCAAAAAAAAAATCTCGAGATGTTATTAGAATTCCATGTAAAATAAACACACAATATAAATTACTTTTTAAGCACCTATAACTAAGCCCGAGCCAATTTCGCTAATTAGATAATCCGCCATTGCTAGGAATAGATGGTAAAATATAGTTAATACTTATATAATAATACTAAAATATCTTCAGTTTCAAGATAAAAAATGGGCGATCGGTTAACGCACATAATCTGTTCTAAAATTATGTTCGCTATGCGAATTGCTCGTTAATTGATCATTGTGATATTACAGATAAAATAAGTGGAATTGAAAGATCGTTTTATTTCGTTATCCAAATGTGTTCATTGTCAGATTTGTTCGCAGTCCGAACTGTTGGTTAACCGATTACAGACTGTATTTATAAACGAATCTCATTAGTTAGATAAACAAAATCTATACAATGTTTGTATTGAATTATCTTTGTTCGTAACTGTACTATTTTTAATTTCCAGGTTAATAGACAAATTCCCGAATACCTACGCCTACACAAAAATGATCGCAGAGACAATTGTCAAAGACTTGTCACACGGGTTACCTGTGGCAATTATGAGACCAGCAATTAGTAAGTTATCTATACTAAACGTGTCACTTCTTTTCGGTGATATTATGTCGTGTTATTGATTAAATTGGCATTTATTTGATGGAACTCAATTACAACACGGTGAAAAAATCGCAATGTATTTTAGTTCTACATTTTTTTTATAAGATATAGTTGATAGCTATTTCGGCTCAGTCATCGCCAGAACTATGTTTCAGCTTACTTTTACCTATCGTTATACAACTATGCAGAAAATATACACAATAGTTCTTTTCTTGTTTTAACACCCTTGTTTTAAATTGTGCTAAAAAATTCTAAAATGTGGCACATTGGTTTTATGCATTTCTCGAAGTGCGAGTAAATCTAGATTTTTTTGAGAATAAACGTAAATAGTTTTTAAGTACTGTACTGAGAAGATTTATTACACAAATGCATTAACCTACCAATAACATTCTCAATGAACAAAAAATATAATTCTTTCACCGCTTCTCAGACCATTACGGAAGGTTAATACATTTACATAATAAATCATCTGAGTACTGTATACTATTAACGTTTATTCCCCAAAAAGCCTACATCAATTCTCGTTTTAAGATATGCATCAAAATAATGTGAAATCCCAATATAAAACACGAATGTTAAAACAGAAGAAAAGATCTACTATATTTTGTACCTTTTCTGCACAGTTATATAAAGATAAGTAGATGTACGCTTAAACATAATTCTGATGAAGGTTTTGGGTCGAAATAGCTACCAACCTACTTGCTAAACACATTGCTATTTTTAACAGTGGAATATCATGTCGTTGTTGTCAGGGGATTAACCCCCAATAATTTATTGAAATGTAATATTTTTTTCGTTATTATTGCTACGGCTTAACCCGGTAGGCCTTGAAAATGAATGTTTATAAAATACTAAGCTCTAGATAATTTAACTAAAATTTTATTTTCTAAGCTACTATTAAATTTTATCCTCATATGTAAATTTATTGTAATTCTAACGCCCACCTGCTGGTGTACATAAAGAATACAGTGGTTGATCAGTTAACGAACAATAACCTGTTTCAAGACTATTTTCGCTATCCGAATTTTTCGTCAACCGATCATCGATTAACCATAGATTTTTCGTTCTGGAAATGACATGACGGACCGAGACAAAAGCGCGTCATTTTCAAAATTCTATTGAACGTAAAACGTTGTTTAGTTTAACAGATAGAATAAGTGGAATTTAAAGATCAATTAAATTCGTTATCCGAACCTTTTCTGATAGTATTCGTTTTCCGATCTATTCGCATTCTGAATTGTTCGTTAACTGATTGAAGAGTTAAGGTTATAATTATGTTCATTATCCGAATAATTCAGCACGTCAGCACGGCAGTCAGAACGTTAAAATGTCAGAAGGTATTTTCCACAAGAAAGTTATTTCAAAATTGAGCCTTTCTAGTCATGACTTCTTGTGTGGAGAATCAATATCATACTGCTGATTAATGAAAATAATTATCATACTTTAATTGAAATCACACATCAGGTGTACTTAAAGCAAAAAGGAAATTTAATAAAGCATCAAATAAAAATTAATAATGTGATACCACAATTCACGCAAAGTCCCTCCAGTCATGGAATCATAAGCTTGCGGCTTATAACTCCATGGTCCATAGGCTAGTAATTGTACCTATGAGTCAGGCAGATTACGACAAAGAACTGCATAATATTAAATCCATAGCCCATAATAATGGTTATGAGATAACGACGATAAATAATTTATTATATAAAAAACAATTAAATCTAGCTAGAAAACTCATTTACCCGAACCCAATACAAGATAACCGCTTCTATAAATCTATTAACTACCTAGGTAGCATTAGCGAAAAAATTCATCAGGAGATTAAAAACTCAATAAACGTAGCTTTCAAGGTCAACAATAACTTAGGCAGACATCTGAAAAATAGCAAAGATAAAATCAATAAACTGGACAGAAGCGGTATTTATAAAATGTCCTGTGGCTCATGTTTATCCGTTTATATCGGACAGACAGGTAGAAGTATATCTACTCGAGCTAAGGAACATGTAAGATCATTCAACAATAAAAAAACAGATTCACAATTCGCTAATCACGTTATTAATGAATCACATAATATAAATTCAAACTCAGCCTCTAAATGTTTGCATCCTTGTAGTAAGGGTCGGAGAATGACGGCTTTAGAACAGCTAGAAATCAATAGACACCAATTATCACAAACTAACATAAAAGAATCGCCACTTGTCCAGCCGTTGCACAAAGGGGTGGTCTGATTTACTTCCAGAAGGATCACTTCCGTCCCACATATAATTTTATTGTCATAGACACCTATTGTTCCATTTAGAATTTTGAAAATTTATGTGTCATTGTGTTAAAGTAACAAGCTAGGCCGTTGGAACAGGAGAGAGGATGTGTTGTGTGCCTTTTCTGCACAGCTATATATAGATAAGCGAATGTTAGTTTAAGCATAGTTCTGACGATGGCGTGAGCCGAAATAGCTATCAACTACATTTGTTAAAAATAATTTTGTAGAACTAAAATACATTGCTATTTTTTCACCGTGTTAAAAATTAATAAGACTCTTTTTATACAATAAGCTATGATATTAATTCTGAATAATTTTTTTATAAAATTCGATTTTACACAACATCTACCGGATAAAATAAAAAGTTTTGTTGGCGTTAACATAGTGCGATAATTGTTTAATTTGTTGAATCAATAAATATATTTTTATTTTATTTTATATTTTATAAGCATAAACTAAAAAAAACTCTTAATTTACTCTATTCATGTATACCCAATTGCCAATTTGTAAAAATATAATAGTATGCAAAAGAAGACTTAATGTATTAACTGTCATTTCGATTTTTTGGTACTTATTTCCACAATATATTTTATTATCGGGACCGGTTTCACTAATCGCACGCATTATCAATTGATAAATTAGTGAACAATGAACCAATCGCAAAAGAGAACACTATTCTTTTATTCAAAAAGCTTCGAAGTATTGTATATAATTTTCAGATTATTTTTTTCTAGGTGAAAGTAATTTTTGTTTTTATTTTTCAGTAATTGCATCATACAGAGAGCCGGTGCGAGGTTGGATCGACAACGTTTATGGACCAACTGGGGTAAAAAGGAAGCTCAACTACAAATAATATTATAGGAATTATTATTATGAAACGGTATATTTTTTCGATTCCACGTCATAAACGTGATTCAAATAACATAATCGAAACGATACAGCCCGTCGATTTTGATTTTCACGGACATTACTCCATTCATTTGATTGGGCGTGAATTTTTAAATGATAATAATTGACTTCTTCAGTAAAGGACTATTTTACTAATCTTTGACATTTTTTTTTGTTTTGCATATCCTCAGTAACACCAGCGGTCGCTAATCTTTTGGATCTCATGGACAACTAAAGTCATAATTTAAAATATTGCAGATTACTGATTCTTTTCTCAAGTCCGTTTTGTCCGCTAGAAAATATAAAAAATATAACTATATTAAATGGTGGTTGTAATGGAAATACATGTTGGTTCTCCCACCTCCACCCGTTATGCGTATGCAGCCGCTGTTACACGGCCGCTTTCCATAACGTAATATAAATAAAAAAGAATCGATTTTAGTTTACGGAATCTTTGATTATTTTTTCTCAACTAATAAGCAAAGTGACCGTAATTTCCTCGCATACTACTGCTTGTGACAACTAATTGACATTGGAAGTGGGAACAAAAGAAACAAAACGACATAGGTTGTATCGAGAATAGTTCGTTCATGAAAATTTACTTTAAAAGCATGGATACCCAACCGGTCAATCTCCAAGCAAATTTTAGTCTATCGCAAAAACAATTTCGAATTTTACAACTTTTTTTTTATTTTCCATATTTCAAATTCACAATTATAATAAAGATATAAACACAAAAGTATACTGTTTTGTAAATATCAAGTGATTTTTGTAGCATCAACAAAATTTCTTATTGAATTCTAACTGGAACTTGTTGGCCGTGAAAATTAAAATTAAAAATATTTCCAAATCCTCGATTATTTTGCGCATCCAATAATGTATGACATATGTTTTTTTGTCGTAGCAACGCCGATAGAAAAACTATTCGCTCGTTGGAACAGTATATATTACTTGAGCGCAAGGTATACCAGTTATACAAAGTCGACTGCGTCATGATTTTCGGACTTCTCATGTTTTTATTTTGATGCTTCATTTTATTGAAAAAAAAATTAATATTTATAACTTTTCCTATGTTTTTAGGTGGTTGATGGTGCTGTATGTTGTAAATGCAACTATAGTCGCGGGATATGATGTAAATATTCTAGTTTTAAAAAAATATGCAAGAATAATAAATTTATCTTCTCAGAACTATAATAGACATAGACTTTATTGACTGAATTGGCAAAATTACAAAATTGTTTTTTTAAATATATATATAATTTAATATATATGATAATTTATACTTACTTTAGTTATATTTATTATACTTCAAATTACTATACAAATTTAACACAACCAGCTTTCGTATAACAGCCATATTTAATTTTCGTTACGTTAAAAAATTTACATTCGTTAAATTTTACTACAATACGCGTTATGACGTCAATGAATTGAAATTTTAAGTCGTTATTATTATTATTGTTTAATTATCTCATATATCATAAAATGACTGAAAATTTTGTTTTTAATGATATTTATAGTTCATATGTCATCATATCAAAAAAATATTTATTTGAAGGAAAACATTACATAAATGTTAAAAATAAATTATACATACAAATTCACGTTAGAAGAAGTTTAAAGGTTAAATAAGGTTATAAATTTTATTGTTACAATAAACAACGCATAATATTCATAAACACTTACTTTTTCACCAATCCAGATCTTAGAGTATGGCTTTAAATTGGCTTTGATTAATGTAGTGTCTTCCGCTTCTGTGTGATCCCTTCAAATAGGTTATAATTTTTTTTTCACAAATCATATCAAAACTCATCGATAGTGTCCAGTAACAATACTTTATAATACAAAACCCGAGTGCATGTGTGCATAATCGCATCGTAGTTTGAGAAGAGTTTTTGTGACTCACACAAAATCAGTTTGACACTTTATTATCTGTCAACAAAAGCCTCTTGTAAATACATACAATTATGGAGACGGCATGTGAGGCGAACTGTCCCTTTCGCACATCAAAACACAACATTATTTTTTTATGAATTTGAAATATTCGAAATATTATTTTTAAAATTAATATTTTTTTATTTATATTATATTTAAAACCATAATTTTCAAAAGGTCAGCGTGTTTTTTGACAAACGTAAATTATTAAAAATATCATTTGAATAACTTATCGTTGAGAAAAAATTGTATTTTGTTTGGTTTAGTGTTGCAGTGCGTGTGGGTTTTTTCTATGCACACTTGTCCAACAATTCGTTAAATTCGCGGAAGGATAAAAATCCCATATTAATTAATGTAATATTTAACACATATTCTTTATAACACTTTCTTTCGATCGCTTGTGGAATACATTCACAATTATATTAATTTGACGTTTCTTTGAGTTTTGTATTTATGCGAATTGACCATTGGAAGAATTTCATTCTCTATGGTGATCATATAATATATGACTCGCTGCCGATGATAATATTTGATTTTTAGATTAATTCATAAAGGTCACAATATTTCATTCAAAACAATTCCTACTACTAAAACGACATTTAAAATGAGACTTGTTAAAACTGTATTACTAAATACCGGATTAGAAAATAAATAACACGTCAGGTTTTTAGGTCTTATTTATCATTCATTATATTATTTTTAAATGATTTTTCATTTCAATAAAAAAAATGTTTGCTTGAAAAACGTCTAGTTTACTTAAATTGCTCCTCACGTAAAATTTTACTGTGGCCGCATTATTAACATCAGAATTCATATAAAAATTATGACCGCACTAATTTTTTTTAGATATAATCAAAATAACTGTTGCGTTTATAAAGGCGAAGTTAGGAGTATTCGATCAATTTAAAAATATAAGAAAAATACAAATAAATTTGTTAGATTATATTTTTTTTAAATATCAGTATGTACCGTAAACCTAGCTAGTAGCTGCAAAATTATCCTCATATGGTCAGACATGATAACCTACGTGCTTAGTCTTATAATCTTATAAAAAAAACTTTGGTAGACTAGCAGACGCAAATAAACCACTGGAGGTCCACAAAATTTCTGCAGTTATTAATCCTTGGGCTTATTCCAAACACCCAGCAATGAATATCGGAATTAGTAGCTAAACTAAAAAGTAAGTTGTTTCCAAAGTCATAAGATAAGTGTGAGCTTATTTATCGAAATGTTGGCCATTACTTTTTCTGAACACTAAATAAATAACTATAAATTATCTTGATTTAAACGTAAAATAATTGATTGATACTATATAAAACACATTAAAGGTGTTGTCTATCAATTCTTGATGAAAATACCTCCTTTCTTTCTTAATAAATCCGCTCACATTGCAGCAAACTTGGAATGCTTTACAAAATTAAGTTTAAAAAATACACACATATTTTTTATTTAAAAAAAGAATGAAACATAACATACATACAACTGCAGACTTTTTGGCGGGCTAGAAAAATTTATAATAAATAAAAAAAAATAGAAGTTAAATGGGTAAATTAAATTAAAGCATGTTAGGTTATCCGAGTAAAATATGGGAATTTTTTAATTCACAGAACATAAAACGTACATATTTATGGGGTTTATAACAATATGCCCGGAGCCATAGGATACGCCTGGGGAGCTATTTTCTTGCACCCGCTACTTTGTGCTTATAACAAATGACGTTAAACATAATCTTGAAAAAAGGTTTTTACGATTTATAATGTATTTTTGGAAATCACAAAAATATTATCGTTTGTCTTATATCGTGCTAACCAATTAAATTTGTTTTTTTTTCATAAATATAATGTATATCGATTGTATTATATATCACTGAAACCCCATAAAAAACATTTGACTTATTTCTACGATAAAAAAAATTTTACAATCCATACAATAGACAATAGAGTATGATTAAAAATTGTTTGTTTATATATATTATATTATACTGCCAATATGCCTAAAGCGAAAAGTCTTCAACCAATCTGTATTACCAGTGCTCACGTATGCATCTGAAACATGGACCCTTAACACAAAGGAAATCCAAAAATTAAGACTAACACAACGAGGCATGGAAAGATGCATGTTGGGCATAACGAGAAGAGATCGCAAGAGAAACAAGTGGATAAGGGAGCAGACAAGGGTACGTGATGTAGTAGATGTCAAACAGATGAAATGGCAATGGGCTGCACACATATCCCGACGAACAGACAACCGTTGGACGAATGCGGTCATACAGTGGTACCCAAGAAACGTTAAACGACCACAGGGCCGCCCTAAGACCCGGTGGTTAGACGAGCTAACCAAGTTCGGAGGAAATACGTGGCAGCGAAGTACTAAGGACCGAGAAGAATGAAGGAAGCAGGGGGAGGCCTTCATCCAGCAGTGGATCGACCCCGGCTGATGATGATGATGATATATATAAAAACATATACAGAATAACAATGGTTTTTTTTTAAATATTTTTATAAATATTCCTGCTCGTTGGTTAACTATAAAATTAGCATCCAGTTTAAAGGTCATTTGTTGTCAACCATTTCAGCAACCGGGCCAGATTTTGAAAGTGAAATTTCTTGCCGGGCCACTATCTTCACAAACAATCTTTATACAATAATTTTGTGAAAAATATATCATTGGTATGATAGCAAAAGAAATTATAGTATTTTCTTTGCATGATATTACTTAAAATCACCTCCACGTTGTTGTCGTTTCTTAATATAAAATAAATTTTCGTGGAAGCTAAGATCGCTTTTAAGGTATACTATCACTTCTTGTTGAAATGGCATGATATTTTAAGTAACAAAAGCAATTTTTTTAGTACTATTTACACAATATATTTTTATGATCAGGACCGGTTTCGCTCATCGCGAGCATTATTAACTGATGGGACACTTTGTATGAATAGGCTTGTTTGTAATTTGTGTCCTATCAGCTGATAATGCTGGCGATGAGCAAAACCGGTATTGATCATAAAATTTATTGTGAAAATAGTACTAAAAGAATTGTTTTTATTATTAAAAAAAAATTAAGCTGTAATACTTGCACAAATACTGACCAAACCCATCGGCTACGAGTTGTATACCCATGATATATATATATATATATATCAGCGCTTGTCAAGCTGGGAGCCGAAGTTTTTCTGTGCGTTTTCTTTTTCATTTTCATGTCGTGGATTATTTATTCGAGATTGGGCGCCCATGGCATGAAATTTTGGGAAGCTCTGATATAGATGAACAAGCATGTGCCACATAACTTAATACAGTGTTTTTTCATGTATGTAATTATTTTATTATTTTAATATAAAAATCGAAGAAGGTGTTTTTAGCAACAGAATCTCGATCAACCGTTCTCGCATAATACATTTTCCCAGATGGAACGCTTATTTTTTATAGTCCCGTCAAACTCCCATAAGAACAATATTAAATAATACCGCATTGACCGTTTCCCGACTCCCCGATTCCCCGATTTCCTCGATAAACCGTCTAAATATTTTGGTCCCGTCACAAATATTATCCCGATTGACCGTTTTTATTGCATATTTCTCCGTATCTCGGCAAGCAAGTTTGACACAGCCGAGTGCAGGTGCTATGTCTAGACACACTGGAATCCGCTGTACATGTTAGACATAACGCATGTGCTATTTTTTGGGTTGAAATCCACCACACGCGTATTATTGTTTATGATGCAAATGTAGAGTTGTTTAAAATTCATGGTAATAATGATTCCTGTACATACAAACGTATAGTCACGATTTTAGTAACAAGTCTTTGTTTCGATTAAAATGCCAAATAACAAAGAAGCAAACAAACATAAAGGACGTTTTTAAAAAATAAATTTTATATACAGTATGTACAAGTAACTAATAAAGAAATATTTTTTACGATTTTACTTGTTTATTATTTTTTGAAGCTTTCCCGCATTAACCGTTTCCCGCAATTACCGTTATTTTTTCAGGGTCCCTTGGAAAACGTAAAATCGAGGTGTCACTGTAATTGTCTTTCGATTTGAAGTTGAATTAAGTGTCACGAGGTATCGCACAACTAGTTTTAATTTTAATTACATAAAGTTATAAAATTTGCATAATTCTGTACATTAAATAATATTAATTCTAATAAACAAGTAGTTTATTATAAATTAGTTAAATTGAAAATTAAAATTAAATATTAGTATTGATATATAGTGATAAACAAAAGAAAGTTTAACATATTTGTTTATCGCTTACCCTTTTTTAACATTCAGAATATAATATACCTAAATTTAAAAAAAAATAGATTAGCAGTAAGCCCCGCTTTTACGTTTATGTAGTGACATATATTAAAAAACGTAATAAGCGGGAAAATGTTAATTCAAGGTAATAAAAATCACACACATCTCATTGTGCTGGTGTACCGCTTTTTTTGATCTTATGAATCAATAAGAAAGTTCTTTATATATTCAAATATTAGTTTAAGCATAGTTCTGACGATGGAGTGAGCCGAAATAGCTATCAACTATATTTAAAAAAGTAATTTTGTAGAACTAAAATACATTGTTTTTTTTTTCACCGTGTTATAATGGAGTTCTACCAAGTGAATGCCAATTCAATCAATAGAAAGGCATGATATTTTGAACAATAAAAACACATTTTAGTACATATTTCCACAATATGTTTTTCGATCAGGACCGGTTTCGCTCATCGCGAGCATCAGTTGATAATGCTCGCGATGAGCGAAACCGGTTCTGATCAAAAAATATATTGTGAAAAAAAGTACAAAAAAATGTGTTCTTATTATTAAAAATATCATTTGATCTGATTGAAATAATTTATCCATTATTTCGTCTAGATTAGAGCTTCCAAAATTTCATGCCACTGTCCCCCAATCTCGAATAAATAATCCACGATATGAAATATGTTCAAAAAAACAAAGCAAGCAACCTTCGGCCCCCAAGTTGACAAGCATTAATATATAGGTATTCATCTCGTACCCAATGAGTTTGGAATTTGTGCAAGAATGCGAGCTTTAATTTTTTAAAATATTATATAATAAAGAAAATATTTTTAGTACCATTTCCACAATATATTTTATGATCAAGACCGGTTTCGCTCATCGCCATCACTATAAGCTGATAGCACACAAATTATAAACAAGCATTTTTATACATGTGTCATATCAGTTGATAATGCTCGCGATGAGTGAAACCGGTCCTGATCACAAAATATCTTATGGAAATAAGTACTAAAAAGTGTGTTTTTATTATTTAAAATATCACGCCTTTTCATCATTAAGTGACAGTTAACACATTAAAAGCGTTAAATTTACGACAGCAGAAACATAGTATAAACGTTACAAATAATCAATACGTCTTTTTGAAATAAATTTCAAATTCACGGTATTTTTTACGTTAAAATACTAGCGATGATAGCGATGACCTTAATAGCTCGTTCAATAAAACCGTCAAAAGAAAATATTGGTTTACAGAATATGTGGTCAAACCAGATAGTATTATATTACAATATTCAGGAAGGTTCTACTATTAAAATATAAAGGATCGCTTTATAAAATTTCAATCAGTTAGCGCGCGATTTTTAGATTGATCGGGTGGTTTTGTGAAGTATACAATTTTTGATTAAAACATATTTGTTAGGAATATAATATTTACAGTAAAAAAGTAAGTCTTCACTATAATTCATAATAAAATTTATATGGTGAAATTGAGTTGAGTAGGTTGTGATAAGATTGGGCTGAAAAATATTTCCAGGTTATATTATATCAAATATATATTTTCTCTAAAAAGTAACACATTGATATTCCTGAATATATTTTCTGTCACAAGATCTTGTAGCATTTTTTGATTATTATTATTTAGAGTTTTGTGGAATACTGTAATAAATAATATATAGAATTATTTAATATTTTAATGAGTGTTTTTTTTTTAAATAATACAGTGGGTGATAGGTTAACGAATATAATCTGTTTAGGACTATGTTCGCTACCCGAATTCTTCGTTAACCGATAAAAAAAATTACAGATGGAATAAGTGGATTACAAAGATCGTTTTAGTTCCGTTATCTGAATATGTGTTCGTTGTCCGAACACAAAAATCTTTCGTGATAGTGTTCGTTTTCCGATTTGCTCGCAGTCTGAACTGATCGTTAATCGAATTCAGTCGCGAATCAGATTTTTCCCTATTTTGTGTTACATCTTAAATATGTTTAAAAAAGCTGCGATAGAATATATAACATTACGATCAACTAAAAGCTATTTAAAAAGCTCAATCTATTTTTCTAACATAGTTGTATAAATAATGTGACCCTTTATTTTTCCTACCAAACCTAGACACGTAAAATCAGTAGGTTCTTATCCCATTTAGACCACTCAATGATTGAGAATAATTTTTGAGTCATATTAGGTTATCAAATTGTACTACGTATTTGAAAGTTGTCAATATGTTTTGTAGGCGCTTAACACAAATGACTTTTTCATAACATGTGTTATTTTATTCACGACCTCGATAAAAATCTACTAATGTTAAATTCTATCGCTGGGATTTTAATGTAGCGTCCTTTTTTAAAAAAAGTGTTAATGCGAGTTTCTCTCTTTGCGAAAATTGGACATTTTGGTGTCCCAGAGCTGTGATCGGGGACACCAAAATGTCTAAACCGCCTAAAAACGGGACGTCTGGTCACATAATGTATACATGAAAAGATATTTTGGTTTAAAACTCGTTGTCATTTACCTTGTAATAAAGATTTTTCATATAGTGTAGTGCATCAATATTTTTACAGTGTAATTAAAAATTTATATTTACCAATTACAATTACAGTTTTCTTGCAATTTATGCAGCCTTTTCATAAAATTAAGTTTCCTATCCATTTTAAGTTTTTATTTTATGCGATTCTCGCCTCAAATATTCGAAATTTAAATAATATAACATATATTTAAGCTAAAGTGATGTCATTGTAAGCAATTATTTGAATTGTTTCAATGGCATAGCGTGCAAAATCAAACGCTTTTCAGATATTCAGAAAGAGTGCGACCAAAAATAGCTGATAATTTTTTTAACGCCTTTAATTCTTTTTAATTGTTTACGTATATTAAGTTAAGAAATGCGTCATGAAACACACAAAATAAACAATATTTTTAATCATTATCCTGCGGGCGTTCAAAGCAAGATCATTAAAGAAAAATTGTTATTATACTTGTGTAATAAATCATGTCATCCTTCTATTCCAATCTTAACACTATCAGTCCCGGCAAAAATCTGCCAAATCAAGCCCTGTGTCCGGCTATTTTTTGAAGAAATGGCATTTTTCTTAAGTGAAAGTTTTATAACTATGAAAGTATTGGATAAAATCAAACGAAACTTTCTGACATAGTTTAAAATATTTTGACAATTAGCTCTGTGGCATAAAATTGCCAACATTTCTTCTTGTGAAGAGCTACATGACAATGTATACACGTGTATCGAATCTCACTTATATTTTGTACTTTGCACATACTTTGCCAGTCCTGAAGTTAATTTTTTCTGATGCCGGTATAGGGATCAAAACATGTTTTGACATATCTCCAGACAACCTATCATGTGGATTTTTCAAAATTCTTACTCGGAGTAGACTTGGTGTCACTGTAATGTATTCGGAAGAGGAATGTTGGTATCGTATGTTGCACGATACGATTGAGTTTTTAGATCGTTCAAATCAATACCTGTATAAGCGATAACACCAATTAGATGACTTTTGAAAAGTTTTGAATCTTGACTGAAGAAAATTCACGATTGTTCTGTCAAATGTAACGCATTAATTTGATTGTTTTTGAAGGACTGGTCTATCACGTCAAAACACGATATCCGGAATTTAATGAGAAATAAGAAGTATATTCAGAGGGTTTTTTACCAATCTGTAGGAGCTTAAAATTGTATAATTTAAAGTTTTTCACACACCTCAATTATACTATGCAGAAGTAGGTTAAGTAAACGTTATCCTGAAAACAGCAAAAACACAAAGACAATTTTGGTTATTTATTTGATACAGGGAATTGGAATAGGTTTCAGAATTCCTTAAAAAATCAATGCCATTTTTTTACCATTGATATGATATTTATATATTATTATTTTATATAGACATGTTTATCAGCAACTTTCGTTGACAACAATAAAAAATGCAGGAGTAAAATTACTGATCGCCCACGTTACTTATGCACGTGGAAACGTAGTGCTACGTGCATATCCGTCTGACACAAAAGTTTCTAGAGTTCGAAAATTTTAAATTTCCTACTATTTCAAAAATACATTTAACATAAAAATATTTATCTACAATAGGTTTCAATATTCATAAATACCGTGGTTTCTTACTTGTCATTTTTGCGGCCTGTTCATTCGTTTTATCCAGGGGTTTCAAATTTAGTTTCATCATCCGCCACATTTCCGGGCGCACTGTTATAGCGGTCGGTCTTTAGAAACAAAATTTCTGACGAACAACTCTAAAACTCACTGAGAATAATTGAATTTTTGCGTCACAGAGACAAATAACTAAATCTTTTTTTCATAAAAGTTTTTTCTCATTGACTGAGGAGACGCCATTTTGAAAAAAAAATCTTTAGATTTTTTACGCAATTCTAGATGTCATTGAAATATACAAGCTTCTATCGGAGCTTATTTATGAACTGAGATTTTATATCCGCACAGGTGTCAATCAATCTTTTATTGTATATCATATACGTGAACAAACCTTCATTTTTAAATATTCTCATTCATGGACCTATAATTACGATTACATGTAAATATATTTATAAATATATTGTATATGAAATGCGTATGTGTGTGTTCTCACTATTTACACCATTGTAAAAGTGACATTGATTTGATCTTAAACGAGGCTATCATTGAGACATTTGGTGAATTTATGAGATCATAAAGATATTTGTCTTATATTTTTCCCTCTTTAGGTTCAGCTTAGAGTAAATAAAACGATTTGTCTATGGTTTATTTTCAATGCATGGATATATAATACAATAAAATATACATTAATATAAAAAAAACTCTATATATACCTTTTATTGTTTCGAGCATAAAGGATATGGTCAAAGTATCGTCTCTATGTCTAGCAGAGTAAATAAGCAAGATTGGATTCGTGCCTTTTCTCATAATTATTGGGTTATAGAAGGCGACCATGAAAGAGTGATTACGTACACTTAATTCGTGGAGAAGATAAAAATATTCAATTCGGCATTGTTTGCACATAATCAATTTGTCGTATGTTAACAATTTAAAAAAACCTTCGAGTGACCTCGTGAATCAAGTGAATAGATAATAAATCATTAGGCTTAAAACGCTATCAATTTATAATGCAAGTTTTGAAAGATAAGTGGACGCAATATTAAACAAAAAAATCCTTTAAAACAGTCAAAAAATGACTAATCAGTATTTCTAACCACTTTTAAGGTGTTAACTGTCACTTCTTGATGGAAAGGCATGATATTTTAAATAATAAAAACACACTTTTTAGTACTTATTTCCATAAGATATTTTGTGATCAGGACCGGTTTCACTCATCGCGAGGATTATCAACTGATATGACACATGTATAAAAATGCTTGTTTATAATTTGTGTGCTATCAGCTTCGACCGATCCTGATCAAAAAATATATTGTGGAAATAAGTACTAAAAATGTGTTTTTATTATTTAAAGTATTTCTAATGTTACATGCGTGAAGTTCTTGATGCATACATTATGATCTTGTTGGCTATAACTCCTTTCCCTCATGGTGGAAAAGGTTCAGAATAAATTTTTAAAACTTCTTTACTTGGGGGCATACGGCTACTATCCGTGGCTTTATCCAACTGACTTTCTTTTAAGTATGCTCACTTTTAATAGTTTGAAAACTTGAAGAGAAATGTATCTAGCTACATATTTCTTTCGACTAATTCGAGGCCAAAATGAGAACTCAGCGATCCTTAATAATATCAAATTGTATGTTCTGGATATGTTTTTAAGAAATCGTGGACATGAATTGTTTGTTCTTGCAAAGCGTAGAACCAGTTTGCCAATGCTAAGGGCATTAATAATGTTCAACAAATTTGCTTCGGATGTCGACATAATCTATGCGGACGAAAGTGAGTTCAGGCGAATACTATGATATTTTTTAATGTGTTAAAGTAGATTTTTCATGAGCTTGCTTGGTTGACTTTCTTGCTATCCTTATTTTTTTTTAGTTTTTTATTTCTTTAATTTCCAACATTAAATGGTCAAATATTTTAATGTTGCAAAAGCAATGAACTTTTAATTTATAATTTTCGTAACGTGTATGTATAAATTAAAATTCAACACGTGCCAGGTTATGCATGCACAGCCGGGCGACTTTCTATGTGTTGGATTTTGCGAACGCTCTGCATTTTATCGCCTATTAACTAAATATTTCGTCCAAATATTTTTTTTACAATACTAAGAATAATCTAGATTTTGAATTTTTCGCGGAAAAAAAATAAAATCTTTAATTTTATATGAGGTTCAGTCCCCCAATTACACTACTCCAAATAACACGGTCCCGGCTTAAAATAAATAAACGGAGATTTTACTTTAAGGAGTTAGCATCGATTATATACTAAAGGAGTTAGTTAAAAAGTAAAAACACAGACCCTAAGGCTAAGATCAAATAAACACTTAAAATAAATTGTGTGCAATTGTCTGTGATAAGTTGTATTAACGCTAAATACTGTTTATGAGTCCTTCATGAAAGTATTCTACAACAAATAATAATCATATATCATTAAAATACAATCGAGTAATTTTAGATTTTGAAATACCTTATTGTTTCAAAATGACAGGTAACAGCAAGAATTAAACATCAAGTGGCGTGATATAGAAATTTAATTTATGAGCTTGTTGACACATTGAAGTGATCCCACGTAAAAAGAGATATTTAGAAGATTATCTGGTCGTTTAGAATATAAGTTTAATTTAATAATTGACCTCCGAATAAACGCCAATCGATGTCATAATGTTTTCAATAATATTTTTTAATAAGCAACCTAACAATATCTTGAATTTTAAGATTAATTTTAGTGAACACAAAAAATACCAATTAATGTTTCTTTACTCCGATTATAATTACTGATATTTGAATTAATATACATACTTTAACTTTCTACCAGTTGTGAAATGAATTTTGAAAAAATATTTACATTTTGATTTAAATATGTAAAAAATAAATATTCAACTTGACATGTAATATAATATATTTTCTTTTCAGTTAGTTGAACTTCATGATGGGCTCGATTGACGGTGTAGGATCCTCATTCATAGAATTCAACGAAGACATCGGCTTGTCACCTATCACTCAATTTTATGATGGAAGCACCATCTTCATAACCGGCTCCACTGGGTTTTTTGGAAAAGTTCTCGTTGAAAAATTAATGAGGTAAAAATATATATTTGATTATTTTATACCAATAAAGCGTTCATGGTAAAACATAATTATAATACTTGAATAATTAGCATCTTGCTTTCATTAATGATCTTGATAGCAGATTTTACTGATGAATATTAATTGTTGACGACATTAACGTTTCCAGGAGTAATTAATTAATTTTAATCATACTGTGAGGAGTGAGTTTTTTTACATACAAATAACAATTATATTTTTAATCAAATCGTTCTAATAGAATGATGTTCAAATAGTTTTATCGTAATAAGACCAGTTGTATACTCCAGGGATCACAAATTGTTGACACATAGCACTTGAATATATTATCACAATAATTCTTTACATATACGACAAGTGAGCCCAAACTCAAATTTGAATTGCTACAACTTTATACGATTCCACATGTTTTGTCATTTACGACCCGGGTTTCGCCTTTCGGCATCTTCAGGCACTCTATCATACGGATGCAGCAGAACTGACAGATAGACTGAGCCCATACTCCTTTACAAAAAAATCGCGCTGACGTACTAGTATGTCCATACTCCCGGAAATGTTAAGACACAATTTATTTTAACCGTTGGAAAACTAAGGCTAAAATCCTAAGTATATAAACGTTCATCAGTAGGTTACCGGAAATTCATTTTTAATATAATATTGAAATATTGAAACTCTGTACAATTCCGCTTGTTTTATCACTAATGACATAGATTTTACCTTTTGGCATCTTCAGGCACTCTATCGCACGGATGCAACAGGGCTGACAGTTATATTTATTCAATTATTTTTTAAATATATTTAGCTCTAAAATTACCCAATTTTACTTTAATGATGTTTGATAATTATTTGTTGTAAAATCCTTTCATGAAATACTATTTAACAGTATTAAGCGTCGATAAAACTTATCACAGCAATTGAATGTTATTATTATTCAATAAATATTATTGAAATATATTTCAGTTGTTCTTTTGCCTTAAGGTCTGCGTCATTCTTTTGTAATTAATTTCTTTGGTATATTACTGATATTAACTATTTATTGTGTCAGTTGTTGCATCCGTGTGATAGATGGTCGGAAGATGCCGAAAAACGAAACCCGGGTGCGTTGGTGACAAATAAATGTTGTTGTTTAAATTATTCAAAGTTTGATATTAATATTCCATCATTAAATTGATATCACAAATTATAAAAATGATAACGTACTATTGGTTAATATTTCACACGTTCTTCAACTCTTTTAGTATCATCTAGGGGCTAACTATACCGTAAGGGTTTGAATATATATAACTTATTAATTACATAAGTAACAAGGAAAGTCGCTGTGTGAATGCGATTTTTTTTATAAACGTGGTGACGAACCATATAGATAATACTTTCATATATGTTTCAACCGCCAGTAACGACAAATGCTGGCTCAGACATTGCAGTATCAGCATAGTCTTCCAATACATTGAATTCATTTTCAACTTGATACATATATTAATCTATACTACTTCCAAACTCATTATTGGTTGTGGCAATTCTTTTTGTTATTCGTGGCATCTTAATTATTATAGAATTAATAAAGTAAAGAAACAAACAAAATAAAACAGTTCAATCGAAAATATTACGAGACCAGCTACGCGTCATTCTGATATCACACAATATTGCTTTTACGTAGGTTATTTTGTTGTTTTATCACACCTGACTTTATTAATACAAAACATAGCGCTGAAAAATTATTTTTTTACTAATTTATCAGTGTTACTACTAGTATATGTTTTCGACTTGTTTCGTTTTGAAACACAGACGCGGTACAACTGTAGACTGGGTATCGTTTATAGATCTAAGATAATGGGAACAGCTGCACACGTAAAAAATGTTTGCTTACGGCCAGCATTCGCATTTAGATATTGCCGCTTTGATTGCTTTATTGCCATTATAATATTAATGTTTTCTTACACCTAATGTTATACGGAAATAGTATACGGAACAATTTCAAAAAACGATTTTTTAAACACACTTTAATAATTGTATGATTTTTTCTGACATGTGATCAAACTTCTTTCGATGATTATGCAGTTCGTCATATCCAAATATACAACGTAAGCTCTCTTCGAAACTTAAATGCGCGTTCAGTTTTTGATTTTATGATTTATAGAATGAAACCATTTTCCAATTTACTAGAATGTTGGTACCTTTTTCGACATTTTTAAAATTGGAGAGAACTAGAGTTTCCTTTTCTTCGTCATTGTTTAAATCTAAGTCTTTTTAAATTGTATATTTCAGAAATATTTTTACCTAGAGGTCGAATAATATATATCACAGTATATTATTTTTTATGTTATTCTTTTGTATGTAAATTTAACAAGATTTATCAATTTTTACAATTCATATTTTAGATCTTGTCCCGGCATTGATAAAATGTATGTTTTACTTCGACCAAAGAAAGGAAAAAGTGCTTCGGACAGATTCAAAGAACAGTTTGCAGATCCAGTAAGAAACTTAATATTAACTAAAAATAGTTTATATTTATTATGGTTTCAAACCATCATATATAACCAAATATATAATAACATATTATGAGTATTTTGACGTTTGTCTGACTTCACCCTGTAGCTGCAAACGTCTCAAATGTTGAGACGGCTGATTGTTTTATGTTGTAACTCAAATATATTATATTTAAACTACTTTTTAGTTCTTGAAGGTGTTGTATAATTGATAATTCAAAATTTTATGCGAATTCCTTGTTTTAATTAGAAATATTACAGTAGTAATGCTTTAGTTCTACAAAATTTATAAGGTATATATTGCTATTTTGCTTACGCTATCATCAGAGCTATGTTTAAAAGAACATTTACCAATCTATATATAGCTGTGTAGAAAAAATAGGCCATACATCTTCTCGTCTGTTCTAATACCCTAGTTTAATATTGTGCAAATAAATTCTACAATTTGGCAAATTGATTTTATGATTTTTTCAAAGTGAGAGTAAATAAAGGTTTTTTGTGCAATAAACATAAATAGTGAAAAAGTATTGTACTAACTGATAATAAAAAAAAAACACTTTTAAATACTATTTCTAAAATATATTTTATGATCAATTGATAACGTTCGCGATGAGCGAAACCGGTCTCGATCATAAAATATATTATGAAAATTGTACTAAAATATGTTTTTATTATTGAAAATATCATGTATTTCCATCAAGAAATGACAGCAAATCGATTCATTCCACATAAAAAAAGTATTTCTAAATAAATAAATAAATTAATAACTTAATAATTAACGGTATCAGGTTTATATCGAAATCGAAAGATAGAGAAACTTTTATTAACATTATCGACCAAAATTCAAACAGTAATCTGTTTTATTTTAGATATACGATCTGTTGAGGAGTCAACAACCAGATTTCATCAAAAAGATTTGCATCGTGGAAGGTGACGTGGGGAATCTGAACCTTGGCTTAAGTGAGGATGATTACGCCAGGGTCACGCAAGAAGTTTGTATCATTACTCATTACACATTACTCACACAAACAATAATGTCAATATATTCATAAAACTCGTTTTTCCTTGATTTTGGATGAGAGTGACAACATCCAGTCCTATTTTTATGCAATTTCGATTTTATGCGATTTTTGATGCCATCGATACTTTTTTTATGCGATTTATTCATTATTACGAGATTTAAAAAAAAAATTGTGACTTAGAAAAAAAATAATTGACAGGAAATCTAAAATAAGGATCTAGGAAAAATCACATTATATCAAATGAGTCCGACCAAAATTCAATATGTTCATTCGGAAAATAGCAAATGATTATATTTGCAAACCGACTGTGACAGCAGCGAATAACTTTAAATTATCAGTGAATACAATTATACATGTTCATCAATGTATCTGTTTCTGACTGTTTTTTGTAATCAACAAAGAAATAAAACTTTAAATATGAAAAAAAATATCAATATATTTTTGATATTTTTTTATGCGATATTTTGATTTTTGAAACCAATTTATCAAATTATAACAAAGAAAAGTTTTTTAACATGAGTTTTTATACGCGTTCTTCCAGGAACCAATAAATCGTATAAAAAGTAGCATATGTACATTAAGTATTATGTTATACATAGATATGTAAAGTTTAAAAAAAATTGTCTGATTCGTTTTAAAAATCTCCATAAGATTGTTGACAATATGTATGCAAGTACTCAGTGCTAGAAGATTCTTATATTTTATATCAGGGATAAGACGAACGTATTATTACATTCTCAGTGGTACTCAACGTTGAACTCACCATCGCCCGATACGGCTTCACACTTTGCTTACATGTTTTACTTATCAGATTAAATCTATATGCAGGTTTCAATTTTTTGTCAGGATATTCCAGTAAAATTTTTCAAGACTTAAATGTACAGAAAATTTAGTAAATAATAGAATCAAAAACTTTTTTTTTTTTTTAATAAACTATAATGTTTGCTTTTGTTTTCCGTAGAATGTTGTGAATTATTTGAATGCTTTGTAATTTATGATGAGATGCAATCAAGCTGGTGCTGACATATCCAACTGATCAAGTCATATTGTCTTGAACAATTTGATATTATCAGTATCCTAAATCATATTGTCTGGTTGTCCTTAAATAAAAATGTATTATACAATACTGAATTAATTTATGTATATTCAGGTCAACGTTTTCTTCCACGGCGCAGCCACCGTCCGTTTTGACGAAAGACTTCGCCAAGCAGTTCGGCTTAATGTACGAGGAGTAAGAGAAGCCCTTGCTATGGCTTCAAAAATGCCAAATCTGTCAGCATTTATTCACATCAGCACGGCTTATTCCAACTGCATCAACAAGGAAATTAGCGAAGTGTAAGTTACATAACTTAATTTTTATTCTGAGACTCAATGTAGCAAACACAGATTGAGAAACTTCAACTTAATCAATCGTCAATGTAAAACCAGTGGTTTTCTTATTTTAAATAAGTACTTAAAAAAACCGTTAGCATTGTTATGGTATATACAGAATCATACATTTATATAAATGTATAATTCTATTTTTATTGCAGCACGTGTGTGAACCTCGCAAAAAACAGAAAAACTAAAAATATTATGTAACAAAAACACTTAATTAATTTAAATGACATTGCAACACACGCCGGATACTTAACCAGTATTATTATCGTAAATAAATAGTTTACAAACGTGATTTGAATTTTTGTCATTACCTGTTTGTCCCCAACCTTTTCTATGTGTCTTCAATGTCAACTTCAAATACAAGTTAAAATGAGGAAATTTTTTAATTTACTAATTCCGGCAATTCACGATAATACAATTAAATAACCTGACCTCAAATATTGTATGGGTGCCTAGTCGGTTGGCGAACCAAACAAAAAATATACGTATGCAAATCTATTCAATGAAAAAAATTGAAACACAAGCAACACTTTCTTTTATTAAATGGCATCACAACGCATGAATATATATTATAAATAAACACACACGTAAATTGTTCACAAGAAATTAGCTTTTATGTTTTGGTTGAAAACTATTGCAATTCCGCGTTACTTTTATTTGTCATTTGTGAAAATATAATCCTGGGTTATGTTTCTCATGAGGGAATATGGTTAACGTGATCATTATTTTTTTCCCACCAAACCGGACTACCTTCGAATGTAGGTACTAATGACAACAAGGTAGTTAATGTTCGTTTCGTGTCATATCAGGTTACTTATTTTTTTACTTTAAAAGTGTTAACTGTCACTTCTTGATGAAAAGGCATGATATTATAAATAATAAAAGCACATTTTATATTACTTATTTCTACAATTAATTCACTGATAGAACACAATTTACAAACAAGTATATTTATACAAAATATTAGAGTTAAAGGTAAAAATTGGTCCTGGAACCCATGTTTTTGTATACATGTATTTTTGTATAGACTTGTTTGTAAATTGTATTCTATCAGTTGATAATGCTCACGATGTGTAAAACCGGTCCTGATCAAAAAATATATTGTAGAAATAAGTACTAAAAATGTGTTTTTATTATTTTAAAAAAACTCATATTTTTATTTGTTTGAAGAATAGAAAAAGTTTAGTAGGCGCATAAAAAAAGATTTTTTTATAGCATTTGTTATTTTATTTACACCCGTGCGTTTATCTACTAGTACTGGATTCCATCGTCAGAAATTCAATTTTGTACCCTTTTTAAAAATTTTAACGCGAATTTCTCTTGTTTCGAAAACAGGACATTTTGGTGTGCCCGAGTTGTGTTCTGTTACAACGGAACATCAGGTCACATTAGATATGGTCCATATAGATTGTTTTGTTGATTAATTGTATTGCAATATTAAATTATATTTGCTAACAATATTCAGGTGTTACGATCCACCAGTGAAGCCTGAAAAACTAATCGAGCTAGTGGAATGTATGGATGAAGAAACGATTAACAAATTCACCCCTATGTGAGTAAAATAATATTCTTTTTTTATCATTTATTCATCATACTTGGATTTACATTTATTCTAGGCTTTTTTTATGCGCATACTAAAATATAATTACGTTAATTCAACATTTTTCAGTATACTTGGCAAGTTTCCAAACACATACGTATTCTCAAAAATGGTTGCAGAGACCATGTTAAAAGACGTGGCACATAGACTTCCGGTGGCCATTATCAGGCCTAGCATAAGTAAGTTTAAACATCACATTTATTTTTTCTTTATGACAATTTTTTGTGACTTCTTACTTTACTGTCATTTAGTTTGTATACATTTAAGTGAAAATTTGCTCGAAACTATCACAAATGTCTTTTTTTAAATACATTTTATCATTCCAAATTTCAAAATCGGTGAAATGTGTATAAAAGCTTTATTAATTAACTTAATATTACTTAAATGGCTTTCAATTGATGGGGATATTTAGATAATCGTGGTGGGAAAATTCTGTTTTTAATATTGCACAAATATATACAGTGAGTAATCGTTTAACGAACATAATCTGTTCCAAGATAATGTTCGATATCCGAATTGTTCGTTAGCCGATTGACTGGGTTTTACAGGTAGAATAAATGGATTGGAAGGATCGTTTATATTCGTAATGCGAATATATAATCGTTGTAAGACACAAAAATCTTTGTCGCTCGTTGTCCGATTTGTTCGTAATCCGAACTTTTCGTTGACCGATCATTATCAAATTATATTTACAAAACGACTTTTTTTCATTTATTCAACATTTTTCATAATAATAAAAACCCGGTTACGCTCATAGCAAGTGTTATCAAGTGAAATGTTAAAACACAATGGGATTTGTACACCAAAAAATTTGATTTGGTATAATATCAAATAAAAGTTAATATACCAATGTTGCCTTCATACAAATACACAAAATGAACTCTGTTTATTTTTCAGTAACATCGTCAGTTAAGGAACCGGAGCCAGGATGGTGCGACAATATTTATGGACCTACTGGGGTTAGTTGAAAGTATAATAAAAATTGACCGATAACCTCTAATTTCAATCTCAATCTACAACTATCAATGCATGTATGCTCTATTTTAAATGGCAATTTTTTTTTTTTTTTATTACATGTAATCCTATAATCACTAGCATAATACACCGAGTCCTTTTTTTACGCGATACATTGATTCCAGAAAACGGCGCGTAAAAAAAATCACGTAAAAAAATCACAACTTTCATACAATTTGACAAATTGGTTCCAAAAATTGAAATATCGCGTAAAAAAGTACCAGAATCGTATGAAAAACCAAATTTTGCTCTTTTAAATTCGTGCAAAAAAAAGGTTATATATTTTCATGTCTTTATCTATCTATATATATAAAAATGAATGTCTGTCTGTTTGTCTGTCCTTTATAAACGCCTACACCATTAATCCAATTGCGATAAAACTTTGTCGAATTATTGCTTAGACTACCGGGCAAAAGATAGGATACTCAGAGTTTGATTTGATTACAAAAATTAATTGAATATTTACGAAAAACATGTTTTCATACAAAACTATTGAAATACAGAATGGCCATTTATGACACATTGTATCCATAGCAACGCCGAAAACAAGAACGACGCAAATTTGTCACATTCACTCACCTGTAGGTGCTTACGTAAGGTACTGAATATTTTGAAACAAAGTTCGATTTTCGAAAAAAGTATTTCAATGTTCTATTTTTTATCGACTTTTTTGTTTTGTTTTTATGTCGCATGACAGAAGGAATTGAAATAAATATTACGTATAAATCGTGTGTGATATAGAGAGAATTTATTCAATGTATTTTTTTTATTTTTCAAAAGTGAATTTTAAAACGTAACATTCATTGTGAAATCAATTATGGCACCCAAACGAAAAGGAATAGGTCAGAGTACAACTCAAGCACGAAAGAAAAGGGTGAAACAATGAGGTTGAAGTTGATAATCGTTGGATTGTACCGTATTCACAGCTTCTCTCGAAAACGTACAAAGCACACATCAACGTCAAGTATTGTAATTCGGTGAAATCCATCTAATACATTTGTAAATATGTCAACAAAGGAAGCAATATGGCAGTTTTTGGAGTGGGAAATTCAACTGCATCTATCGATGAAATCAAGCAATATCAACTGGGACGCTACATTAGTAGCAATGAAGCAATATGGCGCATTTTATCATTTCCAATTCACGAACGGCATCCACCAGTTACTCATTTCGCAGTTCACCTTGAAAATGGACAGCGAGTGCACTTCACAACAAAAAATGCACGTGTAAGAGCATTGTCACCACAGCCAACAATGTTAACTGCATTTTTCTTATTGTGTAGGGATGATATGTTTGCAAGAACGCTACCTTACTCTGGAGTGCCAACATTCTATAGATGGAATGCATCAGAAAAAAATTCAACGTCGCAAACAAGGTAAAGCAGTTGAAGGACATTACAATGTATATTCAACCGACGCATTAGGCCGTCTGTACACTGTTCAACCAAATAATGCAGAATGCTTTTACTTGCGATTACTGTTAATCAACATACGTGAACCGAGATCCTTCCAAGAATTGAGAACAGTAAACGGTCGAATATGTGTCACTTATCGTGAAGCTTGCCTCGAATTAAATCTTCTAGAAAACGATGCACATTGGAACACTTCACTCGCCGATTCATCGAATACTGCTCACCCACAACAAATACATGCGTTATTTGCAGTAATATTAACAATGTGCTTTCCATCCAATACAAATGATCTTTGGGACGATACAAAGACTACATGAGTGAAGATATTTTACATAGTTTGCGTGCAACAATTCAAAATCCACACGTTCAATTCACACCAAACGTGTATAATGATGCATTGCTATTGATTGAGGACATATGTTTAGTAATTGCTAACAAATCATTGGTACCATTGGGAATGGCTGCGCTGAATCGATATGAAAACGACTGACGTGATCGTGATTTCCAACGAGAAACACACTTTGATGTGGATGAATTGGGTAAATTTGTTCAAACGAATCTTCCAAAATTGGTTCCAGATCAACGTATAGTGTATGACACAATTATGGATGCAATTACAAATCAAAGTGGTAGATTTTATTTCATAGATGCACCCGGAGGCACAGGTAAAACCTTCCTCATTTCACTCATTTTGGCAGCCACACGATCACGAAAAAACATTGCACTAGCAATCGCATCATCTGCAACTCTTTTGGATGGTGGCCGAACAGCGCATTCAGCAATGAAACTGCCATTGAATATGCAAATAATTGAGACACCAACATGCAATATCAACAAAAATTCTTAAACGGGCAAACTACTCACATCATGTAAAATCATTGTATGCGATGAATGTACTATGGCACACAAAAAATCATCGGAAGCACTTCATTGCACACTAAAAGATTTGAGAGGAAATGAGCAACTTTTCGGTGGCGCACTCATTTTATTATCTGGTGATTTTCGACAAACTCTACCTGTTATATCACATTCAACAATGGCCGATGAACTTAATGCATGTCTCAAATCATCCGTTTTATGGCGATACGTACATAGATTCACTTTGAAGACCAATATGCGTGTACAACTACAACATGATGCATCCATTGAACGTTTCGTAAAACAATTGTTGGATATAGGAAATGGGAAAATGGCAATAGAGGAATCCACACAATGTATCACATTGCCAGCGAATTTCTGTAAAATAACCGCAACCATAGACGAATTGATTCACAAAGTTTTTCCAAATATTGCACACAATCATAAAAGTCATCAATGGCTCAGTGCACATGCTATATTAGCAGCCAAAAACAAAGATATCAATGCAATCAATTTCAGCATACTAAATGAAATACCAGGAGAAGCGGTAACGTATAAGTCCATCGATAATATAACGGATCAAGACGAAGCCGTCAATTATCCAACAGAATTCTTGAATTCACTTGATTTGTCAGGCATGCCGCCGCATGTTTAGCATTGAAAATTGGCGTCCCTATCATTCTTCTCCGAAACATAAATTCCTCACGACTTTACAACGGTACCAGGCTTTCAGTAAGAAAAATGATGAATTATTGAAGCTACAATTTTAAATGGAAAATTCAAAGGAGAAGATGTAATGTTGCCACGCATCCCAATGATTCCGACAGATATGGCATTTGAATTTAAACGTCTGTAGTTTCCAGTGCGACTCGCCTTTGCAATGACCATCAATAAGGCACAAGAACAGTCGTTACAAGTGTGTGGACTAAATTTAGAAAATCCATGCTTCTCACATGGACAACTGTATATGGCCTACTCAAGTATTGGAAAACCTTCTGATTTATTTGTGTACGCACCAGATAGAAAAACAAAAAACATTGTGTATCCAAAAGCACTCCAATAAATAAAAACACATACGGCCGCCACTGTCAAATTTCGGTAAGAAAAACATAACCTAAGCTTATCGTTTCTAATTGGCTCCGGCCTCGCCTCAAGTCTGACTTATCCAATCGGAAGGCGAGAGGCTCCCGACGAGGCGATTCCATAAAGTCGCGGTTTCTTTTTTTTGAGTGGCATTGTAACGCATGCAGGGTACACGCTAGTTGCTTATAAAAATATAATGACTGTAAAAAAATTTTTTTTCACTTATATGAATTATTCGCTGCTGTCACTCTCGGTTGCGAAATGTAATCGTTTGCAATTTTTTGAACAAAAGTATTGAATTTTGCTCGGACTCTTGCTCGAAATCTTGAATTTTTCTCAGAGATTCTTGATATGAGTCAATTCTTGATACGTTTGGATATATTTTGTTGTTCCACGGGTAATTTTTTTTTTACAATAAATTCCGTTTTAAAAACACATATTTTTTTATTTAAAAAAATAATGAAACGTACATGCCTAGCATCATATATAAATTTCTTCTTCAAAACAAATTTGGGGAAAAAATCGCGTAAAAACGAGTGAAGCGCGTAAAAAATGTAACGGTGCAGTCCAAAAAAATCGCGTATGATCGAATTCGCGTAAAAAAAGGACAGGGTGTATATATATATGTATACGTGATAGAGGTCTGCGCGGATCAATAGATATGGTTCGGGCGGTTGAATATAGCTGAGATTTGGACCCGAGCCGGACTCTGGTGTGGAAATAATTTTTAAGAAAAACAATTCCTACTCTAGCCTTGCAACATTCAAAATAATTTAATCAATTTAGTTATATATATTGTTGAATTACTTACAAATTATTTTCTTAGTTTTTATACCTTTTGCTTTGTATTCCTGGTAATTATAAGCCATATCTTTTTAATAATAGCCGTATTTTTAGTTTTATTTTATCGTTTGAAAATACTGTGCTTTTTAATAATATAAAAAAAACAGCTTTCTATCATATTTTTTTGCAAATTCGTCAAATTATATATTTATTTACAAGTCGACTTGCAAATGTAAATTAAAACATTAATGAACATATTTTTCTGATATTTCAATCGCTTATTTTTTTAATAATAAAAAAACATTTTTTACTATTTATTTCCACAATATATTTTATGGTCAGGACCGGTTTCGCTCATCGCGAACATTTTCAATTGATAGAATGCAAGTTTATTAATACAAAATTTTAAGTTTAAGGTAGCAGGTATACAAAACCGTGAGTTCAACAACTAACAAAATAATTTACAGGAAATCTTACAATTTAAATACAAATAATATAAATTATTCAAAAAAATAAATGTTAATAATCATTTATTAATAATTTTCAAACAAAATTAAGATTAATCAATAATCCATTAAGAGCTCGGAACAATCATAAAGAACTCATTAGATTTTTTTTCATTATTTAAAATATCATGCCCTTCCATCAAGACTTGACAGTTAACACCTTAAAAGTGATAAAAATGATTTGAGAGTTCAATGTAATGGACGACATTCCTTGTCTCATACCTGTATACAAAAAAAAATTGAAGAATTCAATCTCATTATGTTGGTTATATTGTATTTAAAAAAGAGTGCAGTAGCCAGTTGTTACCTTTTTGCTGCATGTTTTATCTTCTGATTAATTGATTAACTGATTACATTTATCCAGGTGACCGTAGGAGCTGCAGTTGGATTAGTTCGTAGTCTATATTGCAAGAGCGAAGTCGTTGCTGATATGGTTCCAGTAGACTTCTCAGTCAACGCAACAATTGCCGTTGGATACGAAGTAACTATAAAACTGAGTCACAGATAGTCTACGATAACGCACTAAATTTCACACTTACTAGACGCTTCAAAGCAACTCCAATTATGTCAACACTGCGATACAAAGTAAAACCCTCATTTACACTTGAGTCGAGACCGTGTAATTGGGGGAGTGAATTTCATAGAAAATGAATTATTTACTTTTTTTCGTGAAAAATGCAAAACTAAGATTATTCTATTCGCACAAGGCAAAAGTGGACAAGATGAAACAACGCGGGGATAAATCCGTACAGAACAAATTCATATACGAATATAGCCCGCGCATACAAATAAAACCGGATGCAGTAAAAATATATAATTTTTCAGCCAAATAAATGTGAAGTAAAAATCAATAATTATAAATTGTGAAAATGTAAATACTTATTTCTATGCTTGGTTTATTCATGTAAGGGTTTATCCGTATGCTTTCAAAAAATGTCTTCCAATCATGCCTCGATCTAGCTTTTTTGCCGCCCCTAATAAAATATACCGCCGCAACCCTTAGGTACCGGTACATCCGAAAATGAAATCGCCGAGTTCCAGTTGTTATTTCAGCATCATAGAGTATCGACGAACTACTCGTTCATATTTTAATTCATTGTAAAAAAAAACATGGTATTTATAATAATCGACATTTTATGAATACGTCAGGTATTTGTGTAACACCATCTTTAATATTAAATGTTTTATATCATTAATAATAATTAATTAATTTACCAAAGTTTATATTTGTATTATAGGTATTTTCTTTAAAAAAACATTTACATAACTTACGTATAGTTTGAATTAATATTATATATTCTAATTATTTATTATAGATCGGCCGACATCACAACGCGCCAAACAAAGAGCGTATCACTGTCGACAACCCTGAAAGTAAAAATGAAAATACTGAGGGAAAAAATATTCAAATTTATAACTATATAAGCTCGCTTGACAATCCTATTACGTGGGGTAAGAAAAAACATATGAAAGGTCTTACTTAACATTTAAATATAGAAAATTAATAATAAAATATACAATAATAAAGAGTTGTCAGGTTGGTAAAAGTTTAAAATTTTTTTATCAGTTTTATTTATTTATTTTATAAATCAGTTATACAATCTCTATCGGTTCTTATATCCGTCTCTCATCTTTTATTGTCTTAATTATACAGTTGGAGATAAAATCTCTTGACATTGTGACATTAAATTCTTTTTTTCTTTTTAACCGCTCTAATGCGTAAAATGTTTTATCGATTGATTGCTTTGTATTGACTTGAATAAGTAATTCCGAGATTTTAAATAGCTTTTAATTTTAGCTTGGCCAAACTGAATAGATAATATAAGACAAGTACCCTTTGTATAATACAATAGGATGATTTCAAAATTAATGTCATTTATCAGTTCCGATCAGAGATTTGGAGTCGTTAATAAAACACGAGTTCGACTCATCATGATTTAGAAGCATTGTTCTGGTTTTTTTAAAAGTTGTAAAAATTGGATCTTTTTAAAGCATTTCAATTACTGATCGGTGTTCCTTTAAGCCAGCATTCAGGGAACTGGTATAAATTACCACAAATGGGGTAAAAATGAGTAAATTAATTGAATTAAAAATGTTTAATTTAAATTCAAATTGATTGTCTCCTTTTCAAAATGAGGGGGTAATATCGACTTAAGCAAAAATATTATGAAAGAAGGGTCAATAAAGTTCCCCGACCGCTGCATTAATATTATGTTATGTTACAATCAGGACTGTGGAATCTTTAAAAAAAAACACGACTCCGACTCCGACGTTGACCAACAGCACGGCTCCAATTAAAAAAAAAATATTTTTGTCAAGTTTTTTCGAATCTTTTTTTATTATATGCATTAAATTAAAGATAAACAAACCAATCAGGCAACTTGTTGAAGTAATGAAATAATTCTTCAAAGTCGCTCATTTTTCACGACTTCGACTCCAAATTCCTGGTTCTATTGCACCGATGCTAACTGTTTATTGTGTATCAGTTATTTTGCATCCGTGTGATATTATAGAATGTCTGAAGATGACAAAAGACGAATACCGTGTCGTTAGTGACAAAATTTGGACAATCGCACAAACTTTAATAATTAAAATTTTATATTGTAATTCGGTGCTTCAGTCGATATCGTTAATTATTGAAATTTATTTTTATATTATTACCTATGAAATATTATACTTTCTTACTTCTTGAACCATTTATTCCGTTAATATAGTTATTATTAAATTTCAAAATTTTGAATAAATATTCTTGTTTTGATTTGAATTGTATCAGTTGATAATGTTCGTGATGAGCGAAAACGGTCCTGATTTCAATATTAATAAATTGTGAATTTTTGATATATTTCTGATTATTTGCAGCTACGTTTATGAGCTTGGTCGAAAAGCATGGCAGACTTCGACCATCGATAGCAGCAGTGTGGTGTTACGGTTTTACATTGAACAGACACAAGACAGTGCATAACATATATACCTTTTTCCTTCACACTCTACCCGCTCACCTCATAGACGCCGTTTTATTTTGTGTCGGCCGGAAACCTATGTAAGTATCAAATACGATAAAACCTCGATATAACAAACTTTGTATATCCCGTCAAACGTAAAAAAAATAAAAACGTCTTGTTAACCTTTAAAGGAGTATGGACGTACTAGTACGTCGACGCGATTTTTCTGTAAAGGCGTATGGACGTACTTATCGTATATGTCAACAATTATTCTGATAGTATATTCAAGTGCTATGTGTCAATGGTGTGTGATCCCATGATTATGCAACTGTTTTTATTACGATAAAACCCTAAAAATGTGAGTTGTATTTTTTTTACAATGATATGACTAAAAAAAATATGTAAAAAAAACTGACTCCTCACAGCACGGTTAAATTTATTAGTTAGTCCTGGAAACGTTAATATTATACATGTTCAAATTCAAGTGTTGCCGCATGTAAACAAATTTTACCGGAATTGATAATCATCTCATACGTCTAGCACTAGAATTTGTGACATATCGTACATATACGTCGATATCAAACAGCAACGTCACTTCACGACGAGTGTCCGAAGACAATTAAATAAAATTTTGTATTTTTTATACATATCTAAATACAGCCTATTTTGAAAAAAAGTTTTTTGATTTATATGAAACCTATTTTTATATAACGGAATTTCGACTTTAACAGACACCCTCTCTCCATAATTAGTCCATTATATCGAGGTGTTTCTGTACCATTTTTTTTTTGTTTCATTCTAAAGTGTTTTTCTTTTTGAGAATTATAAATTTTAATTCAAAATCCATAGACATCGTATTTATCAGATTTTTAAGATATACGTCTTGGTGGAAAAGCTTGATATTTTGAATAATAACAACAATTTTTTTCAGTGTAATTTCCACTAAATATAAAATTATGATCAGAACCGCACTAACTTATCGTGATCATTAATTATTAACTGGTTAATATAAAAACTTAATTAATATTTTACTTAGGTATAAAAAACTAAAAAATGATAAACTAAGAAAACAATTTTCATGTAATCATACCAATAAATATCTAAAAAATATTAACAAAACTTTAATAGCCTCTCAAAATATATACATTCAATTAACGTAAATTAATAAAAAAATAAAATGTTGACAGCCCTTATCAATATTTTTTTTTAAAAGTCAAGAATCCATTAGAAATAATCGTGAAAAATACATTAGCGAGTGGAAAATTTTTATAATCAAAACACCTGCACATAAATATTTTATGACACATAATGACAATATAATACCGTTGATGATCGGTTAACGAACATAATCTGTTCTAAGACTATGTTCGCTATCCGAATTATTCGTTAGCCTTTCATCGATTTACTACAGATAAATAAGTGAATTGGAAGGATCTTTTTAGTTCGTTACCCGAATATGTGCTTGTCGTCCGAACACAAAAATGTCAGATTTTTCACAGTCCGAATTCTTCGTTAACCGATCACCTACCGTAGTTTTAAACGCAGCAGCTAATTTTTGTTTTCATCTCTAATCTTTTTTGCCACTTCAGCCAGAGAGTCTCCTAATTTTACCCAACATATTTGTACCTTCTTTCTACCTTCTTAGAATTAATTGTTTTTACTCCACAGCAATTAGATGATAGTTTTGAATTAAAAAATCAACTAAATTTTCTTTTGCGCTGATAATATCACGGTAGAGATTTAATGTGTAATGCAAATTATATGATGATAGAAAAATAAAAATTGAAAAAAACTATGGAAAGACTTGATATAGATATGAGATATGAAACAAATGACTATAGATTACATATAATGTAAAAGTAAACCGCTTTTTTCTGGTATGGTAATAATTATTAAATCTTTTTTAAGGACTCCACTGTCAATTACTGCTAGAGACGCATTATAATTGAGGGGAAACACATATCAATATGACCAGAATAGTACATTCTGGGCCTGTTTTACCTATCACAATCATTATAAATTGATAAGTTCCTGGCCATTATAGAGAAAATATATTTGGGAAACATTTCATCTGTGTAAAAACATACCGCAAGTTAATCCACATCAAACTATTATAGATTTAAATTTACAAATATCATATTTTGTCGGTTTAATTGATATTGCTCGATAAAACCATATAATGTCAAACGTTTTTTAAATATTGTTTTAATAAAAAAATATTTTTTTACAGGCTCGTCAAGACTTACCAAAAGATACACAAATTTAGTTCTGTAATATCATACTTCTCGACAAAACAATGGATATTCAACAACGACAACACGCGAGAGCTGTACAAAAGTTTGACAGCTATCGACAAAAAGAAATTCGATTTCGATATGAAAAATGTCAATTGGGATTCGTATCTTTCGGACTACATCAAAGGTGTACTCCAGCATATCATAAAAGCTCCGAATGAGAATAGAGAAAAAGCTCTAGTCAGACAACGTATCCTCGGTGTGATTCACCACTCGCTGCAAATATTGATATTCTACTGTTTTTATAAATTCATTCGGTATGCAATTCAGTTATTCGGATAAAATCAAATATCTATATGATTTTTTGACATGATAACATTTTGATTTGATAACAGTTTTGGAAATAATTGTTCCTAAAATAATTTCTTTTTAGCTTCATTCATAAAAAAAATGATACTTAATAGGTTTACAAACATCAATTGAAAACAGAAAATATTTTTGATTATGAAAGCTTTTTTTATATAATGGAATAATTGTATCTGTAAAAAGTGAAATAATATTTGGAAAATGAAAAAAATATTTGGAAATTTGCTATATTTTCTACGACATGAAAAAAATAATTAATTATTCGAAATAAGTCGAGATAATTTTAGAATGTATGGGAAAATGAAATATATCGTCGCCTTGGGTAAACATGGTCCTATATGAAAAAAATCAAACTTTTCATTAAGGGCCATTTAAGATTTTCGAGAATGTATCGTTTTGTAAAAACAATATTACAGGTTGACAATAAATTATTTCGAAATGCTACTATATTCAAAATTCTTTGTGTATCTTTGATAGTCATTTGTTTTTTTTTATGAATCGTAATGGCACATTTATTTTAAAAGTACGAATTTTGACACTTTTAAATGTTCCCGAATGTAATAAAATTTTTGACACATATTGTAAAACCACGTCTCAATAATTGTAATGAAAAAATTTAATGCAAATCAAACAAAACATAAGTTTATATATTTTTCATAATCGAATTTTTATAGATTTATTATTGGTGTTATAACCCTGTTTAAATACAAAAAAAAATGTATATTAAAGTAATTTTGCAAAAAATATAAGTTGGAACCATGTTGACACAAAGCTATACATATGTCTAAATGCGAAATTCTTGTTGCTGTATGGAAAACATAAAATTAATCAAAATTAAGTATTCTGTTGATTTAAATATACAAAATAGATCAAATATCAATCAAGGTCTATGATATTTTTGTTAAGTTTGATGTATAATATAATATCTGTCATTAAAAAAATTTTAAAAATGGACCGTATTCGAAAAATGAATGTGCTCGAATACTAAGAAAGAGCTGTAGATATTCGAATATTCGAACATTCGATTCGAATCCTAATTCGTGCTGAGATGAGCATTGATAAAATCAAATAAACTTATACTATACTATTACTTGTGTACCTTTTTATTCCAGAATCTACAATAACACTTCTAGAAAAAATTGCACTTCGAGGTGTGATTGTGTTTTTCATAGAAAGTTGCCTATATTTTTAATATATGTAATAATTATAACCGTTGTATTTAAATAAATATTTTTTCACTGTGCTATATGGAGTTCTACAATGTAAATGCCAATTCAATAAATCACTTTTAATGTGTTAACTGTCACTTCTTGATGGAAAGGCATGATATTTTAAATAATAAAAACACATTTTTTTAGTACTTATTTCCACAATATATTTTTTATCAGTTGATAATGCTCGCGATGAGCGAAACCGGTCCTGATCAAAAAATATATTGTGGAAATAAGTTCTAAAAAAATGTGTTTTTATTATTTAAAAAATTCAATAAATAATTATTTTACGGTGTAACATTGATACCTCGTAATAGATAGTTGACTTATTTCAACGAAGCCCTGATTGTTTGTTCTGTTTGGATTGGTTCTGTATATAAAATAATAATATTCAGTTTATAATGTTCGCAATGAGCGAAACCGGTCTTGATCATAAATATATACTGGAAATAAATACTAAAATGTGTTTTTATTATTTAAAATTACATGCGATCACCTCTCCTTCGCTACACTGCAGAGCATTGGTATCCAAGCTCAATAAGGTTGTGAACTACTTTTAGAAATTAAAATTTTCTGGTGAGCTATCTGTACATATTCCTTTTTTATAGTTTTTATCATCTGCCCTTATCGTACCATAAATAGTATTATTATATTACTTTAAATATTGTAAATTAGAATATCAGATTTCCATGAAATATAAAATGCGTTCTTTACTTATTTATTAATCAACAAAAGAATAATTAAAAATACGTGCAAGTAAAAATAGTAAGTGAAGTAAAATTTTATCGGTAAATTTATAAATATGATAAAATATTGAACGCGAGCTATCGAAAAAGCCTCGGCGAGCAACCGGTTGCTCGCGAGTTACTGTTTGGCGATCACTGCTATAGAGCTTTCACCAAGTGCATATAGGTCTTCTTAGTATGAAAGATAAAAGCTTCGTACTTTGTATTGATTTGTTGTGCTTTAAAAATAGAGCGCACTGCATTGTAGGGCTAGTAAAAATTAATTATTATTTCTTGCGATGGCACGCTCCTACGTGCATTTTAGCAAGTATAAAGATCAATGAACTTTTCTAAATATAAAACGCACAGCCAACCACAGTACGCGCTAGAAATATTAGCATTTTAAAATGATTACTAATTATTAATAAGTCGGACGTTCGTATGGTATAAACAGATCTATGATATATTCAATTTTGAAAAATAAAATAAAAATTAATAAATACGCCCAAAATTGTGGAAATATATCTTGAAAGGTTGTTTCCAAAAGACACGACAGAGTTATGGATGAAATGGAAAATTTTTTGTCATTGTGGATTGATGACCAACATCAAAGAGATGTCTCTCTTAGTATTATACATCAAGAATTTAAGTGAAGGCCCTTAGTAATTTACTAATAATTTCAATTGGTTGGCGTATTTTTTTGAGCATACAACTTCGATTTCAATAATTTGACAGCGGTAAACACTAAATAACATTTTTTGCAAATCAATTATTGTAAATACATTACTGCTTAATTATCTTAATTTATCAACGGTGTCCAAAGCATTGTGTTAACATTTCAATGGATGTATAAATTGTGGGAAGAATTCAGCATATATTCATTTTTTCAGCTTAGTTGATAGTTTTTTTGGGCCACAGTGCTTATTGGCAAATGATACGAAAACCCTTTCCAAATTCATTATTAAGAAATTGATTACACCTCTTTGTTTGTTTGTTTGTTTACAATATAAGGAATGCTGTAACCTTTGGCTTGATAATGATGTAGATCATTCACCTAAATAATCACATGACTTACACAAAATGGCTTACATATTGAAGTCCAAAATATTGATTTTTAATGGTGGAGAACGTAATTAAATTTGTTGCATTACATAAAATATAATCAAGACAAAACACAGATTTTTGCTTACTTATTAATTGATAACTTCTAAAAACAAAATTGCTAAGAGAAAGAAATTGAACACATATTCTTCCAATTCGATATCACATATTAGCCGATGATGCTGTTCATAATCAGTCAATAATGCTCTAGAGCATAGTCTCTTAACCGGTGATCTGCGGAGATTTTTGGGTGGTCCGTGATATGATATTGTAATATATCGATGAACAATCGAATTTTATGGAATTTTAAATTATATTTTTTTGTTACTGTCTATTGTTAGCATAAGGTGTTGTAAAATTAATTGTTTTGAATAGAAAACCAATTGCACAAATATGTATTATTTTATTCCAATTTTGATCGTTCGCAAAACATTTATGGATTTTTTGGTGGTCCGCGGATGTAAAAAGGTTGAGAAACTATGCTCTAGAGTCTAGAGCGGAACTGGTCCTGATCATAAAATATATTGAGGAAAGAAGTACTAAAAATTTGTTTTTATTATTAAAAAAAACTGATAAAAGTGTAAATCTATTCGATTCTCCATATAAAACGAGTTTATTTGAGATATTGTAAGCTTTAATATTATTTAAAAAATACAAAGATTTTCTCCTTAAAAATTCACGTAATACACCGGCATTCCAAAAACAATGACATTTTCTGGGAAATTTATTTGCGGGTCGAAAATTGGTAAAAAATCTAACCTTAAAATCAACAAAAACAATAAACTATTCAAAAGACATTGGAAATTTAGCACATACGTTCTGTTACAAAAAGTACCATTTGGTTTCCTTGATTACAATTTATTTTTTTCCATTTTCCATTTTGCCGTTAAATTATCTAAAAAAAATACATTGTTCTTAGAAGTATCATAAAAATTCTTGAGGAAAATAACAGGTGATGTAAAAATATTTACCGATATGAACAAATGTCAAATATACTAATGTCAATATAGGTAACCCGATAATATGATTTGTACGGAAAGAGGTTTTTTTAATAATTTTAATCACAAATAGTGAGAGAAGACTGTCTCCTCAAATGTTGAAGTATATATAATAAAATAAATACTTATAACAATATTAATAAAAACATTACCTAATTTTATTGATACAGTTGGATACTGAGGATTTCTACAGTGGATTAAAAACATTAGGAGCAACAATGATAAGTACCATCAAACCAAAATGGACTAGCGTCCCGGGATTGCTTATTCACAAATAGCTACAATTAGTTTGCTGGTAAGAATACCATCTCTTGCCTTGCGTGATCAGTAACGAATTAAGGACGTACGGCCCATAATAAAAATTATATATTGCTACCATTCGTAGAGTGAGAGCTCCATAATTGAATGGAATTTCGACAGAATCAGATTACTCAAAAAAGTCTTAACTAACCATATAATTTATAGATTGCGTTGTTGAGCATATTTCTACAATCACAGAGTTTTGACACTATACCAAATATCTGGAATACGAAGTTATGAAAATCTTCGATTCTGAAGAAAATACCACTTGTCAACAATGCTATGTCAATGACATATGTGACTGATCGGCAATTGGCAATTCAATCAATAAATATTTTTTTTTTATTTATTGTACGCTTGGAGCCATGTTTATCAAATATTACAAATCTATGGCGGCTGCGTTGTTATTTTGTGCGTTCGTTTTAACAATTTTTAATATCTTTAAATTAAAAGATGCGATATTTACTATTATTATATTATAATGAACCCAAGGCCCAATAATAACAATCATTTCTGCAATGCACTGGCACCAAGCCCAAACCAATCGTGTATAAATCCGTCCCCTGTCTTCGACCCTTCAATCCGCATATAGTATCAGCTGCAACGAGCAAGTCAATCCTGACCACCGATCGTCTATCAGACATCATTGTATTGAGGTACATTTGACCAGTGAGGTGGTGACCACAGAGCTGCTCCCAAGTCTTCCAGACGAAAGCACATCGTTTTTATCAATTCAAAATGGCAAGCCGGGATAAGATCAAGCCAACTTCCGCCACAGAAAAAAAGGATATGGGAGACCGTTTTGACAGTAAGTTTTAATATAGTGTTGTCAATTCGCTTAAAAAAAGATAATAAATACATTTCATTGTAATAAATTAAAAACTAATATAAAATACTGAAGTGTGTATTTATCTTTCGAAGAAATTAAAAAATATTACTATAAAATACTTGATAGATAAAAAAAATTACTTCAAGATTGAATAAGTTCGTAGTATTGATTGAATTGGCATTATAACAGGGAGAAAAAATAGCAATGTATTTTAGCTCTACAAAATTTTTAAAAGATATAGATGATAGCTATTTTCGCTCACGTCATCCGCATAGTTCCGATATCGTGTTAGCAATAAAACTAAAATTTAAATTAAACTAAACAGGCGGCACTTTTAATAAGCTTAAGTACTGGCCGGAGATGATTTATTACAAAAATGCATTAGCCCTTCGAAATGGTCTGAGGTGCGGCGAAAGACTGACGATGGCGTGAGCCAAAATAGCTATCAATTATATCTTATAAAATTTTTGTAGAGAACTAAAATACATTGCTACTTTTTCACCGTGTTACTTTCGTAGAAGATCAAAAAGTGATTTTCAATACAACAATATAAACTAAAAAAGAAGAAAGTTTTATTAAATTGTTGGATAGAAATGAAAGTTTTTCGGATTTTGAGGTACATAGGGTCATTGAGTTGAGGCTTGTATATGTTTTTTAAAGAAGAGAGAGAAAAAGAAAATTGCATCATCTTACATTAAAAAAAATGATTCGTATTTAGTATACAGTGAACCCCGTAGCGAATTATGCCTTTTTGTTGCCCAATTTGGCAGCACTGCGCAATTTGTACGTGTTTTTTACGGGTATTAAAAAGCATCGTAAAAAATATGTAAGGTTTTCACTTAATCTTGTTGTTAATTACTCCATTTATAAGCTTTTATAATTATAAATATCACGTCATTTTCGTCACACGTTCGACAACCATGTCGAAGTCGTTTCGATGAAATATGTTTTCACCAGAAATTATCATTAATATATATTTTTTTCATTACCATTGCGATAATATTAGAACACCGCGAATAATAAATTTTAGACATACAATGAAAATTTATTATAAACTATTTAAAAAACACCTAAGATTCCGAATCCTTAGCCCACTGATTGCTTATGTCACTCTCTTGAGACGGCTGATTTTTCTGGGTTGATAGTTGATATTCGAAAATATAAAAAAATTGAGTTTCGAAACATTCGCGAACACGCTAATATTTGCGTCAAAATATAGTTTGAATTGCTCTGATAAATCTTCAAATGATCGATCACCAATAATACGTAATAATTTTTTTTAAATATTTAGTAGTAGAATTTCAATTATATGATTCATCATGGGAGGGTTAAACGCACATCTCTTCAACTTACTTTTCAGACACATCGTATACTAATCTATCGTTCTCACATTCATCCCTGAAATATGGTTGGTGAGATTTTTACTATGTATGTATATTGACTTTTATTGAAAATTGATATTAATTTTCCCATACCAAAGAGTAAAGACCTTTTCCTAAGTTTCGCTCTATCTTAAATACTTATTTTAATATCAGTGATACAATGCAACTCACGATAATCTGAAGTGAAAGTTTTTTAAAGATATCACTGAAGAAAAAATATGATATACACTATTTTTTATTGTTCTAAATAATAAAAACACATTTTTTAGTACTTATTTCCACAATATATTTTTTGATCAGGACCGGTTTCGCTCATCGCGAGCATTATCAACTGATGAATATCATCGAGCGAAACCGGTCCTGATCAAAAAATATATTGTAGAAATAATTACTAAAAAATGTGTTTTTAAAATTTAAAATATCATGCCTTTCCATCAAGAAGTGACATTTAACACCTTAAAAGGTTTTTATTGTTCATTAATTTCCTTCATAAGAATAAAATTTTCTTATGAATTGTTACTTTGGTGGCGTTACCTACCGATTTAGTAATGTTTCCTAGAGATAAGAGACTGTAATGATTTTTGTATAATACAGAGTTACCCAAACTGTGCGCCGTGAAAGGTTGTGTGTATGTCTAAAATGAATTTGCCATGAGATAACAAATGTTTTGACTCGGGATACCGCAAAAAAATCTGATATTTTAATGGTACCGTAAACCAAAAAAATTTGGGAACCCACTGATATAATATATAATTTCAATGATGATGGCTCTGTCATAATAATTTTATTTTTTTCCACAATGGGTACATTACGATTTCTTGTAAATGGTATACTTTTCAAAAATATTTCGTAACGTTTCCTAGTGACATTTAAATGCAGTGGTTTCCGAAAGATATGCCGAAATTTAAAGTCAGAGGTCTCCTAATAGTAATCTTGACTAATTCATAATTTCGTTTATTTCAAACAGGTGCACAACGCTCCATTGCTCCCGGCCAAGGCAGAAAATTCAGTATCGGTGGCAGCTCAATTGACCCCCGTGCTGAAGATGGAGTAGAATGGATCCCATCAGAAAATGTATGGAGCGAGGAATTCCTTCAGCATGCGGCGGCAACATTTGAAAGCAACCACAAAATCAAAGAAAACTGAGAATGCTTAAATCGCTCCAAATCTTCATTAACTCATCGTTTTTTTTTTCATATAAAATATCAAGCATTCTCATCGCTAAACAATAATAACTTATGGAGTGTTCAATATCTAACAGGAATAAATAAACCAACATGTTTAATTGATTTCTCTGGTTTATAAAAAATCAAATAGTGTCTTGTAATGATTTTTCAGTAAACTGATTAACAATATGCCAATGTTTAATTTGTGAGTCACGTTATGGCTGTCGTTCAAATTTATAAACATTACATTTTGAAAAAAATTGTTGAAAATTTTATAATTAAATTATTAGATTTTTTATAGATATAAGATATTTAAATGTTTGAGTTGAATTTCAATCTCGAAAGAGTATTTTAAATTTCGTTATTTTAGTGCTACGAGTTCTGAAAAGCACATGGCGACATTTTTTAAATCTTTTTGTTGGCAACCCTTCCACTTGAATTATACGTTAGCTACGTACTTTGAAAAATCGAACGTTAAAAATTTTTTAAATATTCTGTCGTTTTCTAATTTATCTTTGGGTCAACCTTACGCTTACCTAATTTTGTGAAATAAAAAGGACTTTTACAAACTCCCTTTTAAAAAATTGATTTTTAAGGTCGACATTTTTCATCTCTTCTGAGCAGTAATAGTCAAATATATCGGATGTAACTGAAAATATGTTTGCACATGCATTGATTGGAATCATGTTTGCTTCCTATGTTAGGTACGATTGTTTTTAAATATGTTTTTACCGATTTATTATTTTGTTGTCAATAAATAAATGTTTCAAAATAAGAAATAAGCGCATTTTTACTCACAACACTATTTTAAAGTCTCCTTCAAACTGTACGGATGGCTGCCTGAGACGAGATATCTCGTCAATATCTTTAAACTTAATTTCCTCCAAAAATAGCCCTTCCATATAAATGATTCTTTAACAGGATACACACTGATACCTATAAGAAAGGATTAAAAACATTTTAACATAGCTGTATAGGATTTCAAGATAGGATTTCTTCGAGTGTTCGAACTGTCACTTGACAGATGTCAATAGTTTCAGAGTTGCCAAATCAAACATCTTCAAGATAACCTGCTTTTTATGATATAACAATAAACAATGGGTGACTTTATTAATTATGTCTTATGTATTTTTCAAAATGTTCTCTTTCCACGTAGAGCTATAAATACAACAATAAAAAATAATTGGTTTGGCTTTAATGGAAGCTAGATGCATTAAGAATGTTTCACAACGTGAAAGAAATGTACTATGTTGTCACAATTACGTTAACAAATATATCCCTAACAAATAACTCACTCGTAAATCGCCATTACCATGACGTAAGGAAGACTCCAATCAAACTCAAATTAATAAGTGTTATTACTGTCACGTGTCATGGAGTGTCACATTCAATTGCAATGCCGCGAGATTGGTGCAAAGTTCAGTGCGAAGTTAGGGGCGAAGTTTGGCGCGTAGTTTCAAACTGATTTTGGAATAACGCGGAGTCACAATAAATTTGAAGGGTTCGAAAAATCGATGTTTCAAACATTTAAACCTAATACTTTTGACAAGTTTATGGAAGTGGTAGTATCAGGACGAATTGGGCGATATTTTGAAACCAAAATCAGTCCTATATGCAAAAGATTGCCTGCGTTACCGACGTTTGGATGTTCGCGTCCCAATGTCTGGGGCGTTCGCGTAAGGGCCTTGCAGATTGCCGTCCCATACGTTGGGGCATTAGTGTGGAAAGGATTAAAAGTTGTGGGTGTTTCGCTGTCTAAATATTCCCTCATATCCATCCAAACCCTAAAAATTGGACTTAACTAAATCAGTTGGCCAACCGCTAGTCCTGTCCCAGCCTGCTGGTTAACTCATTAAAAAGCAGTTGTTATAGAAAACTACTGTTAACATACCTCGATTAGAAAGCCGACATGCTTCCATTGGGATCGAATTAATATAACATAAATGTATGTGTGTGTGCATATTATGTTCGTTTAACAAAAAAATCTCATCACATCAAGAAAAACAATACAAAAAATTCAAGACCACTCTCTGACAAAGAAAAGTAATTCATGCCTACATTTGCTGTTTTAAATAATAGAAACATATTTTTATACTTTTTATTCCGTTGAGTAAAGTCGGTCCTGATCATAAAACATATTGTGGAAATAGTAAGTAAGTACTAGAATATGTGTCTTTATTATTTAAAATATTGAACCTTTCTATCAAGAAGTGATAGTTAACACCTTAAAATTGAATCATTCGTTGGTAATTTATTGATTTAATTTATTGACAAGATTTTTACAAGACAAAAACTATGCTTTCGTCAATTAACTATAAAAGGCAAAAACCTAGAGAAGTTGTTATAGTGTACTGTAAGGAAAAACTATTAATGGAAAAATATTTTATTATTTTATATTAAAAATAAAAACGTCATTCTCTGCCTTACAATCTTTCAAATCACATCAAATATTTCAGATCGGATCGTTTGAGCAATTCGTTATATTACATGAAAAACCTCAGTTAGATAATTTTATAATGACGAGATGAATTTTACCTTTAGGGTAAAATGTAAATATAACGCTGATATTTTACTGCCTATGTAAGCTATGAGAAATCGCTTTAAATGTTTAAAAAAATAAATACATAAACAAACAATAAGTATACCTATGCCTTGTCAAGTTCTTTTTCTTCACAACATCATGCGAGAGCTGTAAAGTGGCTTAGTCGCCATAAGTACGATTTTTAGATTCATATACCTTTTCAATAATATATAAATAAAAGTGGCGAGAGTCTTATGTGAATTTTTTTTAGAAAAGCAGAATACGAGTGGGACTAGCACATAATCCAAAATGCGACAGTTTAATTGATAATAAACTTATTGTGTATTCTTGAAATGAAGCAGTCGTGGCTGATGACCGTACGGACACATTTAAGCACATAAGAGGACACTTCTTGATTGTTGCATTTTAGCTGTCATGTTTCAATTAAAATAATATTGAAAAACATCCACAGATCCTCTGCTTTCAGTATAATAAAAATATGGACGTACAAATTATTTATTTCTCTTGTAAAAAAAATGGACGGAATAAGACGATAGCAAGAATTTCTCACAATAAAAAGCTAACATAATTTAATGCCGTAAGCATAATGAGATTATTTGCTAAATAATGTGTTTTACTATTTTGGGTACTTGTTAACTCAGCAATCGCATATGTCAACTACTATAACCATACACGAAGCGGTTTTTATTTCAACATTTTGAATGCGCAATAAGTAAATAATAATCATCATCCATAGATAAGTCACTTCAAGAAATATCAAAGAATGATTTGAGAATAAAATTTAAATTATAATCCAACACATCACCATATACAAAAAAAATCCCTTTAATGGTTGAGAATCCCAAAAAAGTTGTCAAATTCTCAATTCAAGTTTCAGTCGGTAACACTGGTCATACAAATAATGGAAGAGTAGTTCGATTTCGACGTACTGCCATATTTTGACAATTTTTTTTCATTTAACCGTGTTCTAAAATGTCTGAAAATAAAGATGAAACCAAGACTTTGCCCGCCGGCGACAAGGAGTTGGATGATTTACTCGACAGTAAGTGTCATCGGTTTCTTTTTTATTGTTATGCAATATTCTGCCTTTAACCTAAAATAACTAATAATCATCAATTATAAATCGTGTCTGAATGTACAATAAAAAGTCATAGCCAGTCTTCTATTTGAAGATTTTTGTCGTAATGGCTTACTATGATACACGGTTGTAAAGATTTAAATGCAGAAAGAGCACTAAATAGGCTATGAAATATATTAGTTAATTTAACATTCCAATTGATTATTAAACCGTCGATTACTAAATTGTATCATTTTGAAGGGTTGACCATTTACTCAAATGACTTGCGTGATAGTGTATGCATATTTACAAATTTTTAAGTACTCCGATTTATTAGAAGCACCTGCATGATGGCACCCTATTGAAACACTTGGTGTTGTTATTTTTGGACTTTCACCACACAAAAGACGTCAACAAATTTCAAAAAAAAACGGCATTGAAAAACTAAAAACATCAAAATCACCGATGACATATATTTTTTTCTTTAGCTAAAAGGCAATCGCAATCCACCTTTGATCATTGTTTTTAAGCCTAAGTAAGTATTATAAATATTTTATTAGCAAGTTGCTTTCTTTAAAAAATGTTTACAAAATCTGCAAGCTTCTAAAAGTTCTATTTTAAACAGTATCAATAAATAAAAAAAAAAACATATTTTTTTATTGTATGTTTTGTCGAAAGTACAGTGAGTTATTTAATTTGTACTAAGGAGCATATGTAGAACATTTTTCCATAAGAGCACAAAACATGTGAATTTGAGATATATTTGTGAACGTATCCCTTAATTTTTTTATTTTCCAAAAAAAGTATTTTTATGAATCTCTTGCAAATTCAATATTAACACTTAAGGCTGTACTTTGGGCTTGAGATAGAACATCTTTTTATAATATTTGGATGAAACACTTTTCACACATTCACAGTTGTGTATTGTTGTAATTTGAATTTAACACATTTACCCAGGGTTAGTCAAAGTATGATAAACACAGTTAATCATGAAGATCTTACAGTGCAATCTCAAAAGCTATTAGAAGAATTATCAACAAATATAATCTGATCAAATAGAAAACCAAATCTAACAATGGATACAATGCTCATTGAAATGCAGTCAGTTAGATGGTTTCAATCCAAACAAACAGAGTGAATGTAAACTGAGATGTTAATGATTTAATATAATAATAATGTTAATTAACCCTCATATAAAGAGAAATGAACAAATACTACGTATACAATTCTCATAATGTATAAAATTACATACATATATATAAATAAAGCCACTTACATTTTTGTAGCTTGATATTGTCTATGTTTACTACCTAATAAATACATCTATAAAATGACATACTCACCTTACTGGCTGCACCCTGAAAAACACCTAAGGAAATGGCTTTCTTATAAAGGATCGCTACAAAATCACTTTAAAATATATGTATGTTACATGTATACCAATGATAAGTAAATAAAAAAATAATATTTTTTTCAGGCGCCCTGCAGGACATGATTCCTCCCCAACCCAGAAAAGAAAGCATCGGCGGAAGCAGTATCAAAGAAGGAGACGTAGATGGAGTGGAATGGAACCCTTCAGAGAATGTTTGGAGTGAGGAATTTCTTCAGAATGCTGCAGCAACATTCCAAAGCAACATGGCGGCCTTACTTAGTTCGATGAAAGGAGTGCCTGGTAAGAGATAACTAATAGAAAGTTTAACCTGTTTATATGTTGCTTTCGATTGATTAATTAAAGAACAGCAGATTGTGAATACTCTGTCAATCAGATGATTGTGCTGGATGCATACGTAATAAAAATTAATTAACAACCTTTTTTGATTATTTCTATTCACAGTGTAGCAAATCAATCTAAAAAAGTTGTCAAAAAAATGCTGCATTACAAAACACATTACAGTGTTATGGAATACAGTGAATTGTCCAAACTGCAATGTTATCCTTAGTGTAAATATGTTGAATTTAAATTGTTGAAACATTATATGATTCTACATGTTTAGTCACTTATGACCCAGGTTTCGCCTTTCAGTATCTTTTGGCATGGATGCAACAGAACTGATTCACAATAAACAGTAAACATCGGTTATATACCATATGAGTTAATTACAAAAGAATAACACAACCCTAAGGCTAGAATCCTAAAGAAAAACTGGAATAACTTTCAATACTATTGACTCAATAATTGTTACACTCATTTGCCTGTGATAAGTTTTATTTACACTAAATACTGTTATGAGTGATGAAAGGATTCTACAACAAATAATAATCAGCTATCATTAACCGATTAACTGCCAAAAGCGTCTTAAGACGCATAATTTTCTGTGAACGGAGCACCGCTCATACAAAAATTACGTCTTAAGACGCGCCGTTTTAAATGGGCTGTTACTAAAGATTTTTTAATTTGAAATTTGTCGTAAAATTCACAGCGTGCTGGGTACCGCCATACATGTACCTGCCGGCAGTTAACCGGTTAAAATGCTTATTTTAAATTTGTGGGTCACTGTGGGAATTAAACATCAGGTGATGTAATGTAAGAATTTAATTTATGAGATTGTCTACTCATTAAACTTATCTCACGTAAGGGATTTACCAAATGGGAATTGGGATGATTAAGCTGATCGCTAAGAATATAACTTGAATTTGATAATTGACCTCTGTTTGTTTCTAAAATTATTAAATTTAAGTACAAAGTTTCAACAATTCGAATTTGATATTGAAATTCCATCACGCATCTTCAGTCGATAGCCTAAATTATGTATACAAAATTAAATCTCAAATAAAAATATCTTCAAATCTTTTTAACAAAAGTATTGTCTAGAAAGATATTTTTTAAAAATTCACTGATTTTCTACAACTCTTTCCCGATAGAGTAAAATTTATGATGATTTTAATAAGAGTTCCCAATTTTATTAATTCTGCGTGTAAGCATATACTTGGGGCGCATTTATCTAATCATGGTTGTGTTAATAGTTGATTTACGATCATTAATTGTCAATAACATCAGAATGACGTTGAATTAGTATTGTTTTACACACCTCACCAATTCTCGTTATTAAACCAGAGCAGATCAAACTTAGTTTTGAATAAAGATTATTTGGTTTTTTTTCTGTTTTTCAGAAGATTCAATTAGTCAAGACCAAATCACTGCAACCTTTCAGATGATGGCAGGTATGTAACAATAGGCTCATTTAATTCATTATTAAATTTATGGATAACAACTATTTATAGTTATCAAACATCTTTGTTTTCAATAATATTTACTTCTATATATTTTTATGTATGCCACATATTTCAAATAGACTGAGATTGATTGTAAAGCCAAAAAAAAACCTATTTATTTTCCTGAACTGAAAACCTGTCCTATTATCTTTTTTGCTAGTGGCTACACATTGTAGAACTTAGATAGTTATTTCACGATTCATTGAAGTTGAAAGGTATAATTTTTATACTTTCTATTCATCTCTTTTTATGTCGGTAGTTCTTTATGCTGTTTTCATTGCAGCTTTGTTTCCTGCTGTTAATCTACGAGTGAAGGAGGGTCTTGGTTTCCTGGCTAATGTATTGCTAGAGTGGGTATCAATATAGTACAACTTGTTCAGTGAAAAATGATTCATTTTTTCAAACGTGTTTAAACTGCCACTTCTTGATGGAAAGGCATGATATTTTAAACAATAAAAACACATTTTTAAGACTATTTCCTTGATTTGATTTGGAAAAAATTAACCAAACTTTATTTGATAAACAAAAATTTTGTGATTTTGATTTTGACAGAGGCTGCTGCGCAAGTGATGAAGCCTGGTGATATCGATAACCAAGATGATCCTCCGATCGAAGACAGTGGAGAGAAACCAAAAGCATTTAACGATGTAAGGGTCCTATAATATATAACAAGCCAATAATATATAAAATAATTTGATTCATTAAAAAATATTGCAATATCATTTATGAGAATAACCTGTCAATTTCCATGTAAACATATATATTTCTTTATAGTGTCATATCAAGGAATTAAATATTTTAAGGAAAAGAAATCACCGTTAAGCTTGATGGCTTGAATTTTTTTTTACAATTTTCTTGATGTATTGTTATTTAGTATTTATTTATTTTCACAATTATTTCAGGTTAGCGCTGCCATAGCTCAAACCTTAGAAAACTTGAATGCAAACTCCAACAGTCTGCAGGACCCCTTCAATGAAGAAAATCTTAACAAGATGTTCTCAGGACTGAATCTCACCAACCCGGAGGTGATTTTATACTCATATATGAATACCTTTTAACCCCGTGATACTGAGTAAAGAGAACTGCTTGACTTGTTCTTAACCATATTTGCTCCTAGTGTAACCCATATATTTTTCTAAGGAAGTATTTCTATACAAGTTGTTTACCCATTTTAGCCTTGAGGGTCCAATTTAATTCTGAAATATATTGTGATTAAAAGTCTTAAAGCCAAACCTGACGATGAGCTTTTTAATCAGTTTATATTGAATATCACAAAAACAGCTTTTGGCTAATGTCGCAATTGCAAGCATAACAACCATATTTTTGCATTTTTACTAGTTAAACCTCTGATTGATAATATCTCAACCGTTGAGACAACTGATTCCAAAATATTGGAGGTTGAAACTTGGAAATATAAAAACGTTAACAACATATATTCTTCATTCCCAATCATTATTCTTGGTAATGAGTCTTTCATAATTGTTCTCAACTTGTAATGGATTATTGATTTGTCTTTATTCTATATTCAAATTATTCATGAGGGATTGTTAACATTTCATTTCTAAATTAATTTACTTTGATTAAATGTATGTATTATTACTTCCCATGAATTGTTCTTTTAGTTTTTGAATCTTTGGTTTTAATATACCCACTTAACATCAACTCAAAGTATTTTTGTATAAATAGGCTTATTTGTAATTTGGATCTTATCAGTTGATAATACTCGCAATGAGCGAAACCTGTAAAAATCTGTTTTTATCACTAAAAATTTCACGTCTCTCCATCAATAAGTGACAGTCAACACCTTAATGTTTTGACAACTAGAAATAAATAAAACAGTAGAAAAATGACACACCAGTGGGTCGTTAGTTCTAGACAGGTTAAAAATGGTAAATTCTTCATAAAAGAGCCCATTTTTGTAACGAAATATGGTTTTTATTTGTCTTGATAACCTCCATTAGCATATTTAACACAACTGAATAAAGGTTAGAAATATTCTAGGTCATAATATCCTTTATGCGGCTCGGCAGAAAACTGTTAAATCAAGTTTATGTCATACTGTTCTTAACTGGCTCTTTCCGAGTATCATAATATTATTTATAAATGTTAACGATATATAATTTTTTCAGGACGGTGGATCAAATATGTTTGTACCTTTCATGCAAGAAATGATGCAGTCTCTGTTGTCGAAAGAAGTCCTCTACCCCTCATTGAAAGATATTGTTAACAAGTACCCAATGTGGCTTATGGATAATAAGGAGAAACTCTCGTCAGAAGATTTTGAAAGGTTGGGTTTACAATCATTTTTAGCCCAATATTAATTATACTAGTGCGCCCAATATCGACCTGCAACAAAGGTAATATACAGTAACACAACAGTGTAAAACTCTTTTAAATGATGGGCAGAGGTCACTCAGAAGTACTCACAAAAAAAAAACAATATAAGATGCAATTTAATCACCATGGTTACGTTGTCAGCCAATAATATCATGTAGTATTGAAAATGAATGAATATTTGCTTCAATTTTTTTCCATTGTCATTTACATTGACATTGTAAAATATCTAGTTCAATAGCGTCAACCTTACAGACCACTGAGATGATTTTTTTTACGGTGCTAACGTAATATAGTAAACAACGATCGTGAAAGCTAAATATTTATTTATGAAATGATAATGACGTGTGTTTGATTAAAACAAATTAATAAATTTGATTGTCATAATTTTATGGATTTTTCTCTTCAATGACATTACTACAAGAACTCTGCTTACCATCAAATTTTCCCAGTCCACGGACCAATCTAGTATATATGTAAGAAGTTTACTAGATGTCAATAATTATTTGTTTTTGATGAGCAAAAGTTTTGGAGTTGTTGGTAAAAAAATTATTGCATATCAGCGATAATTGATTGAATATGGTCTCCATCAAACTTTGTTTTTAGAAATATTGCTGTTAAAGCAACATTTTTATCTTGATTGTGCCTAAAACAGGATAAATAAATTATAATTGGAACATTAAATTTTCTTGCAGGTATACGAAACAGAACAAACTTATGGCCAATGTGTGTTCAGAACTGGAATCAGAAGCAGAAACCGATCCTGAGGATGTGAAGAAAAAAAGATTCGAGAAGGTTTTAGGCCTAATGCAGCAAGTTAGTTGAACCAACTACACTTTTACAATACATAATTTACTGCCATTGTTCAAATTTAAATTGCTTAATTTTGTCATAGATGCAAGAGCTTGGACAGCCCCCAGAAGAGTTGGCTGGTGAGAACGCAGATTTACTAGCGCCTTCTCTACCCCCAGGTGGTGGTGCGCCCATGGGTGATCCCAATCAATGCAAGCCTATGTAGCGAATATGATAATAACTATTACCTCTTGACTATACATGTGATTTTGATGATTCTCTATGGTAAGCAATCATTGTTTATTCTATCAAACTTTCTCCTCAACTGTACAGCGTTTTATTGATTATAATATTCAATTGACACTATATATTTAAGTGGTAAAAATTTAACTGCTTTATTTAAAAAAAAAAATGCATAGATTGAGCCAGTGTTATTTTTTTTTTCTTGTTTGATATAAGGTTTCAAAATAAACCATTGACCTTTTCTCTACTGAGTTATACAAAAGATTTTCCAACCCTGAATATTTCAAAAATTAATTCTCAAGTGTTGGTGTGAATCAAACTTTTGGAGATTATCGGGCAAATTTAAACTCTATATAAATACAAAAATTAGATCTTACATGAAAGTTTTAACATTGCTTACTCTTATATTTTTGAATGTCAAACAACATACTGCAATCTGTTACCAGTCAGAGATTTAAATAAAAATTATTTATTGTATCCAGCAATTGATACCATTGACTGGTAATTGTGTGTACATATTTATTTTTTAAATAAATGTAATACAAGTTTATAAGTGCTACTTCTTTATTTCATAATGTAATGACTGGTTTCACAAATCATCATTTGACAAAATTTTAATATTAGCAAATCTATTTGTCTGAAAATGAGTATTAATAATTGCCAGGTCTATAAAACAACTACTTTTTTACTCATATCTACTCTCTTCGGGCACCATATGGTCTCCTAATAGAGGTATCTCAAAAGACTTTTTCTATACTGACTGCTCATTACTTGATCTCTTTTTTTTAAAGATTGGGGATAGAACCATTTAGACACCGTAAGCACAATGCATTCAAACATTAATGGATAGTGATTGATGTATGTATCGACTTTGACCAATACATCACAGACTTGACAAACAAATTGTTACATCAAGAATTTTCAGATAATCATTAAATATACCACGGTGAAAAAATAGCAATGTATTTTAGTTCTACAAAATTATTTATTAATTATTTATTTATTAATAAATTATTATTATGGCTCACGCCATCGTCAGAACTATGGCGTGAGCGGAAATAGCTATCAACTATATTTGTTAAAAATAATTTTGTAGAACTAAAATACATTGCTATTTTTTCACCGTGTTATAATGGAGTTCTACCAAGTGAATGCCAATTCAATCAATACATTAAATATACATTTATAAAAAATTTTGATAATGCTCACGGTGAGCGAAAATGGTACCGATCATTATAGTTTTTAAATGCAAAGTAATACTCAACAAATTGTGTTTTATGTATTTGAATAAAAATGATAATTGGTTCTTCAAATTTCTCTCATATATATTGTTATTTTTTACAGATTGTGTTGATACAAGGGAATTCCTTCATCCGATTTAAGTCAAGCGATGTTTGATTTGGTGCCATTTGAACAAACATTCACCTCTTATCTGCATGCTTAATTTAACTTTATTTTTACTGTAAAGATGACACGATATCGAAATTAATCTGATGGTCTATAATTTACCGACAAGATGACTTTGTATGAAATTATTTGGCATCAAAGCTTATCTCAGAGTTTTTTTCAATCACAATACAATATATCATTCTGAGTGAATATAAATTGCCAAGTATTTATTGTAATTAGCAACCCTTTGAAAACCAGTCATTTCACTTTTAAGGTATTAACTGTCACTTCTTGATGGAAAGGCATGATATTTTAAATAATAAAAACACATTTTTTTAGTACTTATTTCCACAATATATTTTTTGATCAGGACCGGTTTCGCTCATCGCGAGCATTATCAACTGATAGAATACAATTTACAAACAAGTCTATTTATACAAAACAAAAAATTAAGTTGAGTTAAAGGTAGCACGTGTACAAAACCATGGGTACAAGAACTAGGAAACAATTTACATACAATCATACAATATTGATACAAATAAAGTAAATTAGTATAAAAATTAAATGTTCACAATCACTTATTAAGAATTACAATTACAATTAATGGTAAATCAATAATTAATTGTAATTGTAATTCTTAATAAGTGATTGTGAACATTTAATTTTTATACTAATTTACTTTATTTGTATCAATATTGTATGATTTTATATAAATTGTTTCCTAGTTCTTGAACCCATGGTTTTGTACACCTGCTACCTTTAACTCAAATTAATTTTTTGTTTTGTATAAATAGACTTGTTTGTAAATTGTATTCTATCAGTTGATAATGCTCGCGATGAGCGAAACCGGTCCTGATCAAAAAATATATTGTGGAAATAAGTACTAAAAAAATGTGTTTTTATTATTTAAAATACCAGTCATTTCCTTGATTAATTAAAAATTGATTGCAATAACCATTACATGCATACATTATCAAATGAGAAATGTCACAATATATTGCTACACGATTATTATACTATATTTTTCTGAAATGGGAAAATAAAACTTAACCTACTAACCATAGCATAATAATTTAAAGACCAATCGCAAGTAATGTCAGTTTGAATACCACAATTATTGTTGCAAATTTTTTCTGTTTTGTTTTAAGTGGTTCTTGGTATATATATTTGTTATGGTATTATTGAATATATTTTATTTTAATTTATTGAATTTATTTTTCTCAGGGCGCTGATATTACCATGTCTATTTAATATTGTAAAACATTATAATAAAATAAATCATGAATCTATGATGATATGAAGAGATAAAACAAGTTTTTGGGATATCATGTTCGTTTTGGAAAGATGTGTCAATCAATAGATCAACAATTTATCCTTGAACGTCGTCACACTTTCTCTTTCGGAATTTGAATACATTTTTATCACAATTAATTTCCATTTGTGCACATTTTTGATTTGTATGTAAGTTTGCCATGAGATTGAATCATTTGGATGAAGAGGAAAAAAATCAGAATTGAAGCCTGATTAGGAAATGAGGCATTGATTGAATAAAGTTTTATTAGAACCTCACTACAATATATACAAATGTGAATTGCAATAGTTTATTATTTATTACAATTTTCGGTTTTTAAAATTTTATACGCAGTTGTAGAACAATTTGATTTAGTACATAAGTTAACTCTTGTATAGTAAATTTTTATACAAAATTTAATGTTTATTGTAATAATAAATTATTTGTTTTGTTGTATATAAATGTTTGTGTTTTATTTAACCATCTGTAGTAGAAATAAACAAGTTGGGGACAAAAATCACAACTCTACCTGTTGTTTTATTATCATGTAAGAACAAATCAGGTCATTTATATTATAAAGAAGTTTTTAAATAAATATATATATATATATCAATGTTGGGATATATCTTTTTTTATGAAACAAAAATTGATATGCACAACATATATAATTTATGCATTTTATGAAGAACGTAAATAAACTGAATGACAAATAGTAGTTTCTATATTGTTTTACAATATTAATAGTTTTCTGATATATCAATAATTCAATTGTAATAAATATTATCTTATTACTCTTTCTTTGCATCTTGAAAGGTTGTCAACAAAATGTATTTTTAGATTTACTGATTACACTGGGTGAGACAACTTGACATTCTTTATATAGTTGACAAGTAGAGAGTCATCAGTATATACATTATAGTACCTTTTTTAAATTCAAAAAATTGCACTTGATCATTACCTAAATAATATTGATAAGATAAGCTTATTAGGTTTAGCCTTTGGGCCGTAATGCAGTACTCAGTATGGCTTTGTAGTAAAAGTTTTGTGAAACTAAAGCTATATGAATTTATTTGGGCTTTGTAAGAATTTTTCAAATAAAAATTATATTGTCCTACCTACTATAATTATGACTTGAAAAATTTGCTATTTTCTAATTATGTATCAACACTCTATAACTAAAGCACTTTTATTTTATTTCAAAAAATAATTTACCGAAGCCCTTGTTATCGGGATATGTGTATCCCACTCGTGTAATATTAAATTTTATAATATCTAATTCACTATTCGCTTCTTTTTTAGATTGGCAATGATAATACGATTAATCGGTTTTGCACGTTGGTAGCCATGCAGAGGTTTCACATTCTGCCTTCAGCCACTCCTTTGACGTAAAAATAAACAAACACGTAAATAAGTTTACATTAAGATTAGCCGTGACATGGCGGGTCTCGCCGGTGTGGCTGAAAACTATTTCAGCAACCTGAACCCGATAGCTTCGCGAATCCATTCTGACATACTCGAAACCAGAAACGCTTACGAGCACCTGTGGGACACTTTCAACGACACAGAGAAAGCCGAGATCGTCGACGAATGCATTATAAAACCAGAAATTGCTTTAAAGTATGCTTTTTTGGATCCTTTAGATATCGACCTAGACTCCAGGGGATTTAATAAAACGGACATTTTGACATATTTCGATGTACCGTGCGGGAAGAAAGTTATCCACGATGGCGCTACGAAATTTAGAGACGAGCACTCTTCTCCTTTCAGTTTCCACACAAAAAGCCAGTTGGATCTCTGCTCTTTCAGTGAAAAAAGAACCACGAGAAATCCACGAGCCAACAACAAACCTATAACACCGCCAATACTTAAAAGTGAACTCGCGTTATCTCATTCAAAAGTTCTTTCGGAGCTAAAAACTGCTCTCAAGTCAAATGAAAGCAAATTCGAATCGCTCGAAGCAAAAGACAAACAGCAAGAATTCTCCCTGAAGCCTTCGAAAGTAATCGAAGAATCGAATAATAGTTCTGGTGGATTGATATCAAAGCTAATGGGCAATAAGAAACTAAAAAGTGGAAATGCTGAAGAAAGAGAACATCTTGTGTCTCCATCTCGACAATGCCAAATTGTAGCTTCCTCTGATAATCATTTCAAGACTAATTTCCATTCTACCAACGTAGGGAATAATGAGTCTCATATCAATATAAAGGATATGAACTCGCAGAATATTTCTAAGAGTATGCCAGCTTATAAAAGTATGTCTGGTAAGTCACAAAATTTCTTATTTCTCTTTTTTGTTTCTATTGATTTTATCAATCTATTTATTATTATAATTCCTAGTTAGTCACTGTCATAGCTTATGTGACCAGACGTTCCGTTTTAGGCGGCATGTCCTAATGTAATGAGTACTTTGGGATGCCAAAATGACCTGTTGTCGAATATAGAGAAACTTGTAGTACCGCAGGTTTAAAAATTAAAATTAAATTATATTAAAATTAAAACCATTAAAATATTCCATGTTGTGGCTTGTTTCACCAACAGAGGCTCCCTGTTAATATTGGTTTCTGTAGTGATAAGAATTGCAATTTTGGACAGCAAAAGAGGATCATCGATAATGTGTTCACCAGATAAATATCCTGTATGAACTTTTTATTAAAAAAGAAAAATTGTAGGAACTCATTTGGTTTATGCACCCACTAAACATACTAACAATCTATTGTACAAACAAGTAAATAATAGGTAACCTAATATGATATGAAACAAATATTACTATCGTGTAAATTGGATTGTAGGTTTATATATTTTAATCATGAATGCACCTACTACAGATGTGTACTATACATATGCAAAAATCATTTATCTCACTATCTTTAAAATGTTAAAATGTCGCTTGAGTGACTCCTAGCTTAAAATAGTTCAAAACACTAAATAAACCGACATTAAATGTTTGTGGATTGTGGTGGTATTAAAAAAAAAATCAACTCTATTTTGTTAAACGCATTCTAGCCTACAACGAGCAATTTCCATTCTTCGTCTGCTCTCTCTTAATGTGTGTGGCACACACCTGACTAATATGCCATATAATTGAAAATTTCATCCCCTAATGAGAATGCGTACAATGTAAATTATGTTCTACGTTTACTATAAATGCGAAAGTACAATACACTTTGACTGTAATTGGTTGAAATTAATCCACAAACAATGCTAGTCACCGAAAATGTCACCTTGGACACACATGTCATAGGTTCAACATAGCTTTCATAGATCCTCCCAGAAAACTTCTGCACTGATAATTTATACAGTCAGCGTGCTGAATTTTTTCCATAATGTAATTTTTAGTATAATATACCACTAATCAAAACATAGTCTAAAACATTCTTTTTATTAAAAAAAACCCCTCAGTTTGTTTTTCGTCAAGTATGCTTAACGCCTATATATATATTGTTTTCTAAGAATGCTATCACAAAGCAGTCCAGATGTTTTCATCATATCTGACTCATACATAATTTACATGACATTTGTTTACAAATAAATGCTTTGTCTGACATAAATATCTAACACAAACATATGAATAATGCAATACATATTTTTATTGCATTACATATTATTTACTGTGGATCCTTGGAATACTGGAAGGAAAGGCAATCAAATAATGAAATGACTCCCTCCATACTTCTTTAATTCATGTTCAGTATATATTTCAGGTCTTGAGGAAGCTCGAGCATTGCTCACTTCCACTGGAATGGGAGACAGTCTCGCTGCATCCACAGATTCTGAATTCTTATCATGCGAAGAAAACGCTTCAAACGTTGGTTCACTGACGTCACCCTGTGGAGAATTACCCAAGACTGGACTTGATTTTCTAGACAACTGGTAAATGTTCACGACAGTGCGATTCTGCATGATTAAAATGAAGGATTTATTCGATCGTTACTACTATGATTGTTCATTTACTGGTAAAAGTTTAGTGTATTGAATAATCCCAAGGTTTTTTTAAACATTTTTTTTTTTCATTTCATCTTTGCAGTAATGAATATTTATTAATGTTGAATTCCTGTGTATGAAAGCCATTGATTTATGCTATTATTTTTTAAGTTTATTTACACCACTGTATCCGAAACATTTATTTATCACACAATAACATCGCAGCGTTTATCATCTTCTGAGTTATTTATAAGCACTCGCATTACTTGCCATCAATAATTATAATTGTAGAAATCTGACTTAATAAAAATCGAGTATGTGGATTCTTTATAAGAGACACGGATTTAAACAATATCGTATATACACATCAATGCAGAGAATCTTAATTGCATTGCAGTTACATTTGAGATTTAAGAGAACAGCGACAGGCACTTGCCAGATTTCAAATATATGAGGTTTAAGTAGTAAACATGTTCATAATGCTGATTATAATCAAAACTCGAAAAAAAACTACTTGTAACCCTTGAACCGCTGTGTAGAAAAAAGACATCAAATTAGGTTTGTGTAAAACTATTAACTAACAAAACATTTATGAAAATATTAGCTTAGTAAATTATTGATTTGATGTTACAAAAAAACTGTGTATTACATAAATTAATAACACAAAACTACCTTTGCATATGCGCCCATAAGCAGTGTTAAGAACCACTGCAGTCATTTCTTGTCTATATTATTGAAATCAATGTTTACATCCAACCATCACGAAATTTCCTGAATACAATTGGAGGCGTATTTTTACTTAAAAAAATAATATTCATGTTTCATCCTTATTCGTTTATACGATCTCTCATTTCTTTATAAATAAGTATTAAAATTCATTTTGCTTCTATAGTAAACTAAAAGCTTTTCAGAAAAAAATTGTTTCATCACTGTCAATCAAATGGTATATAATTTGAAAGGGTTAGTATTTAAAGTAATATTAATGATGTATTTATTTTGTGGTTCTAAATGTTTAGAAATGAGGCTGGTTTATTATATTAGTGCATTACAATAATTATAATTATTAACGGAAGCTCAAAAAAACATGTCTTAAGCGTTGAAATAGACTCATTTATATAACTCCTGTACATTTTAATACAGTATAACATGAAGTGGTTTATTACTGTTGCATCTACGAGGTTTTCTATTGAGACACTGATAATATCTCCTTGTTAAAAAAATAAAGAAGTAAAGATCATACTTATCTGTATTTTTATGTAATCCTATAAAAAAATCAGTGTTTATTTTACCTAGGTCATTTATTTCTAAATTAAAATTATGAGGATGCTTCTTATCGAAGTTAAAGATGTCATATTTAACTATGCGACAAGTTGAATAAACAATTTTAATTTAATAGACTAGGAATGTCAATTTAGGTATTATTAGAATGTGGAATTGAATATTTTGTCATAATGTGATGCCATGCTCAACTTTTTTTAAATTTATAAAAACTTATATTCTTGAATCTCAGTGTTATTACTTCCATGGTATTTTCACAGTATTACTATTTTTAAATTCTATTTATCATACCCAAGACAAATAACATAAAATATATTAACCGCAGTGACAATTTGTTGATTTAACAAGTGAATAGTCTCGGCCGAATATATTAAACTATTAATTCTTCCTGCCGATGATTATAGAAATGAGGTGAGCCTTGTGTTGCTATCACGCTAAGATTATTCTGTTATTATTATATTAATATGCTCTCATTAACGCAAAAATCCTTTTATATAAAGACTGATTCTATGTATTATGTATTGATAATTTTCTTTATACTGGTATCCTGTGTCTTTACAACATACTCAATCAATGAATTAATATGTATTTTGTTTGTATTTTTCCAAACGGCTAGTATTAACATACACTAAGCTAAAATATGTCATTAACAATCTATAATAATGAAGTCAACTAAAGAACTTAGGTTAAGTTATCACTCGTAACTGTGCAGCTCGATAGCAGTATTTATACATTTTTAATAAATGTTGTTATAGCAACTTGAAGCAGGTTGATTAACTCTAATCGTAGAAATTCTTGAATTGCACTAAAATTAGAATAACTCGTAGGTCATTGAATATCGTTAGACCTTTCATATCAATCCATCCATCACAACACTTTCGCAATAAACGCTCCAAGTCAATTAACATTATTTTTATTTGTGTACGTTTGTATTAACTAATGGTAATATATTATAGGAGCTTTGTAATCGTCCAGTTGTTGGTTAAAACTTATTATTTATTTTATTTTGTATGAAAAGATATGTTTTGTAATCAATAAATGTGTTTTTTTTTCAATCAACTTGTTTATTTAAACATTTTATGAACGAATACAATATTTCATTGTCTGTTTATAATTTTTAAAGTTAACATGTGGTTTTTTTGAGATCCATTACAAAAATAGTACAATTTCCAGCTTTAAAATCAGTTTCAACAAAAACAGTTTTACGGTTGTCTATAGCAAAGTTAGTACACCGTGCGTTTAGTAGCCGGTCAAAATCATTCCCTTTTCCACTTGGTCAGCCTTTTCTTTTCCAGCCAGAAGTTCTGCGAGCACCAGAGCAAATTGGAAAGCTGTTCCGGGACCCTGTAAAAGACAACGTACAATTGTTTCTAGAGGAATCCTATGAACAATATAACCACAATTAATGTTATTCATAATGGCATCAACCTAGGTGTTTTATGATATTTTTGTTTTAATGACTCAGATTCTCTTAGTGTTCAATGATTGATGTCGGAAGTTTTAGTTTCACTACCCTTATATTAATTTAAAAAATGACAATAAACAAAAATACAGTGGAACCTCGATTTTACGTTTTCCAAGGGACCCTGAAAAAATAACGGTAATTGCGGGAAAGTTTCAAATAATAGTAAACAAGTAAAATCGTAAAAAATATTTATTTATTAGTTACTTGTACATACTGTATATAAAATTTATTTTTTAAAAAAGTCCTTTATGTTAGTTTGCTTCTTTGTTATTTGGCACTTTAATCGGAACAAAGACTTATTACTAAACTTGTGACTAAAAGTTTGTATGTACAGGAATCATTATTACCATGAATTTTAAACAACTACATTTGCATCATAAACAATAATACACATGGTGGATTTCAACCCAAAAAATAGTACATGCGTCCAATGCGTTACGTCTAACATGTACAGCGGATTCCAACGTGTCTAGACATAACACCTGCACTCGGCTGTGTCAAACTTGCTTGCCGAGATACGGAGAAATATGCAATAATAACGGTCAATCGGGATATTTGTGACGGGACCAAAATATTTAGACGGTTTATTGAGGAAATCGGGGAATCGGGAAACGGTCAATGCGGGATTATTTAACATTGTTCTTATGGGAGTTTGACGGGACTATAAAAAATCAGCGTTCCAGCCGGGAAAACGTATTATGCGAGAAAGGTTGATTGAGGTTACACTGTATATGCTTATAATATCAATTGATTACAAGACAGCAAATAACTAATACGGTTTATAGTGTCAAATCACAGTAAAATTCTTTTTTCAGAAGCTTAAAGAAAGTTTTCCTTAAATACATGTTTCCAATGCTCTCTTGAAAACCATCAACATGTAAATATTGTGGCAATAAAAATCAGTAGAACAATTACAAAAATATTAATACTTCATAAAAAACTTTGTTTTACCCGGCTAGTGATTATATTTCCATCAATGACAACTTGCTTTCCTTCAACGTAAGTATATTTATCACCATCTGTCATGGTGGGTTTTGTGGATGGATATGAAGTAATATTCTTCGACAAGCCGATTCCATGAGCTTTTAATGCAGTAGGAGCTGAAAAATAAACATATTTTTACATGTGGGTTATGGCATGAGGTAGTGACGTATCAGTATTGCCACATCACTTTCAAGGTGTTAATTATTGTCACTTGGTGGAAAGGAATTATATTTGAATAATAAAAACAAAAAATTGGTCTTCTTTCCACAATTTTATAATAATTTTACATCAGAATTGGTTTCCCTCATCGCGAATGTTACCAACTGATCATTGCCATACTGAAATTTTAAACAACTTCAGAGATTATAATAGTTTTCAAGCAAAGTAATGTAAAAATATTAAATACCTGCACATATTGCTGCTACAAGACGGCCAGAGCTCTCCTGCTCCTTTAATAAAGCACCTACCACAGAACTATTGGCGAATTTCTCTGAACCACCAAGTCCACCAGGAAGAATCACCTAAAAAATGTATACATTGTGTATTTTTTCATTATATATTGTTGTTGATAGTTATTTCAGCTTCTGATAATCAGAAATCTGATTAAACTAAATTGAAGTTAGCTTTAAACACTGTTAAAGAAAACATTAACAATATTGAGCTTGTTGAGTATGACTTGTATGTTTAAATTATATATGTAATAGTGCTAAGAATTGTTTAAAGTAAACAAATAGTCCTAATGAGAATATAACAAGAGTACTTAAAACATGCCACAAGTAAAGATCGAAAACGAACAACATGAAAACAACACTACTTTCTACTACTCTTTCTGGGTTACATCCATTGCATTCGTAAAATCCTTACTTACAACATCATATGCCTTATTTTTTTTTAAAGCATCTTCCAAAGAAGAATCGGGAACTAACACTACATCACGAGAGCATTTTACAGGTCCGGAACCATCTAATCCAGCTAATGTGACTGCCACCTAAAAAACATCATAAACCTTTAAAATACTATTGACTTGAACCCGCGAGATTTGTCACGAAATTCAACGACATTCACTGCACAATGGACCTGATTATCAAATAACATCTGACTCAGGTATCATGTTATAAAGAACATTAGTCAAATTGGATAGTAATTGTCATTATATATGTACTTATCCAATGAGGTCCATCTTACTTTCTACACTCACTGTGACATGTCTAGATTGTAATATATGGGCTTTATGTACATCAATGTACTAATTTAGAAATATTTCCAGATTTACACTCTATGTCGCAATAAATTATCGCAAAAATTTTATATTTTTAAGTATGACCGATTATCATATAGGTTAGTGTTCTCCAACTGGTAGAACAAACAGGAAATTTCATAGTTATGTCCATCTATTTGGCGCCAAACAGATAAAATGGCAATGGGATGGACATATAGCGGGACGAATAGACAACCGTTGGACGAATGCAGTCATACAGTGGTACCCAAAAAACGTTAAACGACCACAGGGCCGCCCTAAGACCCGGTGGTTAGACAAGCTAACCAAGTTCGGAGGAAATACGTGGCAGCGAATAACTAAGGACCGAGAAGAATGGAGAAAGCAGGGGGAGGCCTTCATCCAGCAGTGGATCGACCCCGGCTGATGATGATGTCCATCTGTCGCAATATAAAATCAAAAAAAAATATTACATAAAAAAAACTCTTCTTATTTCAGTATTAGTAGTCCACGATTTTTTCCCTTTTTTTACATGTCCGCGCAAATGTAAAAAGATTAGGGAACAATGATATGAGTGGTTTTCAATTGCATTTGAAATAAACAATGAATTTTATTTCAAAAATTTTAACTCGTTACCATTATTTTCCTGCAAAGATTATAATTAATTCCAACAGCGCACAATATGAATATATTGATATCATATAACAATAATCAAACTACGCAAAATGAGTATTACATACGCCGGCCCTTCTTAAAACATCCACAGATATGATGGCCTCCATTTCTTCAGATCCGTCAGCCAAAATTACTAAAGCCGTTTTCGACATTTTGTTAAAAGAGGTAACGGAGAAATTTTTAAAACGAAAAAGATTTTCACTCAAAAAAAAATTTGAGAAAACCGGCTGATTTTTGACAGCTCGACCGGCTGGTGGGATAACTTTGGATAAAAATATTCCGAGCATTTTGGAGTTGCAAGTCACATAATATACACTAGTACCTACTGAATTTTTCTGACTTACGAATGACATGCAGTTAAAATCAAATATTATTTTTAATAAAACGATGAAGTGTGCGAAGCATAAATTTTGATTTTATGCATCATTCCAGTTTAAAATCGTAAATTATAATATGCAAATATATTAAATACTTCTATCTTCACAATATTTGTTTTTTAATACAAAATTAAATAATATAAAATGAAATGAAATATTCATAAATGCCACAGGATTTTTTTTTCATCAATTCATCATTCCTATATATTATAGACTTTATAAAATTAGTGACAACACTGTTGAAAATGTATGACGTGTACTTTAATAAATGCAAAAATTATACACTGTAAGTGGATTCCTCGATTTCAATCAGCTATGTTTACAAATAGGTGCTAGAAAGTAATAATAGTACAGAATTATACATTTTTAAATAATGTATACTAATCAAATAATACCAGAAGTGAATTCAATAATGCTCCAGAGGAAGGCATGTTTTCAAGAAACAAATATGATTCAACAATAGTTCGTATTCTGAAAAATATTCAAATTTTCCTAGCGTTCGATGTGTTTAAATTGAATTGCATTATTTTATTATTTCCACGCTTCAAATATTTCACTTCAGTAATAAAAATTGCGTACATTTTTTTTTAAATATTTTGTCCGTAAAAGAGATCCGCTGATGTATGAAGATAATAGAACTCGAGAATGGAGGCCACTCACCCTATTACAGGTTGCAAACGCATTTTATATTTAAAGGAATAGCGACGGATACACACCGAATTACTAGAACATTTTTAAATGTGACAATCACTGAATTAACTAATAATAAGTTTACAGATATTTTAAAAATCAAATATCACCCAATTTTAATTCAAAGTAAGCTGCACTGCGACGATATTTAGTGAAAACATAGTAGAAAGAACCATGTATACCTAAAGCAACAATAAACAATGGTAATCCTTTTGCACTCAGACAGGTAAATTGAAACTCCTTCAAATGAGACAAACGATAATATTTTTGTGATTTCCAAAAATACATTATAAATCGTAAAAACCTTTTTTCAAGATTATGTTTAACGTCATTTGTTATAAGCACAAAGTAGCGGGTGCAAGAAAATAGCTCCCCAGGCGTATCCTATGGCTCCGGGCATAGTGTTATAAGCCCCATAAATATGTACGTTTTATGTTCTGTGAATTAAAAAATTCCCATATTTTACTCGGATAACCTAACATGCTTTAATTTAATTTACCCATTGAACTTCTATTTTTTTTTATTTATTATAATTTTTTCTAGCCCGCCAAAAAGTCTGCAGTTGTATGTATATCGATTGTAGTCATAAAAATTGTGGTCAAAGAATAGAGATGTGCCTAATATCAATATGCGATCATTACTACATAATTTATATTAATATTTAGACGTGCAAAATTTAGTTTGGAATAATACATACGACAGCAAAAGGCAATGTTCCATATTCAAATATATTGCTGCTTTATCTTATTTACATAGCAGAGGTAATATCACACTGAATTTTGTGTTTCTGAAGGCGCCACTGCAGTTGTGCAATTTTAAGTGTAATAGAAATCCTTAAAATTTTTTGTACAATATCGTATCAATATTATAAATGTAAAGTAAGTAAAAGTTAAAAAAGGAGATTAGAATTAAAATGTATGCTGATGAATTATTTTTAGTTGATTCACAACCGCCACAACAACTTGTTGTGACACAACCCACAAATTGTTCGAAGTTGTTGAAATACACCTAGTCTTTTTTTTACGTGATTTTTTTACGCGAATTCGATTATACGCGATTCTTTAGAACGGCACGGTTACATTTTTCTACGCGCTTCACTCGTTTTTACGCGATTTTTTCCCCCAAATTTGAAGAAATTTATATATGATGCTAGGCATGTACGTTTCAGTATTTTTTTTAAATAAAAAAAATATTTGTATTATTAAAACTTAATTTTTTTTACAAAACTTAAACTTGATTTATGCAAAATTTAATACTTTCGTTCAAAAAATCGCAAACGATTACATTTCGCAACCGAAAGTAACAGCAGCGAATAATTCGTGAATAAGTGAAAAAAATTATATTTTTTAAGTCTCATTATATTTTTATAAGCAATAAAGATATGATTATATATATATTGCACAAATTTTAAAGAACGGATTTTGGTTTTCCATACGTTTCTGGTACTTTTTTACGGGATATTTTAATTTTTGGAACCAATTTATCAAATAATATGAAAGTTGAGATTTTTTACGCGCCTTTTTCTGGAACCAATGTATCGCGTGAAAAAAGGACTGGGTGTATATTTTTTTATTTTATAAACGCAAAATTTATCTAAAATTATAAAATCCCGTATAGCCGTACAATTTTTTCAAGTGGGCTGAATATAGCCTATAGTAAAATTTTTGTAAATAGCTGATTAAAATTAATACGGTCAAAGTAAAATTAAATTTCGTCTGTATGAAAGCTTAGCGTGAATCCAAAGTAGACCCATCTAATGATAAAATATTTATATTTAACAATCGTTACAATTTTATTCTGAACCCATCACAAGTAACCGGCTAGCGATAAACTCTGATGCATTCTTATTCTGTTATTCATGTTCAGTCAGGTTTCATTCTCTACCGTGTCAGGGTGTACACGAAATCTGTTGCCAGTGTTGTTGTTTATCGTTATCATGTAAGTTATTTGTACTATAAATCAGATACTTGCCAAAATTTATACATAAAGAATATTTCAGAACTTCAATAAATTACTGAATAATATTAGCGTTATATAATCTCAAGGAGATTGTTTGGTCAAATCAGGCAATCTTTGAACACACCAATCAGCATATCTACGAAGTTTGTGATATCGTTAACACTTAAATTTTCAAGTTTCTCTCATCCACACTTGAACAGTTGAAACGTTAGCAGTGAGAGGGTTGAAATAATTTATAATTTCACATTTGACTATGGGCTGTGTTATAAATTTTATTTATTTGCGGAATAGTGTTAGTGATATATATATATATATATATATATATGTAATTGTTTAAATTGTAGCGTCGCCCATGTATTTGTGAAAAAAAATACACGGATCGGCAATCAATCTCGGTGTGTGGAATAATCGGGATTCCCATGATTCCACACACGTCCGCACCTGAGATGTTGCCAGTATCACAATATGATGCAATCGTGGTAGTACTGTCGTATTCACGTCATTGATTGAAATACGAGTGATCACGTATTATGTAATAATTACCCATGTAATTTTGGGTTCAGGTCATGTGTGATGGTGTGACTTAACCGATGTTCACAAATATGGGAAGAATTTACCGACGGTGAAATATTTCAATAGACAACAAGCTAGTCGATACAGCTTTGTATAGAGTATTATACTTTGTAACTATTACGGACAAATAATAAATTACAAAAAAAAAACTTATGAAACTTTTTAATACAAATTTTAAAGATTATAAAAAATAATGCCGCCGATCAGTTGAGAATTAAAAATGCCACTTTGAGCAGAGCGTGATTTAATTTTTTTCAAAGTGGGAAAAATTGCCAAGTTCTTATTTTTTATTTCGTATACTCGTGCGAGCATATGAACTTAGATACATGTATACCTCTTTAAATTTAGAGCAGGCTTTAGTCTCTACTCATAATCCTCAAGATCATCCTTGTCTACTTAACACTCAAGCAACCGCACATTTCGCGCAGAAAAAACGCATTTGACAGCACATTTTTTGCCAATTTGTTATTTCTCGCGACATTTACAATTATCCTTATAACTTTTTACTCAGTTGAGTGAATTTGATGAAATGAAAAGTATTGTGTAGACTTGTAGTGTATAGTATAATATATGTAATTTAAAAACAACTGGCTTAAAAAAAAAATTATCAAGATACAAATCCATGATTCATTTATATTTATTACATAAAAATTAAAAAAAAATATCTTGTAACACTCATATAAACCCACAAAGCAATGTCAAATTCTTTTGAAATCCTAGACCATTTTACACATTATTGTGTGTCTATTATATCTGGAGACTCTCAAGCTGTGAATATGTTTATTTGTTTCTGTTATATTCCCATATCACTCGGTTGTCGGGAGTCTCAAAAAAATAGACTCTAGCCAAAAGCGGGCGTTTCTCGGCACAACTTGAGAGCCAAACAATATTTTTGATTTTTGAAATTTTCAAAGAAATTATGTGTGATATTTGGTCATCATCGATTAAATAAAAAACGATTTTTCTTACTTTTTACTTCTGCAATGTCTTCTGTATCATTTTCTACTTCGCTTCGTACGCAAACAGTACACGCAATTCGCCACGTGTATATCAGCAAATTCGTAATATTTTTGTTTATTTTGATTAATCCTAATTAATAATAGAGGTTCTACTGTATTTAGACGAAAGATTGCGGGCATCGATAAATCGGGGAACTGTTAATGCGAGATTATTTAACATTGTTCTTATGAGTTTGGCGGGACCACAAAATATGAACGATCAGGGAAAACGTATCATGCGAGAAAGATTGATCGGGGTTCCACTGTACAATATAAATTATATATAAAATGACATCGTGAAGGTTAGATTATACTAGGCGGAGGTTAGGAGGTGTCGTATATGCCAGGCAGGGGACTTGTTGATTGACGTGTTATATTTAGAAGAACAATTATGGCGATATTCTAAATTCAAATGCGTTTTTCCACCATTGTCAAATGAATCGCTTCTTTCATAAAAATTAATTTATTTTTATTTAATACATAGTGGGAGCAATTTGTCGTGTTAATCGGTGATTATTATAATTAATTTACGTTTATAAGTCTGCCCCTTCCATTTCGGATGTATTTTTTCAATAATCTTCAAAATATTTATTTCGAGTTCGACATTTCTTATGTTCAGGCCAAGAGATATGGAGTTATTTCTTACGATAATTTTTTTAGAACATGCTTGTTCTTCCTAGGTCTGACTGGTGACTTTTCAGAACATAGATGGAAGGATTTCTTTATTTCGTTTTTATGGTATAATTAGCCATATTGCTCACGCTAACACGGTCAAGGGTTCGAATTGTCAAATGAAAACTATCAAACGTTGGTTTTTGGTTTAAACCCAGAGCCGTGAAGTAGTTATAAAAAACACGACTCATATATTGACCAAAAATATGATTCTAACTTCGACATTAACTAAAAACACGATTGTGATTAAAAGTAAGTTTATATTTGTCAGGATTTTTTCCTAGCTTTCCTATTTATTTACAATGCATCAAAGATTAACCAACCAATCCGGCAAATTATTCATTGAGATATTCTTCAAAATTGTTTTATCGAAAAAGTAGTCAGAGTCGCTCGTTTTTCACGACACTCGCCCCTCTTTTTAAGTGTTGACGTGAACACACTGCTATAAGCTATCCCAACAATTAAAACGTAGGCAGTTACAGGGTTAAAAAACCAATGCACTAATAATATTTAAAAAATTGCAATATTTTAAAATAAAATTATCTTAGTTGTATGCTGAATTAGACATTTTTGGCTAGTGATCTGCAAATCTTGAACGTTTGACAATGTAAACGACTTTTTATTTTTATGTGCTGCATAATTTCATGTTGAAATGATTCTCATAAGTGGTCTTCATTAAATTTTGCAAATGCCAGCAACATATACATTAAATCTTATATTTTTGAGGAATGTAAATAATGTTGTTCATTATGTTGTCAAAGTTTAATATTTTGCATTAAGTTTACGAGTGAAAACTTTTTATTTTATCAAAATTGAGTCTGCTAATAAATTCCTTATTATGTCGGTAGAATTTTTGGAATTAATTACGGTTTTCTTTATAGATATAAAATGGAAGCTGCACTAGAGTTACTGAACAGTATTTTAAAGGATATTGATGACCTTGAAAAAAAAACGAATCGTTTGATGAACCCAAAGCCGATTTCCCAAATATCTGACGATTACAAACAGCTTTTATTTGACAGCCAGAAAACTCTTATTTTGAAAGTCCATGAAGCCAAAAATAGACTAGAAATGTAAGTATTTGTATTTGTAATAATGTTATATTAATTTTAAATCCATTAAAAAAAAAATTTAATGGATCTGAGATTATGATATTTTTTTTACTCTTTGAATGTTGAACATAGAAATCAATTGTGAGTAATTACATACTGACATCTTGACAAGTGGTATCGTGTTTTTTTCAGGTTTCAATTGAAAATTGAAAATTTTTTCACCCATATCAGAGTTGGAGAAAACAAATACAAGATATGTTCTGTTACATCCATGTGATAGAATGCATGGTATAATGATTTTAAATTTATGTTTTATTAGGAACAGCTTTAACATGGGTAATGAGATATTAGTGGTGAAAAAGATTACCAACAGAAAGGTCTACAAATTCACATAAATTTTTGAAGCTTTTTGGTTATCAGAAAAGTAGTGCCTCAAAATTGTGCTTGGGGCCACCTGAAAGAGATTAATTCATCACTGATCATAGATGTTACATTTAGTCTTTTGTGAACATAATAACCCCTGCAAAACAGTTCTAGTTAACATATAGGACGTTCTGTATGGTATTTGTAATAGCTTCCAGTGATCTGACGGTGATATCTGAGTTTAGTAATAGATTGATATATCAGGTTTTTCGAATCGAAAGAGTTTCGTAACATTTTTCAAATGATCCTCAAAAATCTCATCCTACTATTGAATTGTTACATAAAATACAATTGTGATTGGGTGGTAATAAAAAATATAGAAAATGAATGTCTTTGGAAAAATATAACCTAAAAGGCTTGTCAACCTTCTTATCACCAATGTCCTATGCCAATACCAATGCTTGAAGCACCTAGACTAACTCAATATCTCCTCCATAATATAGCAAATAGAAACTTGATGAAATTATGAAAATTGCATTAGTTTAAATAAATATAATATATGATATCAAAGGCGTTTGATGGATTGCAGTATTGCATTTGAATTGTTGAATTTTTGTACGATTCCACATTTTTGTCACTTATGACCCAGGATTTCGCCTTTCAAACATCCGTATCATAGAATGCCAGAAGATGCATATATATAGAATTTTATAAAGATTCAACAATTCAAATTTACAGAAATAGTTGGACTCATTTGTTTGTTCAAAAAAATGAAACATTTGGAATAAAATTTGAAGCTTTTTTCCGTTCATTTGTCTTTATTTATAACAATACTTCAGTCGAGGTTCTCTCTCACGAGTTCTTAGTCTGCATTTTATTGAAAATGAATGGTTTGCAAGAAAAAATATGACATCTTTAATTTATTTCTGTTTTCAGTTTAAGTAAAAGTTTGGTTCTGTCCCAAATTGAAATGACTGAGGAGACTATTAATGAACCTGGCTATGCAGTTACTTCAGATCAAGAAATAACGCCAAAAACTACTGCAGCAAAAGTCTTTACAATGAAAGATTTCTGCAGTGATGATACATTTGATATTGAAAGCCTAACGCAACAATTGAAAATGATAATAAATTCAAAGAAAAATACGGAAAAGCCAAACAGCCAACGAGTTGTTCCAGAAGCTACCATAAGTATGAACTATGCCAAATATTTGCAGAAAAAACAGCAAAAACTAATTTCAAATGATTAAACGCAATACAATCACAATATATTATTTTACATACTAGTATATACTGCGTTATTCATGATATTGACTGAAGGTGCTAGATGAATTTTAATACTAAATTTGAAATGTACGATTCCATATGTTAAGAATATAACATGAATTTAATTGACCTCTGTTTATTTCTAAAATTTCTTGATAAAATAATTATGAATCCCCGCAATAATTTTACACCTTCTCTGATAAAAAATGCTTAGAAATTGTCAAGGTATTTGTATTTTAAATAAACTAGTTTAATCTTCCCAATTCCCCCTTGTTGTATCGTTTACATAAGATTGGTTCAATGAGCTGACAACTTGTAAATTAAATTCCTATTTTACATCTCCTGATGTTTAATCCCACCATTACCCACCAATTTGAAATAATTATGTATCTGTAAGTCTAAATTGCATTTTAATGATAGTTTTAATGTCCTCAAAGACTCATTAACACATTGTTGTCGGGACACGGATTTTTCCGTTTTTGCGGAACTGCTGATGGATTGCGGGACCCGTAAAAATCCGTGTTTTGTAGTCTGTTGCTAGAAGTCGGCTCACGTATTTATCCGTGTAATTTGAACTGCATATTTTTTGTTTGTCAGCAGCTAGATGTCACTGCTTTGGTATTTAACAAAGACATTTTTTTATTAGTCGTCGCATTTATTACAGTTCCACCAAATGTATTGTATTAATTTTGATATTGAATTTTAATACCGTACAAAAATATTTTTTAAAACATGACACACAAAAGTTAAATAACGAACTACAAATGCTTTATAGCTTGTGATCGTATTGAAATTGACACAAATCAAGAACCAGGACCATCAACATCCCAAGAACCAACAGCATTACTCCCGACACGGCGAACCTCAAAAGTTGATCCACCAGGAAGACTTTCTATGGATATGAAAGCCCATACGGTGCAACGAATTCTTGGAAAGGGAAAAAATACATACGTTCAAAGACAATGCCGAGTGTGTGGTGCGAGCGGCAAAAGAAGTGAGACCTACTTTATGTGCAAGTTTTGTGGTATACCTCTACACAGAGGTACGTGTTTTGAGAAATATCACACGTTGAAAAATTATTCATAAAAACAAATTGTGACATATTTTAGTTTTATTCAGTGTTTATTTCGATTTTTTATTACATACATTTTTATAAAACTTTTATGTGCAAAATAAACGGAAGTTTCCAGTGAATATAAAACTGTCATCCTCCATGTTTCTTCTTCATTTGATAGTACTGTTTATGGTTAGTCTGTGTTTAAAATTTCATAATTTTATATTGTATAGTATAAAAGTTATGGCGAGTTTCCGAAAATGTAAAAATACGCGCGCGGCTGCTAAAAAATGCCCCGCGCCAGGCTTAAAACAATGCGCGAAATCACCCGACAACAATGTGTTAACAGTATTAATCTAGTGTTAATAAAACTTATAGTATTGAAAGTTATTTCAGTTGTATGCTTGTATACTAGCACTAGCCTTAGGATTTGTATTTTTCCCTTGTAATCTATTTTTCTCGTATATAAAAGATAAAGCTAACTGTTTATTGTGAGTCAATTCTGTTGCATCTGTATGATAGAATGCATGAAGATGCCTAAAGGTGAAACCCGAGTTGTTAGTGACAAAACATGTAGAATTGTACAAAGTTTCAATGATTTGAATTTGCATATTGTGTACTTTGAAGAAATTATCATTGCAAATGATTGTTTGCTCTATTGCAAAAGATTGTTTAAACCTATTTATGTACGAGAAAAAACTTTGTTAGTCTTATTACTTTGCTTAACTAGTTCATTGACAAGAGGTTTTCTTTTTTAAATTATTTACCTTTTAAAAATGACATAACGTCATATGTGACATTTTTTCGACACACATCGAAGTTATATTGTCTTCACCACGCATGGCGATTCTGGTTCTATCTGTATATCATATTGCAAATAAGTTTTATATTTGTTATGAGTTTTGATTTTGACAAAAAAAAATATTACATTTTATTTGCTGTTCCGTAAATGTCTTTATATGTTGACATAAAATTTTCATTGAATTTGTTGATGGAAACAAAATATATATATACACTTGGGCCTCGTATAACACGGGTATATGGTTCCACAAAAACCTCATGTAATACAAGTCTGTGTTATGCAAGGTTTGAAGTTCACACAAAATTAGGGGATGCGTTCCAAAAACAAAATAACGAAGATAATTTATATGAATATATACTTTATTTTTATTAATAAACAAATAAATATTTACATATTCGTGAAAAGAACTTTAATAACATAAAATGGTAATCATTCATCATCACTATCACTTATAATTCTATATGTTTCACTCTTTTTCGAAATCGGTTGTACGTTTTCATCATCGGAGGACTCTGGATTTCTTGTGGTTCTAGCATTCAAAAATTCGGTAATAAGCGATTGTCTGCTTTTAGCGTATAAATCCTTACGTATTTCCTTATAAGGTTCCAAAATCTGTTGCAATTCCCTCTTAAATTTCCAAGTTCTTTCCATTATAGGATCATTTTCAATTAAAAAGTTTTCTAATTTTGTAGCCAGTTCCAAACTGTCATTTATCGTTTTTAAAGTGAAACATGTAGCTTCTTCGCTGCAACTGCTTTCCGAGTCGTTAATTGTGGTGGGTTCATCTAACATTTTTTCATCAGTTTTCAGTTTTTTTAAATTATAAATTTCTTGTGCTCTCTTTTGTATAATGCTTCTGTCCACAGGAATGTTTTTGTCATTGCAATCTTCTAGCATATCATAAGAGCTCTTTCCATTTTTTCTGTTATTACTGAGCGTATGCGGGCAATCTTTGTCGCACTGATAGACGATCCTGCTAAAGCTATAGGTCTAATTTTGTTTTAATTTTTTTGTATCGTCCTAATTGTTGCTTCATTTAAATTGAAAATTTTAGCAAGGGTGACTGTCTATCCCCCCTTTTAAGACAATCTAGGATATTGATTTTTTTTTCAATAGAAATAATCTCTCTTTTTTTTAATTTCACCCGTAACTGTCGACATTTTGGGGTCTAAATATTTTTCATCTACATATAAATAATAAATTGATACGATTAAATCTATAAAATTGCTATAAATTATCAAGCGTTATGTTACGTATGTACATATATTTAACCATTTGCACTCCAATTATTTTAAAGTAAAATTGGGTACACGAGAACATTTTAGAATAAAACTGGTTAAATAAATGTTATTATTAATTGCATGGTACATATTTTTTTGTGTTATCTCTCATATGATGGCGTCATTTTTCCAAATAAGTAAATGTATTGCATCAATCAAATTATTTTCACCAATTACACACGTGCATATTAAATCTCGAATGCAGATATTTTTAAAACTTGATACACTCAAACCTTTTTTTCTGCGATAGATGCGTTACGGGGAAAATCGCACAAAAAAGCTATGGCTTACATAGAAAAAATGGGGATGCGTTCCATGGGTTTTAAAAACCGCATAACTTTGAAACAGCCATACAAAATATACCCAAAAATCGTACAAAAAAATTACACTACATATTTTATTTATAATTTGATTTTGAGTACACAATTTTAAATATTTTTCAAATAACCAAGGATTTAGCAAGGCAAGTGGAATCTAGTAGGGAATGTACGTCATGCTTCTGAACTGCCAAGGGTTATTATGTACATGTATGTACACACGTAATGATAAAATGAAATATGTAAAGTGTATATATACAAAATATAAGCCAGAATAATCCACGGATTACAAAGAAATATGCACTGCACCATTGACTGCCAGAGTGCAACTGAAATGTATCGAAACAAACAAAATTGACAGGCAATGCAAATTAATAATAATTAATAATAACAAATAATGCAATTCTTGAGTAATGGGTACATCCAATTTGTTGATCCTTTTAATTGGGCTAAAAAATGAAATGTCATTGTGTTGTATAGATTATCTTACGATTTCAATATACATATATTTTTTTAATGCATTTCGCATTGCTGTATTACTAGACTCGCCTGACATAAATTTTTACCAGAGCAGTCTAAATTTTGATGACCAAAACATAGTATTTTTAAAATCAATTTTCTTTTTTTGAGACTACTGTCCAAGTTCTCCTGATGAGGGGGTGAGCACTACAGTTGGTTGCGCTACTGGCCGAACAAGTGCTACCTAAGATCCGACAGATGTTAACAATATATATATATAATAGCTAATTATAAATATTGTCCCATTATGTCTATTGATGTATTGTGTATAAAATGTTTGTTAATTTTGTCTAAATCTATAGTATTAAATGACCCATATATTTAGAAAAAACAATTGCAATTTTTTATTGAATATGGATTCTTTAAATTATTTTATTCAATGTTTTAAATTTAGATTCTAAGATAAAAATGTGATGATAGTAACACAATTAGTAATATAATGTGTTTTTGGACAATTGTAGGTCCTATTTAGTAACACTTAACACTATGCCAAACGTTATTATTTTATAATTTGTTCTATGCATGTTTTATAATAATAATATATAGTAATATGATGATAATAAGTTGGTAGACCTTTTTTCAACAGTATTTGAATGTCAAATTTGAAAATCTATGTAACCATTTACCTTTCTTTATCAAGACATAGGTTATGCTTAATATCAACATAATAAATATGCATACAGCTAGTAAAAAAATCACCATATTTGGAGTAAAGGTTTTGAAGATGCTCTCTATATATATGTGTGTTCAAACTCTGATAGGATAGATTATAAGACTGAATCTGAAATGATAAACAGTATATTATTTATCTTATGAATTTTGCCATAGTAACAATTATTGTAAATTGTATTTTCTTTCCATATTAATTATCACAAATTTACTCATAGGCAATTTTTGAAAGACTGCCACATATGTCAATATCATTATATTGTTATTATTAAGTCATAAAAATGATTCACCTAAGGAATATATAGATAAAAATTCTAAAAAATTGCCAGGAATTTATATCTAGCACGGCAAATCTATTAATATATATCTAACCCAAGTAGTAAATGCATGATTCTTTCAGGATTAACAGAACAATTATTGTGTTTTCTCCACACTTTTTATGTTGGCAGTGTTCTTTATTTGAAATGCTGTATTGTTCACTGCTTTTGGACAACAACTGTCAATGAAAATTATGAGTCTTAACACTCACTTTAATATATGTAAATCTATATATATATATATAAATGAATGTCTGTCTGTCCTTTACAAACTCCTACACCATTAATCCAATTGCGATAAAACTTTGTCGACTTATTGCTTAGACTACAGGGCAAAAGATAGGATACTCAGAATTTGATTTGATTACAAAAATTAATTGAATATTTACGAAAAACATGTTTTCATACAAGACTATTGTATAATAATACAGAACGACCATTCATGAAACATTGTATCCGTAGCAACGCTGTCACATGCACTCGCCTGTAGGTATTTTAAGTAGGTACTCAATATTTTGAAACAAAATTCGATTTTCGAATAAATTATTTCAATGTTTGAATTTTTACCGACTTCTTTTGTTTTAATTTTATGTCGCTCGACACGTTCTGTCAATTGAAATAAATATTACGTATAAATCGTGTGTGATATAGAAAGAGTTAATTTTAGAATCCCTATAATAGTATTATATCAACAATTTTTTTTTATTTTTCACAAGAGAATTTCAAAACGTAACATTCACTGTGAAATCAATTATGCCATCCAAACGAAAAGCAGTAGGTCAGAGTACAACTCAAGCACGAAAGAAAAGGGCATCACGAGCTTCAGAAACAGTCGAGCGACGGAGAGCAAGATTGGAAACAGATCGAGTACACACTGCTCAAACCCGTTCATCTGAAACAGATAAGCAAAGAGAAGCAAGATTGGAAACAGATCGAGTACGCGTAGATCGTACCAGACGCACTCTGCATGCTGATTTAAACCATAGTGCTTTCCATTACGATCCTAATTATGACTACAGTCTGCACCCAAGTGTTGTTATTGGCAAAATGGACAAATTATGCGTGTATTGCCTTTAAATTTAAAAATGAAACACTAGGAATGTGCTGCGCGAGTGGAAAAGTGAAATTGCCAGAATTACATTCACCGCCCGAACCTTTATTAACGTTGGTATCGGGTGATACAAGTGAATCAAAACATTTCTTGACAAACATACGAAAGTACAATTCAAGTTTCCAAATGACATCTTTTGGTGCAACCAATATCGTGCGCGAAGATTACATGCCAACATTTAAAGTGCAAGGACAAATTTATCATCGTGCAGGATCATTACTACCACTGCCGAACGCAAATCATAAATTTCTTCAAATTTATTTCATGGGAAACATTGACAAACAAATTAACCAACGTTGTCAATTCAATAGGGGTACTAAACGAGAAATAATCGCTCAATTGCAAACTTTATTTGATCAGAACAACAAATTAATAAAATTATTCAGAGCTGCTCTCGAACAAATGCCATCTGATGATTACAAAGTTGTAATTAGAGCTGACAAAGTACCTGTCAGTCAACACGAAAGACAGTACAATGCACCAACAATTGATGAAGTAGCGATCGTTATAGTTGGTGAAGAATTTAACTCGCGTGATATCATTCTTCATCGTAGAAGTAGAAATGGTCATGTTCAGCGAGTTTCAGAAACTCATCGATCGTACGATGGATTGTAATATCCGATTTTATTTTGGCAAGGAGAAGACGGATACCATTTCAACATCCCGTTGAGAAATCCACAAATAGATGAGGAAACGAATAAGAAAGTCAGTGCCATGAATTACTATTCATATCTATTGATGATTCGTTAAAACGCTGAAAATCATATCTTAAAATTCTTCTCTTGTCGACATTTGTTCCATCAATACATTGTCGATATGTGCGCGAAAATAGAAACTGAACGACTCCTCTACATTCGATTAAATCAAACCAAGTTGCGTTCCGAAGAATATTTTCATTTACGCGATGCAGTTGTTAATGATGGCAATGTGAATCCCAATGATTTGGGGAAAATGGTCATACTCCCGGCCACATTTACAGGTAGTCCACGTCACATGCATGAATACGCACAAGATGCAATGACGTATGTTCGGGTATATGGCCGTCCAGATTTTTTTATTACATTTACCTGTAATCCGATGAGGGAAGATATAACACAACTTTTGTTACCCGGACAATCATCATCAGATCGTCATGATATTTGCGCACGGGTGTTTAAACAAAAACTCAAATCTTTAATGGATTTCATTGTCAAGCGTCATGTTTTTGGAGAGACACGCTGTTGGATGTATTCAATTGAATGGCAAAAAAGAAGATTACCACACGCTCATATTATGATTTGGTTGATCGAAAAAGTCGCACCTGATAAAATTGATCAAGTCATCTCAGCAGAAATACCAGATGTCAACATTGATCATAAATTGTTTGAAGTCGTCACTAAAAACGTAATTCATGGTCCATGTGGCTTACTCAACAACAATTCAGCATGCATGTCTGATGGAAAATGCATCAAACGATACCCAAAAAACTTATTAGCCGAGACTATCATTGGCAATGACGGATATCCACTTTATCGTCGACGATCGACTGAAAATGGTGGCAAATCCATCAGATTAAAAGTGCGAAACAATGACGTTGAAGTCGATAATCGTTGGATTGTACCGTATTCAACGCTTCTCTCGAAAACTTACAAAGCACACATCAATGTCGAGTATTATAATTTGGTGAAACCCATCAAATACATTTGTAAATATGTCAACAAAGGAAGGGACATGGCAGTTTTTGGAGTGGGAAATTCAACTACATCTATCGATGAAATCAACCAGTATCAACTGGGACGCTACATTAGTAGCAATGAAGCAATATGGCGCATTTTATCATTTCCAATTCACGAACGGCATCCAACAGTAACTCATTTGGCAGTTCACCTTGAAAATGGACAGCGAGTGTACTTCACAACAGAAAATGCACGTCTAAGAGCATTGTCACCACAGCCAACAATGTTAACTGCATTTTTCTTATTGTGTAGGGATGATATGTTTGCATAGACGCTACTTTACGCTGAAGTGCCAATATTCTACAGATGGAATGCATCGGAAAAAAAATTCAACGTCGCAAACAAGGTAAAGCAGTTGAAGGACATTACAATGTATATTCAACCGACGCATTAGGCCGTCTGTACACTGTTCACCTAAATAATGCAGAATGCTTTTACTTGCGATTACTGTTAATCAACATACGTGGACCGACATCCTTCCAAGAATTGAGAACAGTAAACGGTCGAATATGTGTCACTTATCGTGAAGCTTGCCTCGAATTAAATCTTCTAGAAAACGATGCACATTGGAACACTTCACTCGCCGATTCATCGAATACTGCTCACCCACAACAAATATATGCGTTATTTGCAGTAATATTAACAATGTGCTTTCCATCCAATCCAAATGATCTTTGGGAAAAATACAAAGACTACATGAGTGAAGATATTTTACATAGTTTGCGTGCAACAATTCAAAATCTACACGTTCAATTCACACCGAACGTGTATAATGAGGCATTGCTATTGATTGAGGACATATGTTTAGTAATCGCTAACAAATCACTGCTACAATTGGGAATGGCTGCGCTGAATCGATCTGAAAACGACTTCCAACGACAAACACACTTTTATGTCGATGAATTGGGTAAATTTGTTCAAACGAATCTTCCGAAATTGGTTCCAGATCAACGTATAGTGTATGACCAATTATGGATGCAATTACAACCCAAAGTGGTGGATTTTATTTCCTAGATGCACCCGGAGGCACAGGTAAAACCTTCCTCATTTCACTCATTTTGGCAGCCACACGATCACGATAAAACATTGCACTAGCAATCGCATCATCTGGAATTGCAGCAACTCTTTTGAATGGTGGCCGAACAGCGCATTCAGCACTGAAATTGCCATTGAATATGCAAATAATTGAGACACCAACATGCAATATCAACAAAAATTCTAAAACGGGCAAACTACTCGCATCATGTAAAATCATTGTATGGGACGAATGTACTGTGGCGCACAAAAAATCATTGGAAGCACTTCATCGCACACCAAAAGATTTGAGAGTAAATGAACAACTTTTCGGGGGCGCACTCATTTTATTGCCTGGTGATTTTCGACAAACTGCCTGTTATATCACGTTCAACAGTAGCCGATGAACTTAATGCATGTCTCAAATCATCCGTTTTATGGCGATACGTACATACATTCACTTTGAAGACCAATATGCGTGTACAACTACAACATGATACATCCGCTGAACGTTTCGCAAAGCAATTGTTGGATATGGGAAATGGGAAAATGGCAATAGAGGAATCCACACAATGTATCACATTGCAAGCAAATTTCTGTAAAATAACCGCAACCATAGACGAAGTGGTTCACAAAGTTTTTCCAAATATTGCACACAATCATAAAAATCATCAATGGCTCAGTGTACGTGCTATATTAGCAGCCAGAAACAAGGATGTCAGTGCAATCACTTTCAGCATACAAAATGAAATACCAGGAGAAGCGACAACGTATAAGTCAATCGATTCTATAATGAATCAAGACGAAGTTGCTACAATATTGTTTAATTAGCTTTTTAAAATTGCTTGAAAATAATTTAATTCAAACTACAGACTATTTTCCTATTATGCCTACGATAGTGCGCAAATATTTTTTTTTTCAATTTGCAAAAACGCTCAAATTATTATGAACCCTAGCCGGTAGAAAAAGCTACTCATTACTTTTAATATTAAAAAAAATGACTAACTTTTTTTCTGATTTCTAAGATCCTCAAAAGAAACCAAGAATATCCAGTGATTTTATTTATTGGAAAACTCTTTTTCACTAGTCAATGCCACTTTCTGCAATCTTTGTGTTGTCTATGGCGACCAGAAACAATCGTTGCTTCCCGGTCGATGTCAGAAGTCAGAGACGCTGTCTGCTTGTTTATTAATGATATCGCAATGTTCATCTGATTTCGGCTTAGAAGTCGATTTTTTAAATTAAAAAACTTCTTGTGAAGCTTCATAAACACTTGTGTGACGAGTAAGTACGGTACGATTATTTATAATGGTCATCGTGTGTCATAAGTTCCGACATTTGTTTATACAGAAAAAATTGTTTACTTTTCATTTATGTTGATTTTGATGCTACAAAATAAAGCTGTTAATAGCAGTGAAAAAATGATGTTGATTACGATTCCAATACGTTTGTAATTGTCAAAAAACTTTTTCTATCGAAATTCCTGTAACATTGTCAAGTAAAGATAGATAATTTATATTTAAAAAAATGTTGTCTATTTATAGATTAGACATCTTGCAAAGAAGGGAATATGCAAGGGGTAGTAATATTTATCAAATGTTTTATGTCTTTTTTGGTGTGGCATTATGTTTTTTGTATGTCGTGTAAATTTTTTACATTAGTGCTAGCTTATTAGTATATTGGTGTGACAGAAATAATTCGATTCATTTTCTCATTTAATTTTTTTAATGTACTTAAGCTTTTCTCCAAAAATTAGTTAAGAATACACATAGTCCTTTTTTTACGCGATTTTTTTGGACGGCAGCGTTCCATTTTTTACGCGCTTCACTCGTTTTTACGCAATTTTTTCCCCAAATTTGTCGTAAAGAAGACATTTATATACGATGCTAGGCATGTACGTTTCATTATTTTTTTAAATAAAAAATGTGTATTTTTAAAACTTGATTTTTTAAAGCATTCCATTTTTTTAAATACACATTCAATTGCCAAATGTTGGTGTATCGGATATTATGCGAATTTATGTTTTAGGGTGTGTAAAGAAATATAATGCAATTGCGTGAAATCATTTTTTTTACGCGATTTTTTTTACGCGCCTTTTCTGGAACCAATGTATTGCGTAAAAAAAGGACTAGGTGTAAAATTGAATAATTCCGCGCATAGTTTTTGACACTGACTTATATGTTAAATTGAAAAAAAAAAATTGCTACATTTTTTAAATTGATGGAATTCAAATAAACGTTTTTGGGAATTATTTGGGATTTCAAATAAAAGCTTTTGGGATTTGGGGTCAAAAATAGCTCTTGTTTTATTTTATACAATCCATAAATCACCGCATGTGTATTGGTTGTGGGGCCACATCTAGTACTTCAGCTATCTGTTTGATATAGACTGCCTCCATAGGTTAATATTCATAAAAATCATGACAAATATGGAAGTATTTGTCATGCCAACTCAGTGATATGAGTGTTTCATTTGATAACCATACAAATAGAAACATTGATTTAGCAATGTAAAATAATATGTTAATTATCTTCAAATTTATCATCATTAAAACTGGCTTTTATCTTGATTCTTATATATTCAATGTAAATTATTTCTGACTAGGTTTTGTCGCTCCCTACAATTATTCACTGTGCCAAATAACTTGCACATTGGGTATTATTGGAGATGATTAGGTAGTTTTATAATTTTACTTTATACTATTCTAAATTCAATCTTTCAAACACTGAAAGGTTTTTAACTTAATTTTTCTGATATATTTGAAAATATAGTTCTAACGATGGCGTGAGCCGAAATAGCTATCAACTATATTTCTTAAAAATAATTTTGTAGAACTAAAATACATTGCTATTTTTTCACTGTGGTATTTAATAGATCTTGATTTTTTATATGTGTGTGAAAAGCAAGCAAAATGTATTGAAACATGCAAAAATTCAATGAAAACATTTGTAACTAAGTGATATTTGATTATTTCACTGAAAATATCACATTTTTTATTCTTTTTTTTTTTGACTCCAAGGTCTGCTTTCGGCATTGGTCCGTCATCATTATAACTGTCAATTAGGCTAGGTCACTTCTCGTGTATCCCCATTGTTGTTTGAGTGGAAGCACTTTTTTTTTATTTCCTAGATGGACAGTATCGCAGTGGGCAGGACTCTCATAAAGGAAGTTGAAAAGTATCCAATTATTTACGATTCCAGCCGATCAGATTTTGGTAATAAATCACTGAAACAAGATGCATGGGAAGCTATTTGCAAGTCTGTGATTACAACCTGGGATGAATGTTCCATATATGAGAAAATTAATTCAAGTATGCTGCTAAATCATATTTTCTATCTATTATTAATCAATAAAAATCCTCCTTACCAGTTAGATTCTGCAAATACAATTCTTTCTCTTTTGTCTCTATTTTAAACCTTCAATTTTAATATGTTGAGATAATACACTGAAAACAATTCAGTTGAAAAGAATTTCAATCAGTTGACAATGTTTCGATCAACGAAAACATTCTCGATTATTATATAAAAGTGTATAGTGTAAGTACAAAAATGTGGTGTTTCACTTTTATAAAAAAAAGCTTTTCAACCATGAATTGATTTATAACATTTCAACCTTTTGATAAGTAATTTTTATATTCTATTTAATTTTTTCGTACATATAAAATATTTTTATTATATGTATTTTATTATTGCTACCTACAACATTTTAAAAACACTATTTGCTACAGAACAATCCGTGAAGAATATTATTTGTTTTTTCTTAAATGCATAGTTGAAAATCTAAAAGAATCTATTCAAACTTCTTTTACTTCATTATATGGCATATTGGTTTCTAATCATTTTATTATTTGTGAAAGTGTATGCATCTAACCACTGTATTGATTTTTTTTACAATGTATCATATTGTATTTTTCTAGAGCGTGATATTCAAAAACGATGGCAAGCAATACTGCAGCCATTTGTTAAGTCGTTAGACCCAGGCTGTATTGTGAAAAAATCTGATAAACATTGCATTTATAATGAAGAGCTACAGTTTATCAAAACTATATTGAATCGGTAAGCTTTCTTACTTTGTGATATTCGTAATCACATTTATAGAACTTAAAGTCAAACAATGCTATCTGCAAAAAATAATGATTTTTTTTGATACCGCTACTTCCCATCCTTGAATAAAATAAGTCTCCAACTTAAAAAAGTTTAATTTTGTCAGGTTTTTTCCTAACTTTCCTATTTATGTGTATTAAATTAAAGATCAACCAACCAATACAGCAAATTGTTCATTGAGATATTTTTCAAAATCGTCAATTCGCAAAAGTAGTCGAAGTCACTCATTTTGTAGGATTCTGACTCGAGGCAAAACACTGTGACTTTATAACTCTGACTCCGCAGCCCTGGTTTTATGTGTCTTCTTAAATAGTCAGCAAATAAGCTACAGAATAATATACACAAATAAAAATGTTTAAATAACAATCTATACAAGAAAATAAAGATAGTTTTTGGCTTTGGTAAAGTTACACTTTTGTTGATAGTGTTGTTTAATATTAAACCCTTGACTTATTCTAGATGTACCTCATAATATTTATTTAAATTAAATTAAATTAGGTCCATTTTAACGAATAATCTGCAGCTAATGGTGACTCCAAAAATACTTTATTACTTTAAGTCTTTGCCTTTTTTTATATAATATCACACCATATGTATTAGATTATTTCAAGTCGATAAACTGACATCTCGTCTCAATGATGCAAGAAGTCTTAAAACATGACTATTTACCTAATCACAAATTTTCAATCGTCGATTTTATTATGAATAATTTTAATTGTTACAGACCAAAAGTTAGTCCTGCTGTTGCTGTCAAAGATGATAAAACCGACAAGGCATTGAATGGTTCTATTAGAAATATTGAAAGTCGAGCAGCCACCAGAACATATATGCAAACATTGCAGTCGATACGTCCAAAGCCAGATACTCCTAAAAGTAAAATCAAGCGACAATCTTCACCAGTGACAACAGACACTTATAAAAACACAAGTTTACACGATCCTCTACAAGTGTCTCCAACTAAAACTTATAGCTTAATACAACATAGTACTATTTCAACAGATAAGGTGTTGCCAGGTGTTGCCCTTAATCTAGAAAATCAATTGACTGTTGAAACCATTCCAAAGATGTATGTTCAAGTATTTCAAACGATACCGTCTTCATTGGATAGAAACGTTATTACTCAGCCATACGAAGAGGTGCTACTCAATGAAGATAACATCTCTGAAGACGACCCGTTACAATCGCTGGAAGAAGATCCTGATAGAATGTTTTTCCTTTCATTGTTACCATCGTTTAGGAAAATTCCAGCCGAACATAAGCTTACAGCGCAGTTAGAAGTCATGCAAGCGATAATGAAACATACTGTACATAATCCTAGCAGTGCTGCACAACTCGCCTCTTCCACTCCACAAATACTGAATAATATTAAACTGTCTTGCAAAAAATCAAAATCGAAAAATTCTGTGAAATTAGAGCCAAATACTTGACATTGAATCATGATGGTATTATGTGTTGAACTAAACCGATTCTCCCCGGTGATGATTGTTACAAATACACATAGACAATGTACAGTTTCATTAGCATCTTAAATTCTAAAATACATGTGGTATACACATTCTGTAGATAAGATACTAGTAAGGGGATTGAGACTGTCCCACTAATATGAGAGCATTTATTTATTGGAAACTTTCTTTTAATATGTGGAAATAATTTACAACAGTTAAATGTTAATGAAATCAAATCTGGTGGTAATAAGCACATATATGGTGAGTATCACTTGATCTGGGATGACATATTTCTTTTTTTTAATGAATTTTTGTTATTTCTTCAGATATGGATATACTTATTAGTGTTTTTTGGCAGTAAAATTATTATATAATTTGTTGCAAGGGAACAGAAGAATTTTTAAAAACTTGGACATTTGTAAAAAGTTTAAAAATACACTCCAGTTCGATTACATTCCCGGAATCGACGTCAATAGAAAATATGTATTCTCTTTTAGAAGATTGTTTACAGGTAATATTTGATAACGTGGTTTACATTTTTAGATATGCTAAAATTCTAAAAAAAATATTCGTTACTTACGTATTAAGTAATATTCTTCCCGAATAACATATATTTATTGCAAAAAAAAAATGCTTATATATTTATATATATTTATTTGTATTTATTGATTGGAAATAGTTTATCACTGAAAGCATTTAACTAGTGTATATTGATGTAACTAATAGACTTTCACTTTCAAGGTGTTATCTGTCTTTTCACGGTGGAAAGGGTATTGCATTTTTAAAAACAAAAGACAATTTGGCTTATCATTACTTCCACACTTAGTGATATAATAGTTTGGACTGGTTTTACTCACTGCGAGTATAATTAACATAAAATTATACAAAATAACTAAAATATGTCCTAGTAGATGACATACTGAATTATTATTAAATTGCTGAATTTTAATGTCTTGTTTAACATTTATTGATAAAACAAGATATTTCAGTATATTTACTACATAATTATAAAATGACTGAATAAAATCACAAAATGAAAAAAAATAAAAAAAACAATCTTATATTATTATTTATAAAACTTTCCTCTCAGGTGCTTTTCGAATTTCCATTGTGCGTGGGAATTGGTAAAAACTATAATATGTTAAAGAATAGTAAATCCCACCACACAAATAGCATCTGGCAGCTGGGCATAACTCACTAAAAAAGAAATTAGTAAATGTAATGCTGTTACCCTACATCTGTAAAATTAAAACTGAACTAATATGGTTCAAAGCTTTACTAATTTTTTGCTACTTTTTAATTTCGATAGATGGCACGTATAACGTACAAACTGATGACACAATTACTATTTATTGCTCGAATAATTTAACACTAGGGTTTTTTTCTTATAATATTTTGAGCTGCTGAAAATTTTTCACCATGTTTGGTTTGATTTTGTTTTCAATTTTATGTTTCTACACACTAATGTATCGTTTTTGTCCACGGGCCGTTAATTTATTTTAAAATGTTTATGAATTAATAAAAATACTGTTTCATAATCCAGAAACATCGATGATACTACAAAACGTAACATAGATAGAATCTTATCAGAAAAAATGTATTCTTTTACGCTTATTTGAGTCCTAACAAATAAAATAATTTGATTTATGAAATGAAAGTTGGCAATGAAAAAATATGCAGAATAATAATGTTGCATGTTTCTTTTTGTTGATCAGGTAGCCCTAACGTGAATAATATGGGTTGCATTTTTACGTAATGGCAGGGATATTCGTGCCCCACCCCTTGAATAATATGACTCATTAATCACGCATGCGCGCCTTTTATTATAGGTACATAGCCGTGAAAGTCAGCCTGCCACCCTAAAAACAACAAATTCTCTAGTTACATGTTACACTTATTTCATAACTATTACGTAATGTCTGAATATTTATAAATAAGTAAAAAATATTTTTCATTATTCTCGTCGTGATGAAGTTCGGCAATTATTTTGTATAAATAATTTAAAGTCATAAGTATTGCTGTTAAAAATTGGCGCTCTTTTCTAGTATATAGTTAGTTTGCGGAATATTTGACATTGTGGCTATTTTCACACTAATAAGAATTTAAAGAAAGTTATTTATATGTTTATGTTTTAATTTTTAATTGTACTATTGAATGAGATGCTATTATGCCGTTCAAAAGAAACACATTTACGATTAAAGGCTCTTAAAATCAGTGTATAAAAAGGAGTTTCATGTGTTGAATAATTCTTAATTAAAAATATTATCAGTTTTAAATATTTATACACATTAAATTGATGTTCATTTTTTGATACAATAATGCAAATTTAGTCGTAAGTATATAAGGTATTAGTAATAATAAAGGTTTATTTTAAGATTTCCAGTAGAAGTTAATAAAATCTTACGAAATATCTAAATCAGAAAGCAGCTATAAAAAACTTCATTGAAGTGATGATAGCACTCCCCTAATTTCGAAAACCCCCTAATACAGGGTAGGAAATCTCAGGGACAATTGTTACAATATTGTATCTCCTAGCGTTTCCAGGAGAAATAAGAAACAGACGCGATTAGTATTGTTAACTTCGTATTATGTGCGTTTCGTACAAATAATATCATTCAAAACGATTCTCGCAAAGTGGAAAACCTAATAGATGTTCAGCAGAGAAGGAAAAACGCGTAACGTAAAAAGTGAGCCGTATTGATTTTCGTGTCCGAACATGTGTTTATATACGTAAGAACAAATGTTCTTGCTACATTGTAGTGAGTTGAGATACAGAATTGGCTGCACGCATTCCTTAAAAGCGGATATTGATTTAATTCGACGATATCGTTACGGAGAAGACATTTGTAAACGGGCAGATTTTTATATTGGAAAACTATTTGCGAATGGGGCGTGAAAAATAAAAAAAATGTCGCGTTGATAGCCAAGCGTCAGTCGATAAAATTTTATAGTATCACAGTTCAATTTTGACATATCGCACCCTATTTATTGATCGTCGCTAAACCCTTATACAATTTGACATTTGCCTAACTGTCGAACATTAAGTTATTGTTGAAAAGCGCTCTTTAACATATTTCTTCGTCACATTCAAAAAACAAATTCATGTACAAAGATGTCGGAAGTTATTTTACCGCTTGATTGTTATCAAATATTATACAGATTGTTTGTTGTATATTGTGCTATAAATAAAATGTGATGTGGTGAGTGGTTGTGTTTTCGAGTATTTTGAATCGACAATTGTTTTTCTTTTTAATCTGTCATCGTCGAAGAAACCATGTTTTGGTACGCTCCTGTCATTCTTTTCGGCGGGATCGCGAGTGCGGTCGGCCGAAGCGAATCCATCGAAGATGCGGTGGAAACCGGCAGCAGCTGAAGAAGAACATGGTGTAAAAATGAACAGGCGCGCTGATCATTTCGCGAAAGTGAAACGAAGAGTTTCGCAGTGATAGTTTTAAGGTTTCTTTCGAAGCAATATGCAGAAAGAAAATTGCGCTGGTGAGGGACAACAGTATGTGGGCCCTTACAGATTGGAGAAGACCCTTGGGAAAGGTCAAACAGGTACGTTGTCACGATATATTCTTAATTAAATTATAAAATTAGAAGTATTTGCTTCTGTTTTTATTATGCATATCACCGAACGTTGTATCTATGATTTAGATGCAAGAAATATCTACTTGATTTATACGATCTGAGCGTTGTTTTCTTATTGAGTAAATAAATGATAGCGAACTTTACTAATATTTATTTATAAGATTTACATAATGAACTTTGTGTTATATGATTTGCGCCTGTAGTTAGGCAATTTGTATAATGTACATTATACAGAGTTTCCATAAGGTGGGTTACTATTACATTATCAATAAAATATGTTCGCCTTTTTTTACTATTTGACATCAAATACATTGAAAAGTATTAAAGTGTTATTCGTTATTACTTTTAATGTAATATATTAAAAATAAATATGCTTTTTGTTGACAAATCGTCGAAATATCTCGTCACAAATTCCAAGAAAAGTAAATAAACGGCAGGGTGTTTGCTTAACAAATCTCGGGCGATTTCAATATTATATCACAATATGTACTTGAGTTCGACGAAATGGCTCTCAGAAAATATTGTCAAAGAAATTCTGTCAACGGCTTAACCAAAGAAGGGATTGTTTTTATTGTAAAATGAAATTTTAATGATAAAATATGCAATATTTTGTAAAATATAACTTCAAACGAAACAATATTTGGAAACGACGAAGGAACCGTTTGTAACAAGGGTTATGTTTTTTGAATAAATGGGTCTTACATTATAATTGATCCATTTTGCTCGATTCTTATTTAAATGAAAGTATAATAAAATGTTATCTATTGTATATTATTAATTAATAAAATCGAATTTGTAATATATAATCAATCATACTTCAGAAACTATTTGAATATTCGAATATTAAAAAATTTACTATTCGAACTTGTGAAAGTAAATTTTTCACTATTCAAAATTCGAATAGTTAGAATCTCTAGTTGCTATTGGGATTAATTTTGCATTTTTTGACGGTAAAATGACATTATAGTAAGAATGACGGTGCACTTTAAGTACTTTTGAAGAGAAAATATTACCGGAACAGAAAACTACTAAAAAATAATATCGATGGATTGTAAACGAGCTTTCTTTTATAGGGAGCAATTATGGAGTCAAACATTGTAGTGAGACAAGATAATCTTACTTTATCTACTTACTTTATATTCTATTGACTTTCTAAATATTTTTCATATAATACATTGAATAAAACATAAACTTCTTCAGAGATTGGTGAATAATATACAAATATAAGAATTCAAAATATTGATAATTCCATTCTAGTAAATTTCAAAAAAAGAATAACACTATATTAATGATTGTCATGTTGGTTATGCTTTTCGAACAATCGAATGGTTTTGGCGAATAATTTGAATTGTCGTCAAATCGTACCAAACGTTTTAAGTTAGCATTAAAATAAAAACGTACAATTGTAGGTATAGTTTAGATATTTTTTAAAGAAAATAATATGATGACTTTCGAATAATAAAATCACTATCAAGTATACAGGTTGTTGTTTTTATTGGCGTTTACAATTTAAATTAATTTATCAACCTTGCTTTAACCACTGCAAGAGACTCACGTAATAAAAGGCGTCATAAAATTTTAATGCAATCATGTCAAAATTATATATGGTAAAATAACTGCAAATTTTCTCTTTTTTGCTAATGTGAAATTGACAAACATCATACATTGAAATAAAAAAAAACCAATGATGTAAATGATGTCTTTTGCCCCTTTCAGATTCACGATTTAGTTTCCCAGACATGGCAATGTCTTTAATGGTTTTTCTTAATTTTTCAAGGACAAAAATCGTATCTAAAGCATATTTCACCGTTGATAATAATACTATGTATTGAAAGTCACTCTTTCGACTTAAAAATCTGGAGCACATTAAGGCTTCACTAAATTTCTGACGATTATGTAAGCCGAAATAGGTATTAACAGCCATACTATTTATGTAGCATTAGAAAATGTGTTATTTTCACCTTATTAGACTACAATTAAATTTACAGTTTGTGATTTGCATGAAAAAAAATTTTAAAATATCCTAGTGTGTCAGAATATTTTTTTCTTCAATCAAACACAACTTATTTTTAACAACAGTTAAAAATATAAAATGGTGTCGCATTACTTATTATGCGTTGTACGAAAATAAATGTGAATAAATGACCTAATGGTAGCCGTTCGAAACAATTCAATTCCAAATATTACTCAGTTATTTTTTTGAATGTCATTAACTGATTACTATCGTCTCGACTGTTGCGATGGCTGCAAAATACCAGAATGTTAACTGTGTTAAAGCTTACGCGTCCAAATATACAATATTTTGTATGTTAAAATATAGTCTGACTTATTTTTAAAATCTTCATAAGTTTATTTAACATTTTGATGATAAAGTATTCTTTATGTAAGGAAAAGGGTTAATTTAGTACTGGGAAACAGACAAGCGAGCAATTTTGTGATTTCATATTTATTGACGAATATTTTATTTTAAAACTACATAATATAATCAGGAAACACGATCACTATTTACACACTACGAAACATGTACAATTCGTCGTTTTTTCTTTATTTTTGAAGGAATAAGTGGGATGTTAATCCACTATCAAGGTGCTGAAAAAATCAAACCACTGTACCCCTAGTATTCGCCGGAAGCATCTTTTTTCGAAATATATGTAGTATACAATTTCTCTATACCTTTGTAAGGTGCCACATATCGTAACCGTAAAGCAGTACTCTTAGAATGCATGCGTTGAACAGGTGGTACTTGGTTCTGACTTATTTATACTCTTGATTCGGATATTAGGTCCCGAATTGAATTGAAAGTTGCTCCAGCTTATTTCTAATCAAATTACGAGCACTTTACGCAGATTGTCACCTTCCGTGATGTTGAACTCAGATAACTGAAGTCGTTGGCTCTTTCGTCGATGTCTTGCCCATACATTCATTACAAAAAAAAAACACACAATTTTCAATTTATATCAACACTTTTATTGTAGAAAGAAGATTGCTGGCTGGTAAAATTAAACACAATGTTATTAAAGGCAATCTTGCACATTTTATATATTCCTAATCAACATTCCTTCAATATTATAATATTTATCGTTTTTTACGAACTGGTCGACATTTGGTTGCATAACATTGATTTTTAAGGTTTATTAATGCAATAGACTAAACCCGAGAATGAAACGGTTTCGAAATCGCGTTTTCTGAATACTTTTCAAGCAAATTCATGTTTTACAGGACCAAATAAAAAAATATATTCACTGATTTTGTATGACTTTGATTTCCCCGACTACGTCTTTTCGCATAAAACGCACCCTAGTCTACCTCGTTATCGAAGAGTACACCTTATATTGCGATCTTTATTTCAAATACTTCGCTGGACAATAGCGTTACTATTGGTTATTGATTTTTCAATTAACATTATTATTATTATTTTTGTATCCAAGGTCACGTGACAATATAGTTATACAATTCTTTTAGACGTTATATACAAAGGAATTAGATCATCTAGTTTTGAAGGCATTTATTTTCATTTTCAGATCGTTAGAATTTCATAACCCTGTAATCTAACCGCTTGATTTCAGAGTCTTTTTGTTTGATATTTTAATATAATTTATATGGATGAAGTAAAACAAAATATAGCTCAACTAAAAAGTTATCCCCGTTAAAATGGACGGTTCACTGACGACAAGTGTGATCGTGAATTGATAACGTGGGATTGAAAAATCGACGCCCCGTTTGTTCGCAGGTAAAACAATACCGTTAAATAATCGACACCCCGCAGTCAAAGCATTAAAATACACATAAGAGAAACACAACCGAACTGAAAAAAGGTTCAGTACTTTTATACGGCTGGTATGTACGGATATCACATTTTCCGCTAGAAGCGTTATGTCCGCTAGGGGTAGGCAACTCAATACGTAAAATCACTAGATATAGCGAGTTTTATTAAGTCATAATAACGGTCAAGCTATAATATGCAACTTATTAAAAAACATGTTGGGATTTGCGCAGCAATATATCACTGAAAACTGTATATATATATATATAGTTTATTATTAAGAGAATAATTATTACACGCGCAAAATTCTGCTCTACGTAGGTCTTAGCAATAAAACCTCTGTCAATTTATTATTTATTGTGTTACAATTGTACAATATTGTATTATATTATTGTACTATTACAGTGGAACCTCTATCAACCGTTCTCGCATAATACGTTTTCCCGGATGGAACGCTTATTTTTTATATTCCCGTCAAACTCCCATAAGATCAATATTAAATAATCCCGCATTGACCGTTTCCCGATTCCCCGATTTCCTCGATAAACCGTCTAAATGTATTAGTCCCGTCACAAATATTATCCCGATTGACCGTTTTTATTGCATATTTCTTCGTATCTCGGCAAGCAAGGTGCACAGCCGAGTGCAGGTATCATGTCTGAACAAGTTGGAATCCGCTGTACATAGTAGACGTAACGCATTGGACGCATGTGTTATTTTTTGGGTTGAAATCCACCACACGCGTATTATTGTTTATGATACGAAAGTAGAGTTGTATAAAATTCATGGTAATAATGATTCCTGTACATACAAACTTTTAGTCACAAGTTTAGTAACAAGTCTTTGTTCCGATTAAAGTGCCAAGTAACAAAGACGCAAACATTAACATAAAGGACTTTTTTAAAAAATAAATTTTATAAACAGTATGTACAAGTAACTAATAAATAAATATTTTTTACGATTTTACTTGTTTATTATTATTTGAAGCTTTCCCGCATTTACCGTTATTTTTTCAGGGTCCCTTGGATAATGTAAAATCGAGGTTTCACTGTATATTATTGTATAATAGTTCATGTGATTTAAATAAATATAAGGTTTTCCGATAGTAAGCAGTGTCTATTAGTTAGAAATGTCACCAGTCATGATTATTGAATATAGTTATGCGACAGAAAATACAATAGTTTCACTAAAACCAAATTTAGACGTCAACATTTAAAATTATATCCCTGCTTTCGTCATTCAATCCATATAACATAATTTGTTCACTGTAATAAACTATCGCCATTTTGTTAAATTAATTTAGTGTATGTATTAATAATTTTCGTTGTTTATTGTTGTCGTTGATTATTCTTTCATTTTATGTTTACTTATATGTGTCATTGACTATACAAATCTTAGATAGAATAATTTAATCTTTAGAACCGCCATTTTGATTTTTCGCGATTTTTATTGGCTTAAAATGTTGCTATCAGAAAGTAAAAACTGTATACGCAAAGTATCGAAATATGATAGAATAATTTTACAATTATGTATTCATAAATAACGGTTTTATACTAAGAAAAAAACGTGTCACAGATAGGTTGACGGAAAAGTAATCAAAGGAAAATGTTATTCTCTTCCATTTTGACATAAAATATTTTGAAAACCAACAGAAAAAATATACAAATGAAAAGTCGCGGTATATCTTTTACGCTACTCTTTTATCTTGGTGAGAATTTTAAATGTATGAGTTTATAAAAGTTGGCAACCCTTTCGCGATAATTATAAAATTGCCGTTCTTTGCATTTACTTTGTCTCAAATACCTTTCGGCTGATAAGAGCCTAAGGTACGAATTCGTCTATTATTTATTTTTAATTGCTTTTACTCGGATTGTTTAACCGATACTAGCGAACTCTGTCGCAATGCTTAGAAATGTTTAATTATTATCGCAATCGTAAACATTTTTTTATTCTGATGTTTATCTAACACCACGGCGCCATTTTTTCTTAATCTTCCTTTAGAACAGTGTCTGCCAAACGTTTTTATTTAACGGCACACTGTTTAATGGGATTTGTTCCGCGGTACACTAAATAAAAATACCTTACAAAAGAGATGTATTTTATTATTATGAAAATAAAAAACAAAAAACTTTAAACCATCAAGTATTGTATCCCTATGTCGTGTCGACCATTATGCACGAACGTGACAAATATTAATTTGAATTTGTAGATGTTGAATTTATTTGACATTTAAATGAATAGGCATTATTTAAAATGAGGAGTTTTTATTCACGGCACATCCTAAGATTTCTTGCGGCACACCGTTTGGTATATGTTAATTTAGAGAAGTGCTCTGCAACCTTTTGTCTTCCACGGCACACTACACGTCAATATTTATAGAAATGCGAAAGATTTATCATCGACCCATTTGTTAAAACTCATTCTTTCTGTATTGTTTAATTTATTAACGTACTGACAATTTAATCTGACCTCTGTCAGAACTGTTGCATTCGTGTGATAGTATTCCTGAAGATGCCGAAAGGCGAAACCAGGGTCGTTAGTGACAAAACATGTGAAATCGTATAAAGTTTTAACAGTTCATAATTGATATTGAAATTCCATCAAGCACCTTCAGTTGATATCACAACAATTCAAATTTGAAGACATAATTATTATTACTTCCCCGTGAACTTCCGTTCTTTTGTCTTCACAAAAAAAAATTTGAATGTATACACGTATTATTTGATTTATTTATTTTATTATAAAATACGACGCGGCACACCTTGCATCGTTTGATGGCACACCGGTGGCGGAGCACTGATATAGAGCAGTGCACGGCAATATTTTATCCCCGTCGGCACACGAAAACTTTCCCCGGATTTCTGCGGCACATTACAGTCAAAAAGTACATTTAAAAAAAGGATATTTTTAATTGTTTTACTTTTTATGAAATATTTATATTGTAAATGGATGGTATAGATGTCAATGTGTAACATGAAGATGTCTTTACGTTACTCGGTGAGCACATTACGAAACACCGCAATACAACGAACGAGCTTGTTTTTCGCTAACATTAATAGGCGAAGCCACGTACAACTCGATGCAGATCGTTTGGAACATGCAGCTATAAAGGTTACGCCCAAATGACATTTCACCAACAATAAAAAATGAGCTTGGTGCTATTACTTCAACGACATAGAAATATTGATTTTAAAATTTTTTCAATGGTCCTAGAACTATATGACTACTTAATCTGAAATCGTGTTAAAAAAACAAAGACCACCTGGGGGTCAAACAAACGAATCTAATTAAAACAAATCAGCCCTAAAATTCTTCCCAAACCATCAATCATACACAAAAAGCTTTTTTTAGTAGAAATATTATTGAAACATCTTTGTCTTATTGTCATCAGTGCCGTAGCAATAAATTAGTGTCACTTAAAACAATATTAAATGTAGTAAATATAACAACTAGTTGGTACAGATTATAAGGCAAATAAAAAATACTTCAAGACATATGTTTTCTGGTAAATTTATTTGCAAAATTCAGTAGATTGAAATCCGGACCCCACTTCTTACTAGGCCTTCATTGCATGACTCTGCTATGAAGTGACTATGCCGTAGATTGTAACATAGTGACATATACTAAGCCCCCCAATAACGCGAGTACTGACAGCGCGTTTTTGTATTAATTTTCAAACGAGTTTTTCGTTTTTAACGTACACGTATGTTATCTGAAAGAAATAACGTCTCCTCTGATTTTGTATGAGTGTAGTTTCTCCGACAGCCCCTTTTTGAATAGCACGCCCTCAATCTACTGCGCTATCGCAGAATTTACTGTTCTCATAATCAAGTCAAATACTAAAAACAACTCAACATCGCCCCATATTGAGAATCGTTGTTTTTACTTTCAGGGGTCGAATGATATTTTTATTGTATTGAAGATGGTTTTGTTTAATTTACAGTGGTTACTTGATCTTTGTTACGTTTTTAAAGCAATAAAGTAATAATTTGTTAATTTTGTAATATATATATTTAATAAATAAAATTATCTTTTAATAGTAATATATCCGATTCATTCATCTCAGATATTATAAACTGAACGATGCTTACGATGAGCGAAACTTGGCCTGATCATAAAGTATACTATTGAAATAATTACTAAAAATGTTTTTTTATTATTTAAAATATCATGCTTTTCCACCTAGTAGTGACAGTTAATGCCTTAAAAGGTTGCCATCTTTTTGCTTTTTTTATTTCGTCTATAAGAGAAAACCACTGCAAAAAGGAATGAATAAATGTTTCTTCACATTTAAGGAAGGGTAGCGGTCAAATGCCCTTCTCCTGGACCTCCAAATGATGTTCATGTTTAGATCAAGAGCCACATATAGGACTTTGGCAATTTGTATGCAAACATAGATTTTCTGCGCTCATAATATATTTTTTAAATTATTAATACGTCTTGTATTGAAAATTACATAACAAAAAAATATATTAGTGCTAAAAAAATGAACATTTTGTCTATAACCTATATAAGCAATCATTTAAAATAGAAAAACCCATCACGTGTATTCGTATAACGTACAAAAATTCTAGCTGGGTTTGCTCGTCCCCATAAACAACTCGCCCGTGTACGCCGCACAATTGGACATAATGTGTAATCGAGCCTGTCTAGAATGGACTGTGTTCTGTAATCACCCCCTATTTTAATGAATAGTGTCAATGTGTACGCCCTTTGCTTATTTCAGTGATGACCTCATTTTTATCATTATGTAAGATGTGTAGCATTAACGCTAAGAGCCTAGGTGCCAGGTATATATATTATTTGTTAAACGACAATTTAATATCACTTGAAGTCGATCCAAAGAAAGGAGATCTGAAAGTTTTGATTATTAAATGTAAGCATTTAAATTTGATTTTAGTGTTGTCGAGACTTGAACTCAACTGATGTTGAATCGAGGTCGATTTATGTTGTTAGTTAACCGTACAAGACACCTGAAATATGAATTGTTGAAACTTTGTACGATTCTATATATGATAACTATATATTTTGTATGTGTTGTATGTGATATGTATCTTTATAGATATTAGTTGTTATTAACGGCCCGGCATTTCAGCATTTCAGGCATTCTTTATCATACGGATACAATAGATTTACTTCGGTTATTTACAAGAGAAATTAATTACAAAGGAAAACACATACTCCAAGACTAGGATTCATATATAAATCTGAAATAACTTTCAAAACTATTGATTTGATTATAACGACAATCAATTGCTATAATATACTTTTAAATTTTATAAATAATAAATATCAATAATAAGTCTCTGATCAAAGGATTTTACAACAAATAATAATAAATTATTATTTAAATGCGATTAAGTACTCAGATAAATTTAAGCTTAGTGATTGTTTATTGCAAATTGGTGGGTAACGTTGGGATTAAACATCAAGTAACGTAATATAGGAATTAAATTAATTAGATTGTCGACTCATCGAACTAATCAATCGTAAGATATATTGCAATGTAGAATAAGCGAGGTTATACTGATCGTTAAGAATATAAATTGAATTTAATTAAGTTCTTTTTATTTATACAATTTCTTGATTAAACAATTAATGATCCCTCGTGTTTTGATGCAATAATTTAATATATTCATCCGCGTTAAATGAATGGAAAATGGACTTATTTCTACATTAATGAAGCAAGTTTTCGTATTTGATTGTGTAGTAAATTTCTTATCAATTATTACAATATACTTTTTAGGTTGAGTTATGTCAGAATAATCTTTTCTCGTTACCAAAAACATGATAATAATAGCCTTTAATAATTGAGTCGTAGGAATAATGGAGGTCGCGTGACATCCTTCAAAAATAATGTTACCCTCACAAAAAAGGTGTCTTGTCATTCTTACATCATATTCAATAAAAATACACACATTGACGCTAATGCAAAAAAAGGTTTCTCTCATTTTTATAACCAAGTGTCGGATAATAAATATAGTTTGATGGTAAGTATTATACTAAAAAAAGTATGGCGCTACGCCTTGTTTCAAAACACAATAATATTACACCCACTCTTGGATTGAGGTTTTCTACAATGTTTAAATAATATGTCCATATAATACGACAGTAAAAACAAAGAAAAAAAAAGAGAAATTGTATGATTCGCACGATTTTTACCTGAAGAGTTTTCACAGTACACTTTTTCATAACATATAATGCAGAAGCGATAGGAAAATTCATTTAAAATGGCGAATGAAGATAACAAAAGTATGATTCCTAATTTCTGGACCACCCAATTCATAATTAGCCATGGTTATTTCGTTGTTAAGGTTCTCCAGATTTATCGGTTAGTTGAGTCTTGTATGTAAATGTGGTAATTTGATTTGAGATCCTGATCATATATATTGAGAATATCCCAATATTGACAACGGACAGGGAAAATAGATCAAAACCATACAACTTTCACTCGGTCCTGCAGACTTTTCTGACAAATTACGAATGAAGATAACCGAAGTTTTGACTACTAATTTCTGAACTACCCAAACCATAATTTGCCATCGTTACTTCGCTACTAAGTTCTTTTAGCTGCATTCAAAGAGTTCGCTCCGTCCTGAAAATGGAAAACAAATGGAACTTAATTTATGAAATTTTAATTATTTACAAATTCGATTATCATTTTATTTAATTTTAAACACTTGATCGCATGGCACCAAATCTTGAAGAATTTTTTATAGCTTTCCTGGAAAAATCGAAACACGCATATCGTTGTTGCGCGCTGGAATATACGGTATAAAAATAGTGAGGTTAGCGGTGGGTACAGTGTTGAATAACCTTGAGAATTAATATTATATGTATTACGGTGATGCACTAAATACAGCGGAGTAAAAAAGTTTGAAGAACAAAAACAAAACACGATTATAACAATCCAGAAGTCAAGGGGAAAATAAAGCATTTTAAGCATTTGACTCTTCATGATTTAAACACATATAAAATGAATTTAAAAAATAATGCATATAAATATGTTTAGTTACTTACATAATCAATATTGGGTACGGCTATTTGCTGGCGTGGCTCAGGTAAACGTGTCCGTCCGATAATGCGATCACAGAAAAAGCTAAAAACTCTGACTGCTAAAAGTTTTGTTTTTAGACGTTCCGATCATTCCTGAAGTATATGACAGAATGTCTTTTAAAACTTGTTGGGTTGTTTGAACAACTATTAAATATAGATCTTATTATATAATTGATTTTACAGTGGATGATCGAATAACAGATAGTTCGAATTGCGAACAAATCGGAAAACGAACATAATCACGAAAGCTTTTTGTGTTCAGACAACGAATATATATTCGGATAACGAACTTCAACAATCTTGCTAATCCATTTATTCTATATATAATATTAAACTAAAAGACATTTTAATGCGGCGTGCTTTTGACTCGGTCCGTGATGTTATTCATTTCCAGGACGAAAAATCTATTAGCCTTCTAAATATATATAGTACATTCGCGTTTTCCTGGCTCTATCGTTTATTTTCATCCGCATTGTATACAATCAACAAGTTAATTCGTTTTATGAGATCGTAAGCGAATTATTTTTTGCTGATTTTTACAATTTGATCCTTTCCAACAGCATGTGCCTGGCAAACGTTACAGATAAGTTGATAACTAACCCCTCCCAGATGTCATTAAACATTGCCTTAATTTAAATTCATTTAGGTATGTAGGTAGCAAAATAATTAATTTAGTTTGTAGCGTAGCGAATAATTTGTTTTCGGGAGAGGAGAGCAGGGCTGCCAATTTCAATTAACTCACTAAGATCCTTTATTTATTTGCCGTGATTTTCGGGATGGCAATAAAGATCGGTATTCATTAACGGGCGTATCTTATGATTAAAACTGACATTATTCACGCTTTATTGACATACATTGTTTCGGTTTTGTGTATAATTACAGAACTAAGTATGCACATTGTACTATACTTGGAATTTTAATACAGTATTGTATCACATTTTGTCACACCTTTTAGCGCATATTTATGTATTTTTTAGATTCTTAAATTGTTAAACGTATACACAGCTATTAGTTAATGTGTAAATATATTAAAATCGTTTGGAGTATTATTTGTAATCTTTCAAGATAATCTCCAAGAGAAGAAATATCACAAACACATAAGTAAACACTAAGGTCTCAAATTAAATAAAAAAAAACAATTTTGATGCTAAATTTGAGCTTAGATCCACCTGATTTCTAAGCTAACTTACTTACAACTGCACCAGGGGTCAAGAGTTTTACCACATAAACTATACAATAAAAGATTCTTATATTATTGATGCTTTCATGAAATTAATTATTATCGTAGACTTAGAATGAGAATCTACGACACTGATAGTGTTTGATGGAGTTTCAACATCGAATTTGAATTCTTGAAACTACGTACGATTCCAAAAGATTTGTCACTCACGACCGGCTTTGACCTTTCAGCATCTTCAGGCATTTGATCTCACGGATGCAATAGATCTGACGCATTAGCGAAACCTGAGTCGTGAGTCGCAAAGCTTGGGGAATTGTACATACTTAGTTTTGACAATTCATATTTGATGATGCAAATTACTGGTAAAAGTTGTAATTCTTGAAGCTTGAATTCCAAATGTATACAACGCCATATTCATTATTTATGGTAGTTTAAATAATAAGACGCAACGTTTAGTACTATTTACAATTTTTATTATTAAGATCAGGACCGGTTAGCTCATTACAAGCATTATCAAATAATACAAAACAAATGTAATTTATGATATCGACTGAAGGTGCTTGATGGAATTTCAATATCAAATTTGAATTGTTGTAATTTTGTACAACTCCACATGTTTTGTCACAAACGACCCGGGAATGTTCCTATAAATAATGACTTTAATATATTATATGTACGATGCTTACTGTTTATTTTACGTCAGTTGGGTTGCATCCGTGTGATGGAATATCTGAAGATGCCGAAGGGCGAATCCCGGGTCGTTTGTGACAAAACATGTGGAATTGTATAAAATTACAACAATTCAAACAATACAAATAGTTTAAGAAAAGAAAATATTTTACATTTAAATATAAAAAGTATTATCTGAATGACGCAAAATAGTATACAAATACAGTGTTGAGGACCTTTTAAAATTAAATTTCTTTTAATTTATAATTACTAAGCTGGTTTTATTTTTGGTCAATTAGTAACTAAAAACTGTTGATTTGCATTTTTGGCAACCCTATCCCAAAGAAAATATAAAACGTACGCAATAATATTTATGTATGTAGATATTTTTTAAGTGCCGCAAGGCTCGTAGGCAATTGAGAAAGCCAACTTGCTAAGATGTCGTGGGCAATAAAAAGTAATTAAGTTTATTTTTTAATAATATCCTTATTTGGCGAAAATTTGTTTTTTTTTGGTTTTAGGTTTAAAAAATGCTTACAACTGTAAACACTAACTCATAAATATAAGCTTTTAATGAAATAATATATAAAACATAGAAAATTAATTGACCCACAAAATGGCATTTGTGAGGCTTTAAAACTATTTTTACTTTCCATAACTAAGATCCTGTATAGCGGTTTGTTAGTTTCCTATAATTTATTTCTATGGTCAGTATAGGTGAAGTATTAATTTTTATTACGCACATATATGATTTTGTATGTCAAAGATTTGATTGTTGAAATCAACATACAGTAAAACCCTGATTACATGTTTTTGAAAATGTGGGATTTTTTTACTGTCGGTTCATAACATATTTTTATTTAAAATTCGTCAAAACTAATTTATTTCACTTTTAACGTGTTAACTTTCACTTCTGGGTGAAGTGCATTGTATTGAAATAAATAAAGCATGTATTCAGTCCGTTGATAATACTCACGACGATAGAAACCGGTCCTGATATTTATTGTTGTAAATATAAGTTATAAAAATAGATTTAAATATAAAATTGTTGCAGTTCGTGCTTAATTTTTTTTACAATTATTTTTAACCGAAAACAAAATATTTAATATGTATACACAACCCTGAAGCGTATAAAAACTAGACAACTGGTGATTTATTTACTCAATTTACGGTTCATTTAATAATAATCTATAGTGAAGTGCATATCCCACACACACACACGGTCACATATTTAACAGGCACTCCATTTTTCAAGCCAACATGTATTAAGCTGTATGCATTGTCATTATAAACCAGGGCTGTGAAGTCGGAGTCATGGAGTCACGGCGTTTTGTCCAGAGTCGGTATTGTGAAAAACTAGGGAATTTTTTTAATTAAACGATTTTCAAAAATATCTCAATGAACAAGAAAAAATAAATGGTCCTTATTTCCCTTATTTTATTTGAGTCCCAATTTAGTAAAATTTGGCTGTTTGCCGGATTGGTTGGTTGATTTTTATTTATATGTAATACAATAGAAAAGGCAAGAAAAAACCTGATAAAAATAAACATTTTTTTGTCGGAGTCGTGTTGTTGGTCAATTTCGGAGTCGTATTATTTTTAACAACCCCACAGCCCTGAAAAAAATATTGAAAATTCACGCTAACGCTCTTTTGCCTTTTTATAGTTGATATATATAAAAAAGAGTTTTTCATATATGTATATAAGATCGATCTATACACATTTGTGTGCTAGGCGATTGATTTTATCAATTTAATTGCATAATTTTATCTCTAGCCGATCTATCTCGAGACAATTTAAAGGCAATAACTGGTAGATGCTCCATGTCTGATTTTATTATGTTTGCTTTTTCCTATCTAGCGCAGGCTGGAGATTTGCCTTTATTGATTTTAATAGTCATATTACGGTGTTTGTTTTCAAGACCTAGGTTATAGATGACGGTAATATTTTCAACCTTTCAAGCCGTTCTCACACGTTTTGAGTTCATATGTTGATAATATCAACTTACTGGCTGCTAACATCTCAACTTTTGAGACGGCATATATTGTAATAGTGTACAGTCAAACATCCTATAACGTTCTCTGCAATAGCGAATGCGGCAATTTTTTCGTAAGGTGGTACCTAGCGAATTTAGCCTATAATAGCGAATTTTCTGCAAAATGCAAAATTTTCAAGGTCGAAATAGAATGTTCGTAAAATTTTTATTTTGTATATATATAAGAATATAAAAAGGGTCAACGTTCTTAGCATCCGCGTTTGTAAAAAAAAAACTAAATATAGATCAAGGTCATAATATAAAAATTGCAAAAAAGTTGAATTGGTGAAATCTTTCATTTCGTAAAACAAAAATTACAAAAACTTTACCTCAAAAATTTTATGGGCTCTTAACCTGCTATAAGGAACCCTCTTATAGCGTTGGTATAGGAACTGCGTTATTGGAGGATTGACTGTATAAAATATAGAGAAAAATAATATTATTGATTGAATTGGCATTCACTTGGTAGAACTCCATTATAACACGATGAAAAAATAGCAATGTATTTTAGTTCTACAAAATTATTTTTAACAAATATAGTTGATAGCTATTTTGTTTTAAAAATAATATTAGTTTTACGTGTAGCCATTTAAGTCTATTAATATCGTTGAAAAGTAATTAAAAATAATACAGTAATTTTATATGAAAAACAGGCTATTTTCAGACACTGTCAAATTTGTATCGAGCTATAGTTTATGCCAGGGGTGTTCAAACAAGCTTTTAATCCCAAGGTCCACGGTGACGTCTCCATTAAGTCCCAAGGATTATCGTTTTGAATTGTGTACTTGCCGGCCTTTATTTTGAAGACCACTGGCTTACGTGATAATTTCTATTCACAAGAATCCCGATCGATTTTTGTCGCATTCATTGTTTTTCCGCATACTTATTTCTAAGCGATCGTTAAAAACGACAGATTGCGAATTTCATGTATTTTAAAGAGGTAACAAATTTGTTATTAGGATCACAATTACTCCGTCTAAAGAGCTGACATACTAACATGCTAACATCCTTCAAGTAAACAATAAATCATTTATTAAATGTAGAACGTCGCATCAAAAAAACTGCATTTGGTTTTACCACGGCAATAAACGATTTTTTTTAAATAATGTATTAGGTGACCTAGTTAAAATTCTGTATCTGGAGCATTCGTTTGCTTTTCTGACAGCTTAGTTTTATGCGACTTCGGGAATATTGGGTAAGTGTTTTGGCTAGTGACTTTCAAGAGGCAATGAAAATAAAATAATAGACAGATTATTCAGGTTCTTTTCTTATGCTAGCAATACCAAGCTCGAATTTCAATTGCGTCACGTTGCTAAAAATTGTCTATAGACAATTGGCATGATAATTGTGTTACGTCACGAAAATGACCAGTAACATTGATTTTTATTCTTCTTGAAATTGTATTATGAATTTAAAGATTTGGGCACGACATAGTTTTTTATTATACAAAAGCATTTATTTCAATAACTCTGATTATGGACATTGATTTTTCACTACACCTCGACGTGTAACTTTTAAGTACATGGTCACACTTTTTTGCATTACTGTACGACAGATTGAGACAGATATTTTGTTATTAGCATTAAATATAGCAACACCAACATTACACAGCTCAGCCTTAGGATATTGAGCACTAACACAGAAAATCAAATATATACAGTGAATATAAATAAATATGTGTGCTGTTTGAAATTGAAAATATTTAACCCTCTAACTGTTAATGTCTTGACTATTGAGACAGCCGATTGCAATATGTTGATAGTTGATATTAAAAAAAAAGAGTATGAATCTTTGCATTGAAATATAGTCTGATTTGTCCTGATCATCACAAAAAGTTTAGTTAACCCACTGACTGCTAATGCCTCAACTGTTTGAGACGGTATTGATAGCTGATACTCAAATATAAAATAGTGTTTTATGTACAAGTAAATTTATGAATTAAATTATAGCATGATTTTTCGGGATAATGTTCACATTTTTTAAAAATTATTTTAAATAATTGTTTTGAATATTTAATACCACAGCAGGGAATGGGTTAACTCCAACATATTTGTATTCTTTTTTTTTTGAAATATCTTTATGCGACTCAACAGGGAGGGGGTTAATAATCAAACAGCTGTTTATCTTTGAGTGTTTGATAAAAAAAAAGTCATAAATCTTTTTGATAAATAAATATTCTCCATATATTTCACACTTAAATGCACAATATTTCACGCAGATAATGTTTCTTTTCAAAATGTTAGATTAATTATGATAATATTATTATTTACAATAATTGTTAAGATTGTACAAATATATGTACATAATAATATAGAAAAGCAGTTGTCATCATAGACAAGTATACTATATGTTGTCATCATGGTTCAGTGTTTCCAACAGTCAGAAACAAAAATTATTAGACTTGCTTTGCAATGCTATGTGAAATTAAGCCATATATAGTGAATCATTCGAGTATTGTTGTAGGTAATAACAAAAACACAGTGTTTAGTATAATTTCTACAGTTTCATATTTTTAAGATAAGGACCAGATTCTCTCAATTTATTATTAAATGATGGAACACAAATTAGAAACAAAGTTATTTAAGCAAAATTTTCATTTTAAAGATATCATATTTGAATATTTCAATATGATTTGTAACCTTCTCAAAACATGGTGCAACGAAAATTATTTTATCAAGCAATCGAATATTAGGTGTGGAAAATTTTGGGGTGATATCAAATAGCTGTCAACAAAATAATAAAATTCTTGCAGAGCTGAAATACATTGCTATTTTTACCCTATTATAATGGAGTCTATCAAGTAAGTGGCAACTCAAATAATAGATCAATTAAACTTTCTCCATTCCCCTTTATTGTACCATTTACATGAGATAAGTTCAATAATCCCACAAAATCATTGATTAAAATTTTACAATACCAGTGGTATATTTATCTCTTCTAAATCCATCAGGAATTTCTGAGCAGTAAATTTTTCCAATTATATTTAAATGATGAATTGTTCATGAGAATATTTTTCTCATTATGGTTGAATGTCATTCATTATTAATAAATCAGTGGATATTTCAAAATTATGATTTCAATTAAACTACATAATTCTTAATTCACCTCATTTAAAACTGTTTAATGACTCACTTTTAAATAGTTAACTGTCAATGTTTGGTGGAAAGGCATTATATTGAAATAATAAAGACAATGTTTAGGTCTATTTATTTCTAAAATTTTATACATTTTAGCATTATCCACTTGTAATGAGCGAAACCAGTTCTAATGTTAGAAATATTGAATTGTGGAAGCACTACTAAGCATTGTGTGTATATTATTTTAAAGTTGTTTATATTTAAAATCGAAATTCAAAATGGAAGCCAACGATGTTGACTTTAACACCATGGACCCCATGAAAATATACTATTGGTAAAACGATCATATTGTGCATACAATTGATGCAGGTGTTTATTGATTAATTAATAATGCTCGTGGTGAGTGAAACCGGTCTTATGTAATTGAGGATGTATTGAGAGGATTGAGGATAAAGTACTAAACAGTGTGTTTTTGTTATTAAAATATTGTATAAATGCCAGTTAGAGTGTGTCTGAGTACTAGAATACCTGAAGATGCCAAAATGCGAATCATGGGTCATTAGTGACAAAACATATGAATATGAGCCAAATTCGCATGATTGAAATTTGTTAATAACATTCCATTGAGCATTGTCAGTCAATGTCTCAATAAAACCATAACTCAGTTTAATTAGGTAAAAATACCATTGTTTTGAAATCTAAAAGAATATAACCGATGGCTATTTTGGCGTTATATCATTCTTAGAACATAATAGTTAAAAATAAGAGTTAGAAAATGATAGTAACTACAAAATCCATTTAAATTTGTAATGTAAGTAATTATGCTTATTTTAAAATCAAATTTGAATGAATGTAGGCACATAATAGATTTTGGTCCATTTATTCGAAATCATGTGAAAATATTGATTTACTTTTATAACTTGGCTGTGTGGAGAAGTGGGAACTAAAATAATCAATCTAGGGCTTGTAGCTGTCAAACATAAGCTTGCAAGTCTCATGAAAGTGGTTTTTCTTTGTAACACTGTGGAAATAAATACTTTAGACAGTGTCAAGTGTCTTGACAAAAATCCCTCAAAATGTGCATTAGGCTATATTAAAATTCTGACAGTTCTGTGAAAAAAGCAAGGCTTAAATGATAATTTCAAGCAATAACACTGTGGATTGAATGATACCTATGAAAAGTTGAACGTATTATGACAGCTTTATTTACTCCCTTAAAGCTAGCGCCCTCTCTAATCAAACAACTTATAATGGTCAATCTATAGTGATCTAAATGTTCTTACGAGTTAGTGTAAGGTTGTGTGTTCAAGAATATATTATGGTATGACATTATTTGTTTTGGAAATTCTCCATTAGATGTCAGTCAAAACTTATTTGTTTCTCTTACTTCAGGTCTGGTAAAGTTGGGAGTGCACTGCGTCCTGGGAAAAAAAGTCGCCATCAAAATCATCAACAGGGAAAAGCTCAGCGAGTCCGTCCTGATGAAGGTAATTGAAATTCGTCTTGTTAACATTGAATAGATTCTGAATACAAAGGTTTGATGGTTTGTCAAAACCAGTCAGGTCTGTAATTGAGTCACCAATGCTTTTGAGGAATTATCCTTTTTTTTGTCTCCGTAATCATGTGTTCAAATTCTCGATTAGAAGCTATCAAGCTTTGATTTTTGGCATAAACCTTCCGACTGCTTATTTCTCAACTGTAATTGGTGTTGGAAAATCCTTTATGTGGTTCAGCGGGGAAGAGGTTAATAAAAATACATAAATACTGGTCTCAGGGTAGGATAGAAAAATATCAACTGGTCCGCAAATCAAAAATGTTTGAATAGCACTGCTTTACACTGCTCAGCAGAGAACGGTTCAACAAAAAGCAGTTGCTACGTATTAAAATTTGAAAACTTATGTATCTTTATAAACAACAGCTAAAATAGTTTCAAAAACGCTTTGTGTGCCATTAGTTAGTATAATAAAAGGTTTGTGTTAGTGGTCATTCATTTTAAGCCATGGTTTCCGGATGTTATGGAAAAGTACCTATGTACCATAGATGTCAGAATAATGAGGAGTGGGGTATGAATGTATAGATCCTGCAGTACTGAAAAGATGATGAGACAGTCAATGATGGAATGGTTTGATAAAGTATTCTTGTTGTATTTTACAGGTGGAGCGTGAGATTGCCATCATGAAGCTGATTGATCACCCGCACGTATTAGGTCTCTCAGATGTCTATGAAAATAACAAATATCTGTAAGTATTATATTTTAGATTGGTGAGATATCTTTTTCAATTAAGTTACATTAATTTTCAGTCACAAAATTATGGTCCAATAAGCATTGTCAATTGATGCAGAAGATTCATGGGGGTGCTATTTATAAAATTCTCACACCGATAAATTTGTGATATTTATAAATCAAAAATGATACCAAATAATACTCATTCAGTGACATAAAATGTAATGTTTGTTCATTAGCATATTACACTTGACAGCAATTGCGTTTTTATTATTAATTATTGAGTCTTCTAAAAAAAAGATTCTCTATTCTCAACTTATCTTCAAATTAAACATTATACTTCTGATTCTCAACTAGTATGCTAACATTCTTGTGAATAATCTTCTGACTGATAATGTATCAACTATTGAGACATCTGAATGAAATATATTGACAGTTGGATAATTCATAATAAAACTATCTTAAATGGGTCACATCTTTCAAATAAGAGTTAATAGTTGTATTGAAATATTGTGTTGATACCAATACAATGAAAATGTTTTCCAATGGAATATCCTTTTTTTGGCTTAGCAGAAAATAGGTTAAAGTCTTAATTCTCTCGAAAAATTGCATGTATATAGAAACAATCAAGGTTATTTATTGTGTTTTAAAATGACAAACGAATATTAAGTTATCACCCCTACTTAAACCATTATTGATTTCAAAACTGTCACGTAATATCTAATTTTTGTATTAAATTATAGCTTGAATTTTTAGATTTTAGACTTGAATAGAATTTTTCTTATGATCTCAATATTTTTTTTTAACACTAGCATTACTAAATATTTTTTTTAGTATTTAATGTTGGAATATCCATTCAACAGAGAATGGATTAATGTTCAAAACATTTATTATAGCTGTTTATTGATGTCCCTATTTGGGTTATTTATTTTTTGAGAACGCTTGTTCTGAACATAATTATTTACATATTTGACATTTAGTTTTGAAAAAACTTATCATGCTAGACAAGCTACAATATTATGTGAGACAATATATATTTTACTCTAATTATTGTTTCTGACAACAGCTAAATGTAAATGTTTTTAGAGTTAAATACTAGCTATTTTTATAATGGAATTTTGAAAAATATTTTTTTTAGTTGGTAATCTTAATCTACCCAAAAACACTTTGAACGTCTGTCATTGTGACGATTATCTCAACGATGAATCAGGTTTCAAAAATTAGTATTTGTTATTTATATTATTAAACATTATATATTTATAAGGAATTAAATTATTAGCCAACGACCGTACCACGTTGTAAGCGCCGGCTCTCGTGCGATCACCGAAGTTAAGCAACATTGGGCGCAGATAGTGCTTGGATGGGTGACCGCTCGGGAACACCGAGTGCCGTGTTCTCTTGGCTATGGGAAGGAAAACCCAGACAGAAAACCGAACACCAACCCGCCTGGGCAGCGTGGTGTTGCTATGTCCAAACCCCCCCTGAAAAAAAAAAAAAACAGGGGGAGGCCTTCATCCAGCAGTGGATCGACCCCGGCTGATGATGATGATGATGATGAAGGAATTAAATTATCCAAACAATTATTGGTACAGTTGCTAAGTAATTAATTATTGTTTTATTAACCTTTTAGGTACCTTGTGTTGGAGCATGTATCAGGTGGTGAACTTTTCGACTATCTTGTGAAAAAGGGAAGACTCACGCCAAAAGAAGCTAGGAGATTTTTTAGGCAGATCATATCAGCCCTTGATTTTTGTCATAGTCATTCAATATGGTTGGTTTAATTTATAATAATAATATTTCTTTTACGTTTTCAGTTATCCAATCAACATAATGAAGTCTGAATGTAATGATATGGGAAATATTTTCATCTGTATATGTATTTTTTTTGCATTAGATAATATTTATATACACTAATGTTAAATCTAAAGAGATATTAATTAAGACTACTTAGATTAGACTTTATAAGACTATTATAATAGTGCATTTATATTGCATAATTTCATTTCGAAAGCATTTCTAAAAAGTTACTATATTTTTGAATTCCCTAAAAATAATATGAACCTATCATGGTAAAAAGGGAATCACTTTTATTTTAACCGACTGTCGAGTCATTTGCTCTAACCTCCATTTTAGATTTTCTCATATGCTACTGAGATAATATGAAGGTTCATTTTAATATGAAATTAAAATAGAAAATCGCCATTATTCCACTTAGTGTGTCAAATGTGAAAAATGACAAAGTTATCAATTACAATTTTATATTTCAAATGAGCGTCCTCTGAGTTACTACCGAATCCATCAAATTGTTTTAATTAATTATAATTGATAATTTTGTTATATCACTTAAGGTTTATTTTATAAAGAAGCCAATGATATTTTTTAGCATTTGGAAGCCATTTGAAACAACTCTTAACTCTCTTTTATGACTGGTGAATTTCATATTATAATGTAAAATAAATTCTCAAAAATATAATGTATTGTAAATTGTTTCACTGTTTATAAACAGCAGTAGGAACAAAAAATTTTATATTTTTCAAGACATATAATGTTTGAATGGTTTCAGTCACAGAGACCTGAAACCCGAAAATCTTTTGCTAGACGAGAGGAACAACATCAAGGTGGCTGACTTTGGTATGGCATCCCTTCAACCTGCTGGTTGTTTATTAGAGACATCATGTGGATCACCTCATTATGCTTGCCCAGAAGTTATCAGGGTGAGTAAAAATACCACAATCTTAAGAATTGTAACCAAGCAATACTCAGATTGTGATTAGTTGTAAAGATTTTTATTTGTCAATGTTTTTGACATTTGTCAACTTGATTACAAGAATACAGGGATACTTAAACATTAATTTACATTCAAGTAGAATGGCTGTCACAGGGATGGGTCTATATATATTTTTTGTGATAGGCCTTGAAGTATTTTCATGTGAAATATATATATTTAAAAAAAAATGTTGCACAATACTTTAACAAGAGGCAAAATTCATGGATACCATTTTTTTTTTGTATGGCAGCCCTAATAAAATAGCCTTGAGTTATTGTTACATTTTAAAAAATTTCAATAAAATCTATAAAACCAACATATTAAATGATTTTCATTGTATTTATGTATTGTTACATTTTCAAAAAATAAGTTGTAAGGAGAAAGGTTGTGCTCTTGACTAAAAGCTAGAAATGCTTCATTAAAAGAATATCTATATTTAACATACCATTGTGTGTAAGAAGAAATTTAAGATTAAATCAAGACAGCTGAAATAATTATCATATGAAATTATGGTGAGCAAATGTACAGTGAAGCATTCGAGTTGTATATACTTTGACATTTCATTATATGTGATTTTATTTAAGATAGATTTTCAATATTTGAAATTTTACTTGTTGAAAAAGTAGTCTTAGAGAAGAAAGGGGCTTTGTAAATGCAGAACAATTTTACTTCTATTGTATAATATAATTTTGGGAACTTACAATAGAACCAAATATTCACACAGGAAGTTCTTTGACATGTAATTTCAATTTTTGATTAGCAAAGTTTGTGGAGTTTGTGACCAATCTACCATCTTTGAGAATCCTCGTGAACGGCTTTAACAAATTTTACACCAAATTTCAAAGATTGGACTAGAGATCTTTGTTGAATATAATAATTTTACTAGTAGTTTTTTGACTAGCTTATTTTGTTTTTTTTCTCTCTTAACCCTTTAATCTGTCATAAATATTATTATAAAAGATTTTAGAAGTTGTATATCTCAAATGTGACTTATAAATTTCAGGGTGAGAAATATGATGGGAGAAGAGCTGACGTATGGTCATGCGGGGTAATATTGTACGCCCTTCTGGTTGGAGCCTTACCGTTTGATGATGATAACCTTCGGCAGCTGCTGGAGAAAGTCAAGAGGGGTGTATTTCATATTCCTCATTTTGTTCCACCTGATTGTCAAGCACTGCTGAGAGGAATGATTGAAGTTAGCCCTGACAAACGACTTACAGTAAGAAATATTATTGTGTCAATAACAACTAATTTGATTGATATTATTATTCAGAGAATAGCGCATATGACATAAATTAGGAATCGCCAAACTTATAAACGCGTTGGATCAAAATTTAAAAACATCATATTGACTCCATTCTAGGGGAGACTTTTTTTCTATTTTAATGTTTCTAAATTCAGTGACATCTTAAAATTACAGTAAAATATACAGCTGTTGTGGTTATTTCTGGAGAATGGCAGATAAAGAATCTTCTTGTTAGACTATAATAAAGAACAATTTATTTTCTGTATAGAGCATGAGACAGTACTATAGGAGTATTTAGAAAACAACTTTTGTAAATAATTCAGTGCTGTGATGTCTTTGTGAAATAATCATATGTTATTTTGTGAATACATAGATGGTCGCTAAGTGTGACCTCATTCATAACATAGAAGCCATTTCTATCAATATCATCATTGTTAATTGTGTTGCGTAGAGCTGTCCAATCTCTAGGCAATGTCATGCAGATGGATTCAAGTAAGCTGAAGGACACTTGCATGTCGTTCATTCCTTTTGGAAGCAAAGTAATTATTGGATGACAGGGATTTATGAAAGTGTCACATGGTGACCATTCGCTTAATATAGGGATAAATACAGTCAAATAGAGATGTGTAAAGTATTTATCAAGACCTCTGTAGTAAAAGATGGGACAAAAAAACCGAAGCTAGGATATATTTCGTAATATGTAAAAACTTATACCTAACAATTAAAATATATATGAATTTATTGCTATATTTCAGTTGGCAGATATCAATAGGCATCCTTGGGTAACGGCTGGAGGTAAAGGTGAATTGGAATTAGAGCTACCTATGATGGAAGTTGTTCAGACACATATCATTCCAACAGCTGATGCCATGGACCCTGACGTTTTACAGGTTATTTCATTTGATTTATGTACATAGTCCTAGCTGTGATTTGTTTCATTGTTTTGAAGATAGGAAAATCGCATTGGTTTGTGTTAAGGCGAAACCAAGCTTTAAAATTAATGCAACTGGAAATTTTTTCGAGGTTAATTATAAAAATGTCTTTTAATTTCACATACATCCACCCCAAACTGTTACTTTACTGTAAATATCTACTTTAATGTTGGTCACAATCAACACTCACAGTAATCTGAAATGAAAACGTTTTACATGTTTTGTTAAAGGAAAAAAAAGTATATTAGGTGGCAGTTACATTGCAAATAGGAACTCATTATTGTAAACTATTTTTGATTTTAAATAATATCTGGCAACATTAAATGAAGAAAGAATGTGATTCGACTCGATTTCATCAGTTGTGAATTGATTCTTGCACTGAGATGTAGTCTTTTTTACGCACAAATAAAAATTTGAAGACTTTAGTATGAAATATATTAGAATATATGTACAGAGATATATAAAAGCTATTGCATTTTTTTTTTGTTGTAATATAGGTGAATAAAGCCATTTTTCATAATCATAGTTTTACAAATTGTAAGGATGTATTGTATTTAACACACATTGAATACAAAACTATTTTTTTTTCTCATTTACAGGCGATTTCTAGTCTCGGATGTTTTAAGCACAGAGAAAAATTAATACAAGAACTTCTGAGTCCAAGGTAAAAAAAAACCTGTCATATATATCATTAATCAAAATATAATTTAATGACCATTGGTAATATTTAAGGATTGAGTATTTTTTGCTAATTACTTCAAATATAACAATTAATTGTTTGATTCACTTTTCAATCATAAATATGTTGGAAAAAATTTCTCTACATTTTATAATATATATTTTATAATGCAAGAAGAATGGAATTCCTTTATGAAAAATGATTAATACAAGCAGATTTTATTTTACTCACTTATTTTAATTCTTTGGTTGCTAATGTTTCAGTAATTACATTGAATATAGACCTGGTTATAAATTTGCAGCCATAATACAGAAAAAGTAATATACTTCCTTCTTTTGGAGAGGAAGAGAAGGCGGCCCGCTTTTGAAGATGATACAGACTCACTCCTTAGAAATAGGGCAGTAGAAACCGGAGATCCACCCCGAAAAAGGATAGACACCTGCAAGGTACAATTTTAAATGCAATATGATTATTTTACAGATAGTACACTTAAATTCTGTCTGTGGTGTTATAGTCATGCATTCTTCTGTTATGCATTTCACGTACTCGATTCTCAATATTATATGGCTTTTAACCGGTTAACTGCCAAAAGCGTCTTAAGACGCATAATTTTCTGTGAACGGAGTGCCGCTCATACAAAAATTACATCTTATGACGCGCCGTTTTAAATGGGCTTTTACTAAAGAAAATCAATTATTTAAAATGTACAAATATATTGAACACATAGTGACGACTGGCGCGCTCTTCATTTATTTGGTAAGTTTTATAAATAAACTTTATTACGCTTTCAATAACGATATGTTTAGAAGGTTTTATTTTTGTCGTAAAATTCGCGGCGTGCTGGGTACCACCATACATGTACCTGCCGGCGGTTAACCGGTTAAATAATAAAAACACCATGTTTATTATTATTATTTCCACTATTTAATATTTTTAAGATCAGCTGGTTTCACTTATTGTGAGCATTATCATAATGAAATCCGTCCTCTGGTACCGGAAATTCTGCTATTAAAAATATCAAATTGTGAAATTAGTACCAAATATTGTTATTTTATTATTTGAATATAATGCCTTCCCACTAAGAAGTGATGATTAATACCTTAAAAGTGATGAAAAGCTTCCTTCAAATGAATTTATGAATTTCTTTTTAGGGGCATGGGTGTTTGTGATCTATGGGCATTTGAAAATACATATTTATATAATTTCATATACATTACCTATCGTAGATTTTTATTATTGTAGATTTATTTAGCTCCAATGAATATCTGAGAGATAAAAATTACTACTAGTAATTTATTTTTTATTTATTCAGCAAAACATTGACAAATAAATAAAATTGATATCTAAAAAATCATATAACACTTTTTGTAAAATTATGTAATTTTTTTTCCATAAAAATCCATAGACATAATAACAATTATATCAAGAATAATAATTATGCAATACTTCCAATTCTTGTGGACTTGACTTCTGAGTGTAAAATGTACTTTTGCTTTTATTTTAAGCTTTTTGAAACATTTTGTTTGTTACTTGCTGTTGTGAAATGGATTAGTCACCCATTCATATTAAACCCATTGATTACTTATATCTCACTAGCTGATGTTGATGTTAAAATTATTGTGTACTAGATAATTTTTGTGTTAAAATATAGTCTGCTTGGTTCTGATTAACTCCAAAAATGATTTTTATAATTTCTGTAAAAGTTTTTGAAGTGTTCAATGTTGGAATATCCTCTTCTCAGGTCACCAGTGGGGCAGATTAAGTTCTAACCATAAGTTATCAACAACTAGTAATTATGAAACTTATATATGTTTAAAAGGACTTAATGCGTGTGTCACTTCAAAAACAATGATGATTGGTTTATTACTCTTGATAAAATACTTCTTATTTTTGTTTATTAATATCTTTCTAGTAGTAAGGTATCAGTACATTTAGCGAATATTAATACTTTTGCCGCATTGAATGCACTATTATAATTGTGCTTTCATTTTATGCTCCATGCATTTGAGCATGCAACATTTGAAGTCTTCAGCCATTAAGTAACAATTTTAATTATGCGATTTGTGACGTTGTTGCATACAAAAGGTTAACAAAGTGTTTTATTTTTTACAGTTAAATGGACAGTCGTCTGTGCAGTTTGGTCAAATTAGTGAAGGCTCACCTCTTACTCCTAGAAGACAACAATTCAAGTAAATAAATTTTTCACAACTATTGCAATAAAATTATTGTTACAAAAATAATAATACAACTAGTATTTTAACAAAACGAGTGTTTTTTGACTGTCAATGTTTTATTTTATAGTGTCTTGTCATGTAGACAACCTAGCGGTCGCCGTTCAGGTGAAGGGGGTCGCTCTCCTTCAGCCGCATCGGCGACATCTTCTGCAGCCGCTTCTGCTGCTCACTCTCGTTCTGGTAGTCCTGCAAGATCCAGCGCATCTAGTCCATTACATTTCTCACACCAAGGCAATTTAATTCAACATTTTTATGTTGAATGTTTTAGAAAAGTGATCTTTAAATATTCTTAATTACTATTTTTTAATAAAAATGGCAAAATGATTCATGTATTTAAAGCTCAAACAAGCGAATTGATTATTGGTAAAAAAGATTTTTTTAGGTTATGTAAACAGTTTTTATACATTCTATTAACAGGTCACGCACATTCTCATAGAGTATCATCCCTTGGTGGAACTCCTCCTTCACCTATGTCTCCGCAAACTCACGGTTTGTATACTTCTTAAATTGACAGTAAAATGCTTAGGTCAATCAGCTAGAAATGAAAAATCTAATCCCAAGCTTTCCAATGATTTAATTGAAATCAATTTAGACTAAATAAAAAGATGAATATATTTTGAAAGATATTCTGATCTTCTCCATAATGGTTAAATAAAAATTGAAAACTGTGAAAATTTCTATCCAAAAATAGAGGCTCTTTTATAGCTCCCTTAATTTATGATGTGTTAATTTCAAATCATAAAAAAATTAATGAGTCAATTACTGCATTTGCGATGTAGACTATTTTACAATTATATTCTGTTTAATACACAAATTTTATTGTATACACAAAGTCCACTCAATATTCAGAAAAAATTATCTTATTTCCAGTATAATAAGAAATAAATTTTAAGAATTATTTTCCACAGGCGCCACTTCTTTATCAGCTGGCCAAAGTCCGAGCAGTACTCCCCGGGAACAAATGCCTCAGCATCATCACCAGAGAGCTAATTCCACAGGCCCTACGATCAGCTTGAATATCAGTCAGTTTAAATAATATTTATTATCATAACGACACTCTTAACTGATATCTTAAATACTTCTAGGCAGTAATCCTTAACCTGAAGTGACTCAAAGCGGAATTAAGTAATTCTTTGCTTATTTAAGTCATTTTAAGGCCATTCTCACTGGAGCATTTTTAGTTGATTCAAATAATCGAGAAATATGACAAACCTTTGAAATATAGCTGAAATCGTATTGCGCTTAGAGCACACTTTCAGATTGTGATGTTAAAAAATCTGCCCCTAAAATACGCAAGTTAAGATCTTATGGTATGTTATTTTGGGTTTTAAAGTAGAAGGGTAGTTAAATATTCGAGTCAAATCTTAACTTCATTATTGTCGAAACATAAATACTTATACTTATGTTTCCAAAGTGATGCGGCATATTTGGGTTGTTATCCTGACTGCAGTATATTAATAGTTCTGCATATAACCATGTTAATTCAATAAAGCACATCTGATGCATTTTTGTAGTGGCTGGATAATATTATGTCTTTGACCTCATCGACTGAATTGCACTTTGCGAAAGTCTGTGTATGTATGTATGTTGAATTTCGTCTAATTTTGGATGTCAATATGATCTAAGTGAGTGCGGCAACACTGGTATTATATTTTTCAGGCGGTGATCCTAACGAGGGTGTAATAATAATCAACGAGGGCCACGTGACTGGCCTCTCGGGGACTATGGCTGCCGCTTCCGCCACCGGGAATGCCAGTCCCACTTCTTCGCTCTCTGGCGATACGCCTTCCAGGGGTGAGGCGTCATTCGCAGAAAGACAACATGATTGTTTAGACATGAATGCAAATGCCCCGCTTACCCCTATAGAACCTCATAGCATGTGACTTATTTTCACCAATGGTTTCCATACCTCATTATTTCACTCTCAATATAAAATAATATTTCGAATCTTAATGGCGAAATTGACAGTAGACTGGAGATATATTTGTAAAAAATTATTATCAATATAAAATGTAAACTGATAACATTATTTCAATGGATCAACCATTTTTATCAGTGCATTTCTCTTAGGTTAGGAATTGTTTTGATCATTCCACAAAATTCTAATTGTGCGTAGTCAGTTTGTAACTTTAATGTTTTACTGTAAAATGAGTATTCTGGTTAACTTAAAAAGGGAATTTCAAGAGCTGGTCTTCCAAAATCATAATTCCCAAAAGAGGTTCAACAAATAATGTATAAAAGTCACTGACAACTTTTGAATTTATTTGCATTACTTGCGTAGAATGGATATAGCTCTAAATAAACTAAATAGAGTATTGACATTCCATATGTCACTGTAAAACTAAGATTATTAAATTTGACAATTTTACAGTAAATAGTTAGTTATTCACTTTTCAGAGGTATTAATTATGTAAATCATTATGCAGTAAATTGTTACAGCAATAGAATAAAAAGATAATATTCACTAGCTACCATTATTCTTTACACATTACTAACCTACTTTAAAAATTTTCCAATAGATGTCTTTACACCTTTCTGATTTGCACAAATCCATCTTTCACAATCTCGTGTTGCCTTTCATTTGCTCATCCCCTAACATGCATACTAATATTGCTTCTCATTATTTTATTTCCTCTCTATTTTGTAGGTTCAGACCTGGTTTGCGATGCTTTTTCATCTTTTTCAGTGTATTGTTCCACTCGATTGTTATCCTTACAAAATTTAATATGTTTTAATGATTTTATTATATTTATTGTGTGAAATATATTTCAGTTTGTTTATATATGATTCATACCATCTCAATGTTAGCACATGACTGTAAAAACCTGAAAATTGGTACACGTTCGTTCAATTAATATTCTTTTAAATCATGTGATCATTTTTTTGATTACATTCACAAATATTTTTTGTTCAACATTTTATTGTAATCTGTCCTGTTCCCATGTAAAATTTCTTATCTACGTAAATAATTATGCTACACTTTTTCTGCCAGAAAAGCTATGTAATTCTGTAAGAAATATTATTGCGGATCAGAAAATTCCCAAATATTAATCAGCTCCACCGATGCAGCGAATAATTCTGGAAATTATGTAGGATTTTAAGGTTAATTCACCAAGAGCTTTGTCTGTGGTTATGCGCTTAGAACAACCATTTGTCATATGATTTTTCTTTACTATTATGAGATTCGAATTCTGTGTAAAAAAATAGTTACCCCAATTCGCATCCATGATACTTAAGCATTTCTTTATTCGTAATTAAATTTACTACAGAGCTGCACTATTATAATCTGCACTTAGTTAATTTTTAGAAGAAAAAGAGTTGCATTTTGCAAAGCATATTTACTTTGTTATATTTATATTTCCCAGAGAGAAATATCGTCCAGATGACTTGTTATTATATACGTAATGAATAATGTTTTCAGATGGACGAGAGAGATGTTCACTTCCTGGTAATGCAAGTCAGACCAGTGGAACTAGTGGAATGTTTGGAAATTTGGGTACGTTGACTGGTGAGTGATTTTTTCACGAACCTCTGAATTTTATTTCAGGTATTCTTGTATTTATTTAAGTTGCAAGAGGTTATATAACAATATTTCTTGTAATTCTAGGCATGGTGCTGACTCCGCCTGCTTCTCCTACGCCGCCTCATTGGAGGGCTCGTCTTACCACTATTAAGAATTCATTCCTCGGCTCACCGAGGTTCCATAGAAGAAAAATGCAAGGTATGGTTTTTTCAGTTGCTAAGAGACTTAATGGATTTTAAATATGGATAAATGGATTGTAAATGGACACTGGATTTACCGTAGTATTTTTTTGATGAATTATGACTGATTTGAAAGTTTGCTCATAAAATAAAGCAAGCACCATCTATGTGATCTTATAAAGAGAGAACTAGTACATATTTCGTAATATTTACAATTCAAAATGGTTAGATGATAATAGCGGCTAGCAAAAAAACTGATGTTTACATATTTGTCACAAAATTATAGTTATAGTGTTTCTAATGTTTTTTTTACTCAAGTCAATCAACTTTAATTGCAAGAGTCATTGAAATTGTTCATAGAGTTTATTAGATACATTTTTTTTTAAAATAATAAAAACACATTTTTTAGTACTTATTTCCACAATATATTTTTTGATCAGGACCGGTTTCGCTCATCGCGAGCATTGTCAACTGAGCTCGCGATGAGCGAAACCAGTCCTGATCAAAAAATATATTGTGGAAATAAGTACTAAAAAATGTGTTTTTATTATTTAAAATATCATGCCTTTCCATCAAGAAGTGACAGTTAACACCCCAAAAGTGAAGTTAGACTTGTTTTCAAAACTATATTCATTATAACACGGTGAAAAATAGCAATGTATTTTAGTTCTGCAAAATTTTGTAAAAAAGTGATTAGTTTTATTGCAAAATATTTTGATTAATTTCATTTCTCCACATATTTGTTTATAATTAAAAAAAAATACTGTAACTGTTGGTATCCATATGTTTACATAAATTACTGTTAAAATTGTACTAGTCAACAATGAGCAATTTTTATTTAACCTTTAAACGCCCAGCGGACCCGTACGGGACCGGTGATTATGGTGCATTTCGCTATCGAGTTACACTGATTTATGAAAATAGTATTCAAAATATGAATATTAGCTTATATAAATAATGTCTTTAAGATACCGTTCAATAATTTTATTTTCGGTTCCAAAAAATATTTTTATCGTGATGAATAATATAAACATCTGTGTTACAATATTGGCTCTTGGTATGCGCGTTGTTATTTTAACGAACCATAATAAATCAGCTTAATCTACACTATTCACTACATTTTGATGGGGAAACAGATTTTTTTCATACAATACATAGCATATTTTTTCTTTGAGGCAGTGGCTCCCAATCTGAGTGCGCGAACCCCTCAGAGAAGTTTCTATTCTTTAAATTTAACGCGTAATTATATAAAATGTGAAAAATTACGTATAAAGCTTTAGTAAATTATAAACAATCTTTTATTTTGATAATGTTTCTTATTATACCCAAATATAATGAATAGATTTAGAGATATAATTATTTTTAGAACAACTGCGGGTCGCGCGAATATTTCACAAAAAAATGCTTGGGCGGTTAAAGGTTAATGATGATTAAACTATAGAGATTGAACACTTCAACGAATAAATGATAAAATTTGCATTGAATTGTTAAAACTCTTAAATATTTTACATGTTTTGTCACTCACAATCTGGGATTCATATTTCTGGATTATCAGCCTAAAATTCCGACAGAAACAGTTTGCATTGCTTATATACAAGAGGAATTACACAAAAAATATAGACCTTAAGGCTATCAGCTAATTATATCACTTTTAAGGTGTTAACTGTCACTTCTCATTTCCACAATATGTTTTAAGATTAGTTTCCCTCATTGTGGGCATAATCAACTGATCAGTTGCTAATGGAATATTCAAACAAAATAGTGTGCTAAAAAAATGCGTTTTTTTTATTTAAAAGAACTTAATGTATATTTCAAGTAAATTTCAAGTAACCTCAGTAAATATTGCAAATTATATGAATCAATAATAATTTTCAGTGTGTGATTTTGTTACAGCTTCTTCCGAAGAGGTTCACCTGACTCCAGAGTCATCTCCTGAGCTGACTAAAAAGTCCTGGTTCGGTTCTCTTATGGCTACAGAGAAAGATGAAACATTTACGGTACTTGTCAAAGGAAAGCCCCTCGCCACGGTCAAGGCCGATCTCATTCACGCATTCCTCAGTGTAAGTCATTATTTACAATAGTAAGCTATACTTATGTTGCGTTGAGTTTTTCTTTTTCTAATGTATTTATTCCTTTTTTCAGATAGCAGAATTATCTCACAGTGTACTTAGTCCCATGTCATTCCGAGTGGAATACAAAAGGGGTTCAACTGCGCCTGCCATGTTTCAGAGGCATGTTCGGTTTCAGGTACATAGTTTGTCCCTTTTTATTTGAATTGCAGTTACATTTATTGACTTTCATCTTTTTATAAGTGGAGTGTTTTCACGTTGGCTTCTGATTGGTTCATCATTGTTGAAAAAAAATGTTTGGAAAATGTGTAAGATAATACCTTGTATACAATAATATAGCTGTGAATGTTTTTAAATTTCGTTAAAAAAAATTCACACAAATGTATTTGTATAGTATAATACAGTAGAACATTCATAAAAAAAATATTTTTATGGCTGATTTTTAGATTTATCTTCATTCATAGTTTTTTTTTTTTTTTTGTAGAACCTTTAAAAAAACGATGAATACTGTATACCCAACCTTTTTTATGCATTACACTTGCTGTCACTATCGGCTTGGAAATATTATTGTTCGCAATTTTCTGAATGAACATGTTGAATTTTGCTCCGACTCGTTTGATGAAATGTTGTTTTTCCTACATTCTTGATCTGAGTCAATTATTTTATTTATCTGAATCACTATTTTTGCAGTAAAAAAAATTTAAAAAAACTATAATAAAAACTATCTTTTTTTGATTATGTTACAGGTGGATATTTCTACAATAACGAAACAAGCCGGCGAGAATGGAAAGGAGTATCTTTACGCTATAACTTTTACTCTATTGTCTGGTAAATAACATATATATTAGAATCCGAGTTAATACTTGAAACTACGTTTTCCACAAAGTATAATAATATAGCAATTTAACGGCTATTTTTTATTTGTAGGCAATATCCGTCGATTCCGTAGAGTTTGTGAACACATTCAAGGCTGTGTGTGTAGGGCTGTCGGGAGTGGCGGACCAAGGCCTGCTCCTCCAAGATCTCCTAGAGCGCAGAGGAAGCATCCTCCACATCATGGTTTGTGATTCTTTAACATGTGAAATAATTTTGAATATGTAATTGTCAAATTAAGGTCGTTTGAAATGTCGGCTACATAACTGAATCGGCTTTCAAATATGTTGATTAAAAAAAGACAGAAAGAATTACACCCTTTGACCTTCTGCTAATCATAACATGATTCATTGACAGAGGGTGAGGTGAGGTGAGACAATTAGGTGAATGCGCCGAAAATTATTTTTGAGTAATTATTTTATTTCAATGTGTTTGTGTGATGACTTTTTTCAACATCAATATAATTGCAAAATAAATATGAATATAAAACTGTAAAGCCACTTTATAAAGATTTATTGCTGAATATAATTATTCCAGGAAATGGATCATTCAAGACTGTTACGGCGTTTTATATGCTTCTGATGAAAACAAAATAGTAGAAAGGATATGTGCTAATTCATTATTAATTGTTGTCAATACTTTCCAAAGGTGGCACTGAATCAACAAGTGAGAGCCTTAGCGGAGGATCAACAGATAGCTGTGATAGGTTGCAGGCGCCCCTGGCCAGACAGGTAAATATTTAATACGTAACAGGCTATGATTGCTTTTAATTTGATTTCATTTATTGATTGTTAAACGTTTCAGTCTCGGTGTTGAAATAGCAATGCTTACATAATGAGAATCCGTAGTAATTGAGCAAAAATTTGTCCGTGCAATGTTTTCAGTTGGAACCTACGGAGCTGGGGAGCTGTGACTCTTCAGTATTCGACGCGGTGAAAAGTCCCACTTCGCATTCATCCATGGACGGAGTTAATCAGGTTTTTGACAACGCTATATCGAACATTATTATCGTCGTGTTTGACCCTTTGTAGTGCTAGTCTACTAACATGGACACATTCCTCTACAATTTATATACTCAACCTCCTGATGTTTGTTTGTGTTTGTGTGTGTTTCTATAAGCTAGTATTTTTTCTTTTTACTCGTCTTATCATTTTTGACTAATGGTATCCAATTCTTCTTAACAGCAACACAAAAGAATATATTTTACGAATTCAGCAATTACTTAATGGATGTTTGTTTTCTGAATAAAGCAAGTTAATAACTTTGTTACAGTTAATTTTTGTTTTTTGTTATTTCAAGAAACTTATTATATTTTAATTTTATTTGTAAATATTGTACAAAAAAGCTGGTATAAGAAATAATAAATTTAGTTAATAACTAAATGAAAACATTATGATATTTATGTTGTGACTTTCTTTACATTTTTATAATTGCCATGTCTATAAAAACATGTAAACCATTTAATATTTGGAATTAACAAGTTTTAATGATACTTCACAGAACGGTGATCCGAGCGATGCGGGGAACGGTAACTCTTCCCGGTATACGGCTGGTTCTCGACAGCCTGCGACTCTTCAGCAAGCACAAGCGCATAGCAATCTTAACCAAAGCAGCGGAGGAGCCAGCGTGGCGCATCATAGTCATAATCAAAACGGATCCTCGTCTTCGGTAGCATCTTGTTCCAGTCCAACAAGCGGAGGATCATTCAAGATGCATGTAAGTGCAATAAAAAATGTTATTAGATGAAGAAGGTCAGCAAATAATGTACGATAATCTGTTAATATATTTACAGTGTGGTGTGAAATCTGGTGGTGTGAGTTCCCGTCGTGCATCATCAGGTTCAGGTTCCGGAGGAGGTGGAGGCTCGGGGGGAGGTTCCTCGAATACAGGGAGAGCTTCACCTGCATCCAGCTCACTCGACCAAGGAGCTTTGAGAAGGGCGTGTCGAGAATTATCGGATAGATGTGAGTTTGTTTATTTTTTTGTTTAGAGCTGAACAAAAGTGAAAGAATTCCATTCAATAAAATATTCTAAAGGTGTATGATGGAGTGAAATTTCGCCACTGAACTCAAATGTGGAGTAATGGAATGAAAAACGCTGGTAAACTTATCTATGGTACACGTAAGGCCGAGTATTTTGGTAAATGATGGAATAAGTTATGATTGATAGAGTAATTATTCAAAGCCTAGTAAAAAATGAACCAGAAGTGGTCTTAAGCCACTGACTGCTATTGCCTCAACTGTTGAGATGGCAGAATGCAGTCCATTGATAGTTGAAACTCAAAAATATCATGGTGTTAAAAGTGCAAAATTTTTGTCTATAAACTTCTTTTTGTGTTTTATAATATAATCCTGGGGTCCATAGAGACTTGAGTTTTATGTTAGGAATGGATGAGAGAGAGTTCATCGTTCAAATTCTAATTTACTTCACAGGAATTAGGTTTGTTGTGATTGTCTAAATAATATTTATGTGTTGTTGGATATCATTTCAGCTCATACAAAGCGTTCCTCGTCAGAATGCAAAGAAGCGTGGCGGGGTCTCAATTCACGGGAAGAGAGCAGTCCGTCACACGTAGCGGCTGCCTCACGGGATAGAGAACGAGAAACCGTCCCGCGAGACGGCACTAGAGAACAGCATGCCCCGGCCACTTGAGACACGCCAACGCGTCCCATTAATGAACGACTTGCTTAATGACAATTATCACATAATTGAAACAGCGATTGCGGCTTCAAAGTGACTAGTCTGAGAGTCACAAGCTCAGGAATGATCAATTTGCTTGGTGATGTCTTTTTACACGATTTTTTCAAAAGAAATGATGCCAGCATAGAAACAACGCTTTGCTTGTGATAATAATATGTAACCAAGTCACGGTCAGATATGAGGTCTATGGTTCCAAAAATCAATGTGTCTAAAAAGATAAATCAAAAAATTTATACTTATTCAATATTTTAATTTAATTTTTCATATATAGGGGTTTATTAAAAGATACAAAACACTCTTCTGTTCACTGAACAAGTCTGAAATGAACAATATTGTCATTCTTACATTCACAAATAAGCATTCGAAAAAAAACATATTAGCCCAGATAGACCTACTCTTCCTTTAAAGGTCATCAGCATGTTACATTTCAATATTTTGTCATATGAGAACATTATTTGTTATAAAAAATTTGTTTATGGCAACACTAGGAGGTGTGATAATGATAATGCATATTTTTTTTAGTTGTAATTGGACTTTTGTGCTGTTCACAACTTTGTCAACAACTTTTTTGCAACAATACTTCCATAATGGATAATTCAAGGTTTCAAGTCTATCTGGGTTAAACTTTGAAAAAGTGTGTTCATGTTTGGATAGTTTACATGGTGGGGAGTTTGGTTAATTGTTTATTAGTGGCTAGAAACTTGCAGAATCTGGGAAGCAAGTGTTTCATTTATTCAGGCACTGAGGTACATTATTTTCAAAGTTGGTAGTTTTTAATTTAAGCTATGTAAGATGTTTTAGAAATTTTAATTCGTTAAAGTGATGCTTACAGTTTTAATTGATAATTTGATTTCGTGAGAAATTTGATTCGTTAAAATATTTTGACATTTGATTTTTCGAGTGTGAAATCTCGATGACATCAAAAATAATTCATTAGATATATTGGTTTTTGGAAATAGACATTTAAATTTATCAAATGGCTAACTATACTAGCACCGCATGTGGGAATAACAGTTTACAGTGATAGAGATTTGGCGATAATTGCTTGAAGCACTCCATTAAACATATTTCGATAATTAATCAACTATTCAAAATTCTCAAACAAGCTTACTTATGCACGAGAACTAGTTATTGCCTACTCTAATAACGGGCGTAAAAAATATGTGTGTTATGTTCAACTAATAGTTTTGGTTCCAAAGCACGTTGCAGACATCTTATCTATTATATAATTATCGATAGTTACAGTTGATCATTTCTAAGCGTGATAAAGAGAAATTAATGATGGCAGTTGTTTGAAGAAGATGGGACGCGTTGATGTAGACGGAGATGAATAATTAAAATGAATTGTAACAATAGGAAATGATTTGCGCATGAAAATAATAAGTCCGAACGCTTTTAGTAATCCACTGAAGCCTTTAAAGTTGCAATTTAAAATGGACATACGATAGATTGATTTTTATGCGGAAATAATTAGCAGTTTTGAATTGTAATCGTAAGACAGAGGGTTGCGGTCACTGAGGAAGATAGCCAGCTTGTTACCGTAATTTCTGGTTGTCGAGAATTAATTTTTGGAGAATAAATAAAATACGTTTTTTATCTGACACTTTTTCTCGGTGTCCGCAATTTCTCAATATCACAATAAGAAGATTATTTTGTACTGATATTTTATTTTAGGGTTATTTATTGTATACGAGCTGGATTGTATACATAATGTCGTTAATTAAAATGAATTGTGTCAAAAAGAAATGACATTGTATGTCAATCAGAAGAGAGTTTTTTGAAATAACCTGCAGATAGTTATAGGCAAGGGTTAAAAATATTATGTACGTTCAGCTCATCTATAATGTAACAGAAAATAAAACTATTACAATGATGCATATAGCATTGGTATCTTCTCGCAATTCATTGTATTGAAAGTAGTTTCTTGAAGTTCTGAGGAATTCATCTGGTGATATTATCATTAGACAGAGTAAAGAGAAAGGAATAGAAAAAGGGTTGAGACTCTGAAAGTTTCAACAGTACTGTCATTATGTAAATATTGTTTTTGCTGACCTAAAAACTCATTTGGCTGTAATCATTCTCTTATTTAGTTTACTTAACCGGTTGACTGTTAAGCTCTCAATTTTCGAGACTGCTGATTTAATTTTTTGTCCTCAAGATAATTTTTGTATTCATAGATAACCTGATTTATCATGGTAATCACCGAATCCCCAAAAAACAAATACTTAGGACTAACATTGGACAAATAATGAAATTTTGGATGACACTTAGAAATAAAAAAAAGACCAAGAAAAAGCTTCTTTTCTACACTGTGATTATTTGTTTCATTATGAAACACACAGCGCCCATCTGGGTATGTCCAAACGCTCTAAAACATTTTGAAATCCCTAAAGGCTATACAAAACAAGATTCTGTAAACTTATCACACATGCACTATGGTATGTTTGCAAAAACACACTCTCTCAGAGACTTGGATCTGGAAACAGTCCTTGGGTATATTATGCAGCTGCCAAAGAAATTTTACAGCTTAATGGCCGACCTTTCCAATGCAACAATTCGAGATCTCAAAAACTATGATAAGGCTTTACTGATGGAGTTCAATGGAACCGGTAGTGTGCTACTCTGGAAATCTCCCCGAATTCTTTCATTCCTGTCTCACCTGACAGGGCTGGCGATATTTATTTTCCAAAAAAAGAGTATCTCAGATATTTGAAGGTCTTCAAATTCTAAATCTCCAGCGTGGAGTGCTAGATTGGATATTTTGTGTTGGCAATTAAATGGTTAATATAGCTAGTTTGACCTGATCTCTATAAGTTTTCTTAAGACCAATATTATTTAGTAAGTTTTTGAAATTTATTTGTTTCTTATTTTATTGTAAAACATTCCCATTTGACAATCCTGTTACAATGCTGAATGCTAAGCCTGTACTATATAAAATACGAGCATTATGTTTCTTTAGAGGTATTCAGAGACAAAAATGTAATTGTTGAGAAAGTACACATGTAATATATATTATGCAAAATATCTGAAAATGTTTCTATGATATATTGCAATTGTAAAATTCATACAACAGATCAACATCTGTTGGTATAACTACAGCGGTTTTGAAAAGATGGACGCTTTGTAATATAGTGTTATATTGTATTTAAATTAATATTGAATGTGAAAAGTGTATTTGAACATAGGAAAAAAATTAATAATGCCTGCCATAAAGATAATGTTACCACATTGATAATTATTACTAAGCCATCTAAAAATAGGGAATATTAATTTATTACTAATAATAGCAACAATAAAGTAATATACTTGAATTAAAACAAAAAAAAAAAAAGAATCCTATTTGATTATTATTAGAAGTCATGATATTACAATACGGTTTGTAATGTGCATTGTTAAAAAATGTATTTATAAAGAATAGTATTATAAAAGGAATAATGCTTGGAAGTAAAATTTGTAACCAATTTTTTAATACTTAGATTTGAATATGCGAACAATTATTGTTGTTTAAATTGTTAAATTTCCTTTTTTATTGTGAGATGTGGTTTTTTATTATTGTAACAAATCATCTGAAAGAAAATGGTAAATTCAAATACAAACCTGTGCCATTATTTTCATAACTTCATATTCAAAATTCCTTATCCACTTTTTATAATAATTTACCTGTTAACAATCTTTTTTTTGCGTTGACTTTCTATAACAGTGATAAATTAAAATAGGCGGTGAAATAAAATAAACAAGTAATATATCTTTGCCTAACATACCTGAAAATAAAAATGATATGAATTGTTTAGGCTTAATCGAGTGGGTAAATCTTTTCTGTATTGGATTTACCATTTTTGACAGCAAGAAATGAAAGAACTATGTTTCTTCCCTATTTTAGATTGAACCAATTTCTGATAAAGAACTGTTACATTTAATATCATCCATAGATAATTTTTAATTTCAGTGATATCCATCAACTTTCAAATTAATTATGTTTGAATCAAATAACTTTGAATGTATAAACTTAATTTAAAGAAACAAAAAAAGTTATACTATCCTCGGAAATTAATGAAGTTGTATGTCTTTTTGAAAACAATAGAAGTGTTCATTATGCACATTGTGTGATGATTTGAAGTAAATTGCTATCAACCAATTTTTCAAAAGACCATCATAAAAATTTTGAGAGTAGAATTACAGTAAAATGATATGAATATATTTTCAGTCAATAAATAATAAGAACTTCTGTTCTGAAGGAAAAATGAACTACTATCTTATATCAAAGAATTGAAAGCAAGGCTTTCGATTAAATGGTTGTTAATTTTAACTATTTGTTTAAAAGTGACATGTGAAAATTATATTATATTCTGTGACAAACGACAGATTTAATTCATGTATTTGGTTAATAATCTAGCCTTCTATAGAACTTGGGAACATTTTGTAAAATTTTTGTTCAGTTTGACAGTTCACTAGAGGGCAGCACTGCTGTCAAATACCTCAATAAAATATTCAAAATTGTTTGATTCAAATACAACTTTTATTTTAATTTAAATAAAGGTTATTTCATTGTAAAAAAATAAAATACAGCACTGATATTAGTAAAACTTACACATGCGTAAAATATTTGCCTAATTTATTTACATTATGTATATTTTAGACACTATCATTCACCTTAAGCTCTAAGAGTGCTTGTCAAACCAGTGAACATGGTGCGCAACACTGTAGATTCTTTTATTATAGATTTATCGAAATAAATAAAAACAATACTCATAACAAAGAAATTACAAGTAAAAGTTAGAAGTGATATGAATTTATTAATTTCAACATAGAGAGACAATAATTGTTCAATTTCTTTGTGTTTCAGTATGAAATTGAATACTTTCGATCTTTTCGCTATGTGCAAATACAAAAGAAAACTTAAACTACGTCAACACTAATTTCAATTCTTTAATAGAAAAAATAAAATAAAAGATACCATTCCTTTGGCCCCCATTTAAGTGCTATAGTAGAAGTATGTAAAAAAGTGCAATATTTTTTTTATTACTCAAAAATTTACAATGCCTAGTCAGTAAGCGTATACGCAATATGTAAGATATTTCTTTTTGTAACAATAACTATCTATTATTTAAATATTTATGTTTATCTGAGTTTATGTTTAAGAATGGAGGAAAGAAAAGTGTAGTCTATGGTGTGTCGTATTTTGAATGCAGATGTATATTATGCGACATTCTGAATTTGCTATGTTGTAATGACTTTGTTTTGATCTAGTTTTCACATCATGTTAAAGAAGGTTTGAGTTGCTCTCATCACAAATGCTCATACCCTTGAAACTTGTACATAAATTAACTTGATAAACAAAGGTGTTCATTTAAATTTTTAATTTAATGATGGATGAAGAATAAAGAAGTGTCACACTCAAATGCAAATAGATAAAAGAAAAAATGAATCATTAATTACATTTTAATGACTCCAGATGGCGTTAGTCTGCTGGCATTCGAGTTGAAAGACGAAACTCAATTCTTCTTCATCCGAATGCAATGGGTTATTAAAAGCAAATGGTTAAACTAACTCAAACCATCATTCTAAAATTCAATGAAAAAAGCATCTTAGTAAAAATTGTTTTCTGTTGCTGTATGTATATCTATGCTGGATGAATTATTAAGTACAACGCCATTTCTGATCATTTTATGGCAACTATAAAAAAATATTCTAAATAGAATAATAGTTTTTACACAGAAGTTTTATAATTTGACTGACTTATATCTGAAATAAATTTGATGGATCCATAAGTATAATTGTACTGAGTGTTGCCATCCATTTAAACATGATAAAAAAATAATCAAAATAATACCATGTGTGCATAATCATTATTGTTAAAAAATGACTTGCACTCTTTTTTTGGTCTTATAAGCCCAGCCCGCGCATTGTAGATATTATATATAAAGGTTTTTTTTTTAAATTCTGTAACAGTTCTGCAGTATTGTGTTTTGTCATTCTGTTTCGTGAAAAGAACTACTACAAATATACATTTGAGCTAGATCTATTTATACTTTAGCGTATGTACATAATTGCTTAAATTCATTTCAGTATGAGTTCATAGCCTAATGTCATCTTTGCTTGAATCAATTTTCGAATTCATCTTTTTCCTGTCTTCAATGAGTTTTGATTATTTGAGATTTTCAGCTGCTATCTTTAAATACTTGAATAGGAGAAAAAAGTGAAATAGGTTGCATAATATACATCTGATAATTAATTAATTACTTATTTATTTTTGATGTTATATTAAATTTGATGTCGCCAGGTTGTTGGTTATTATTGTCTATTGAAAGCTTCGTTATGTTTATGTAAATTGTGGCTTGAATGATTCCTGTTTATTTAAAAAATTTCCAATCGAATTTGCTTTTCATCATTATTAAATATTGTATTCAGTGATTCTAGTCGGCACATCAAAGTGAACTCTTTTTTAAAGTGAATCAACTAATCAATTTAATAAACAATAATAAATAATTTGGTTTATCGATAAAAACAAAATATTGCAATGTTTGATAACACATCCTTGACCATGTAGTGCTAATGTGTATTTATCATATTCATTTAGAGATAATTAACATCTAATTATTAATCTATTAGGTATAAATCAGGTGTTCATTATTAAGTTATTGCCGATTGATTGACATTCATCGATTTCTTGACAATATTCTAGTTTAAATCTGTTTTTATGTCAATATTATAAATCAGATAAATAAGTATATTTATATCAGCTGGCCTCGTGAAATTAACATTTTCATGACATTATTCATTCGGTAGGAAATATCCAACTATTCTCCTAATTTAGATCTTTTTCGTCAAATTAATATGATCTCTAGTTGGTTTATAAATAGATTACAGGATGGCTCAAGGTCCTGCTGTCATCACAAACACTTTCATTATCCACTTCTCCAATACTGCAATTTTACGACTTGTGAGAGTCAATTATATATAATATGCTGTTTACTTGACACCATTCTTTTTGGTTGCAGAATCAACAGGTTTGAGCGTCAGGATAGGGTTTTGATTACACTACTACTGTATGAAACAGCAGGAGCGCTTTGCTGACTACTTCTCGTCTTATAGCCATATCCTTCTATACTAACTCTCTCCATAAAAGAGCTCATCCATATGATCAACTAAATGGCATGAAGTTATCTTTGAAATTGTTTTGTTGAGATACTATAATAAAAGATCATATATTCTATGTTGCATTAACTCCACTCATTGGAAAAGCCTGGCTTTTTGATTTAACACAATTCAGTGGTCACCAATCGGTGGTAGAGCACTAATTGTCTGCAGACTAATTTCTGCTAAGTAATTAAATTAATTGATCTATAAATGCGGCTACAAATATAACACGTGAATTGATTTATTATTAAAAAAAAGGTTATTTCCTATTCATTGTAATAAATGTTTCTACAGTTCTTTTTAAATGCCAGTATCCGCAGGAGTCACAATTGTGATTTTAGTGGTCCGCAATGTCATTTCGGTTAGCGACTCTGATTTAAGCAGTTGAATTAGGTAATCTAAGTTCTTTGATGTGTAACTTTTGGCATGAATTTATATCTAAAAGATTGATAATAATTCCAATATTTCTAACTAAGTCATTGATTGATATATTAGACGATTGTTTCAAAAGCTTTCAGAGTTCACGATGGTTATTGCCTCAATTTTATTATTATAAGGATATTATCGTGTATATGTTTGTGTATGAAAATTTGTAAAAAGAGAAGACGTCGTTTACAAGACAATGCCTCCCACAAAAATGTATAATATAGCTAGTGAAAATAATTATTGCCTGCGTACTGTTAATTATATTTCTATTATGAATGTCCACCAAATATAATTTTAAATTGAAAAGCTCTTTAACTTTTTTTCAGTCAAATCCTGTACAGATTGATTTGTATGACTTACTGTGTAAGTTTGTTTATTGATTGTACGCTAACTCAAAGACCTTACATGCAGTCGTCAAAATGATCTGATCTTTAGGTTTTAACGATTTTTGCAATCTTCATTTAACTGGACATTTTTAAAAATATTTAGTAGTCAAAGGTACTCAAAAGAAAACAAGATATCAAGTTGATATCAAATATCAAATTTGGATTGTTGAAACTTTGTATGATTCCAAATGTTTTGTCACTAAACACCCGGCTTTCGCTTTTCAGCACCTTCAGGCATTATTCAATCACACGGATGCAACAGAACTGACATATAATAAACAGTTAATATTGGTTCTATACGAAAGAAGTTAATTAAAAAGGAAAAACACAGACCTCAAGGTTGGCATCCAGATGACAACCAAAATAAATTTCTTAATAATAACACTCAATTGCTTGTGACAAGTTTCATTGACGCTAAATACTGTTAATGAGTCTTTCATGAAAGGATTCTATAACAAATAATAATTAACTATCATCAAAATGCGAGTGGGAAATTTTTGATTTAGAAATACCTACTTATTTCAAATAGGCAGATGATGGTAGGAATTAATCATCAGGTGACATAATATAGGAAATTAATTTTTGAGGTTGTCGACTCATTGAAATAATCTCACGTAATGTATATAACTAGGGGGAATTGGGATGATTAAGCTGGTCGTTAAAAATATGACTTAATAATTGATGTCTGTTTATCTTTAAAAATCCGGTAAAATAATTTATGTTCCTCCGTGATTGAAATGTCTGGTAGAAATAAAGGATGGTGGCATGTTACGTGACAAAGCAAAGGGTTTGAAGAGATGGCCTACGGGTGCCATTCATTTAATGTCAGTGATAATTTTTTAAGAATTTCTAATTGCTGACATTTCTAAATACAAAATGGTTACGAGTAAATAAACTAAAATTGATTTTGCGATAATGTTACCAATATGTTGGGTCTTTGTGTTAATTATTACTGATTTAATTTACGAGATATTTATTTCATATTTTGCATATTCGTTGATTTCATGTTTACACGTTGAATTTAAAAAGAATATTGTTTGAGTTGTGTAGCCAAAGGCTGTTGATTATTAGCTAATTAATTATCATCATTAATAATGACTAATAGCAATATGGCTAATTAACTTATTTATACAAAGAGATGCTTTCTAGTCATAAATAATAATTATTATTATTATATTACTTGATAACACAATAATTATTTAATAATACATAAAATATTTTTACGAAACTATTTATTTTAATGACAAAACTCCTATGATAATAAGGTAAAGTCATTTGATTTAAGATTTTACATTCCAATTAATTAATTTTTCATCTTTGTCTTTAAGGAACTCATTCAATTGGCTTTTGGATTGTAATTCATTTAAAACATCCATCAGTATTATCAAATAAAATGAACTCGATTTGATTTATATACTTTTGAAATCTATTTAACATCTAATCTTGTTTAACATTATCACAGAGGACATTTACAAAAATGACATCTTTTTATCTTACATAGAACTTTAAATACTCAATGAATGAAAATTGAATAACAGGAATGTTACGCATGGTTGTAAACGGTGAAAGGCACTTTTGGAAATATTATTTGAAGAAATCAGCCACACCGAACACAAAAGGCTTCCAGTTTTCTTGCAAGTATATCATAAGTCGATTTTTAAATCTTTCATCTTCAATTGTCAGATGGCACTGCATTATATCTGATTGTACGATTAAAACAATAAAATAACAATCGTGATAGTTTACTTTGCATGCAAAAAAAGTATGATAGTTCCCATTGAATGTTTTTTCCGTGCCAATATGAGATCTGAATTTATAACTTCATCTTTCATTAGTTGTGTGCCCATCAAGCTTAGCATTCCTGGATATGAAAATAATGTCAATGTAAAAGGTAACATAATGTAATTTTTGTATAATGAAATATGAAAAATCGTTTTGTAGCTCCCTGGAAAAAATAAGAGAATATTTTAAAACAACCGATGCATGAAATTCTAAAGTGAGAGCTAAGTTTTCATGATATTTTTTTTCCTAAATAAAGATAAACCATATTTTATATAATAATATGCTCTATCTTATTGTGAAAATGTAATGATATGTTTTTATTGATTTTGAAACAAAAGTTCAATTATTTTATATCCACTCAGCTATAAATCTGTATGATTAATAAAAAAAGGATGTCATTTCAGCTTTTATTAGGGGGGACAAAAGTTGCCATCTTTTAAATTTCTTTTTTCATCTATATAGGCAAGCCAGTCTAACAAGGAATACATTTGTGTTTTTTTTTTTATATTCAGAGGTAAGAGTCAACACCCCCTTAAGTCCCCTAAATGACATTTTCAATGAAAAATAAATTAATATATTGTAATTTTAATCATACCATTTGAAATATGTCTTTTGCCATTCAAAAAAAAGTATTTCCTATGACACAAGCTATTATATTTATAAAAAGTGCGTACAGATCTCTGTGTTTACAATGCCCTACTAAAGACAAAAGGAAATTGTTTGAAAATAAAGTATATCTGTTTTTCCAAAGGAAAGATGGCGAACTATTTTAATATATTGATATCATTATGAACATATAATATAATTATTATATACATATGTGTATATGAAAGCCAGATTGTAATTTTTGCATTGTATATTAAATAAGCATTAATGGGTATGGCATGAATTTTTGTATATGATGCGAGCGCTGGTCTATCGATGACCAATAATTCCAAACACCACCAATTACTATTTTAGATATTATATTAAATTGAATTCTGAATGACAAAAAAATAAAAAATGATTTTAAACTACTCACTTCAACACGATTGAATATTTTCTTGTGGCAACAAAACAGATGTAGGCATAACCTGCACCATAACAAACCAATATAAATACATCCAAAATGTCTAAGCTTGATAAATTTTAAATTATTTAAGTATCATATTCCACAATGTATAATTAATCTGCTACAAGAAAATACAAAATTTAGTATTTTTATTGATATTACACCCATGACAATTTCCCTAAACAATTATTTCATTTTTCTGGACAATCCTTTGGTAGTATCCAAAAGGCGCCAAGCATATAATCCACCTGTGTTTGATGGTTGCATATTATTGTGCAATCATGATAAAAAGGAAACAAGTTTACTTGTCAACAGTTGTACAGAACAGCCAAGCCATGCATCACTGTCATTAAAAGAATAGAAAAAAAATGTGACTTGCCTAGCCACTCAGCTTAAGTGATATTAAAGTAAGTATCCTGTGTAATAGTAAGAGCTGAATCTAAAGGAATATTTCATTACCCATATATTGCAAATTTATCCAATACCTTAAAGTTAGTCTCAGTTGTGATCAAGTTGGATCACTAAAACCTATTGCATTTGAGTAAAAATGAATATCAGCAAACAGATCTGTACAGTAGGCATCCATCCCAGGGTAGTTGCACAATTCGTGTTGAGTAAGTATTCAGATAGTTGCACAAGTTGTCAAGTGCGACTGGCCTTTCAACTAACTTTACTTAAATCAAATAGCTCACCTTTGAACTTGATGTATATATATATATATATATATATATATATATATAGTAAATATGGTAAAAGATAGGAATATTATTTTACTTTGTATAAAATTAGAAACCTATACATATTTTTAGAGCTTTAAAGGCATTATAGGTGAACCAACATCAATGCCTTACATCATGATGTTATAGTTCAACAAATTTCTGTCTGTTGTGAAATAAAAACAACGTGATTATGTAGAATTGGACAAACATTTATTGAGATCAATAATAATTGATTTTCATGATTATTATTACAAGATAACAATAACAAAACTTAATTTGTTGCTTCCTAAGTGAACAGCATATGGCGTGAAAATATTCATTATTTTATTGTTTTCAAACATGCCGATATTAAACTATACAATATTTTTAAAATAAATAAGAATTATGTTATAACTAATTCCGAAAAGGCACATGACACACTGTTTTGATTTTCTACATTTTTTTTTAAATAATTTTACAAGTCATAAGTTTATAGCCTATTTTTAAGTATCAGTGGTTCAGCAAAGCATGCTTCCCATGCTAAAGTCATTTATGTTGAAAAATAGCAAACTATCATTGAATTGATCATTTCATATTGGTTAAAAAAAGTGTTTTTGATAGGGTAATGTTTTTATTTGTGGAACATGTAACTCATTAACTGGAGATTTAACCAAATTTTCTAATTTTTTAATTATCATTTAAGCTATTTGATGGCAACATTTTTCTAATAATAAATTCCCATAGCATAACTCTATTTATGTATGGTTAAAGAATATAGTCTTAGAGCACAGATTATTTATTAATTCATGAAAAATATTGCATCAGTTTCCAGTCAAGCTATATGACAATCAACATTACATGCTATTTGAGCGGTTTTTGTTGAATTTTAAGGTTGAAAAATATCTCATGATGACGGCTTATGATAATTTGTTATTTTTCATCAACCACTGTTCATCAGTGGATGGGAAGCAACAATGAAATCTGTTGTGTTTGGTTTAAGTGAATTTTGCTACCAAAGGCACTGTGAACCTTATGTTATACAGTATGGCCACTACAAAACACTTGCCTAATGATAGTAACATTAAAGAATAAACTTCTTTCATTGTACGCGTTCAACAGACACACAACCAAATTAAAATACCGATGATCATCAGTATATAATAAAATGATTGATGCTATTAAATCCTTAGCGATTATAGCAGGTGATGTCAAACTGGTACCTGATTTTCGCCAATCACAAAGTTTTTTACCTTTTCCACTCGAAACTGACAGAAGGATGGGTAAAATTAAGTTAAGGTTTTACTGTATACCTCGATGAAACATATGTGAAATGTATTCAATTGAAACAAGCCCACTCAACAGAAATAAATGTTCTTTGAGATATTTAATATACCAACTGTTTGAAAGGTTGAAAAATAGAAAATTTGATTGCCATTCAAGTGCAAAAGTCAAAAAAACTTTGTGTCCATTTTCAGAACATATAATTACTAGTCTTGAATAACATTAATTGTCTCAAGAAATCGTAGATTCATGGAATACCTTATTTTGATATAATGCTGTTAGCATAACATTTGTAAAGAACTAGATATACGTGTTTGCAATGCTAAATGTTTCTGTTTATAATGATGACATCTAAGACTAATGTTTCGCTAAAAATTAACAGTTCTTAACATATATGAGTAGATAATAACAGAAAATGTATAAAATAACTAAGTACACCAACGTGATATGTTGTTTTTTTTTTAATACTTACAATAAATGAAGAATATTTCAATGAGTATACTGACCAACAATCTATGAAGTGATTATTCCATTTTTTATACACAATTTTAATATGTTACATACTTGAAAAAATTACAATATCAAAGAAATATCAAAAATAAAGAAAAAAGGAAAGAAAAACTTTTTCACAATAATGACACATAAATGTCGATATTCAGCTCGTGGATATTTTTATAATAAAGAAGTGTTGAGAGTTCAATGTATATGTGTATCAACTAATATTGAAAAAAATTCGTGTTAGGGCAGCAGTGCCATGTAAGAAATCATTTCCATACCTACATATTAGGTAAGTGGATTAAATAAGCTATTGATGGCTCACGCAACATGCCCTTTGATTATTTAATATATTATTAACAGTTACTCGTTGACTGCTAACTGGATATAATTTGCCAAGATATTTTAGCAGCACTGTTAACAATTATGGTGAATTATGAATGAATATCTTATATGCAAACGATTGGTAATGCTTGACCATTTTTCAGTATCATCACAATTGAGTAATATATATCATAACTAAATACTTTCACCTTTAACTTTACGGATGTCATGAGTGCAAATACGACTGTGCTGCGCCTTTTGTGTTTTCGGTTATAAAAATCTATACTTTAAGTCAATGTTATAATTTGAATCTATTCTAAACTCCTGAAGGTTTTTTAAATGTTTGATTAATTGACATCGAGACTGTTGACCAGTCCGTGGCCACTAAAAATAGTGAATAACGAAGTAATGATATTTACTTAGAAATATAACATAAAACAATTATTCCAAATATTTTGATTGTGGAAAAAAATTATCACACAATTATGCGGAAACAGCAGGCAGTACATTTTGAATTGTGGTAATGTTGATAATCTTTTGAAAATTAAAGTCAAACTCGGATTGGAATTTTCTCTTTGAAAACAAGAACTAGATTTAGAACCTCAAGAGAATTACTTTACATGTGTACGAAAAAAAGCATCAATTTTTTGATCAACCAAAGGTTCAACTTCAAAATCCTTCGATTTGAAAATCAAAATATGTAAAGGTTACAGTAAATATGGGAATCAATAAAAATGAATTTGTACCGGACACTACTCGGCGGAATTAAGAGCTGCGTACGACATAATGACAGAATTGCTATGAATAATATTGCACTGGTTTTAATCAAATATAACGTAAGATACATCAGATGACAACACTAAGAAAAGGCACAAAATTTCAGCCAATTCAACAACGATCAGTTATTTCAAAAGTGAGAAAATATACATATTACTAAACTTACAGTTAATAATTAACTAATTGCTAGATTTGATTTAACAAATTAATAAGTTTAAATACTTAAAAATATACATGGTGTGGGATGCCTCGGTTTTATATTAAAAATAAATAACTCCTTAATTATTACTACGGTTAATACAAAATTTAATACGAAAATAGCCATATAGTTGTCAAGGTGGATGTAGAAAATTAAATAAATGTTTTTCGTTGATATCGTGAATTATATTTATAAGTAAATATTGTCAATTTATGCCAAAGGACCTTATGACTTGTCGCATTGCGAAGCAGATTGAAAGCAACGAGAATAATGTTGTTGTTATAGAATATGCCAGATTTAAGTAAATTGACGTGCTCACTTAAAATGCATTGCCGAATACAGATATTTTTAATGGATTTTTGAGTTTTGCTTGCAATAACGGAACATTTTAGTATAAACACCAAAAAAATGACCATAATAACGTAATATTTCTTGCCAGAATAAGTTCATACAGTTTTTCGAATAGCAGATGACGGATTGTTTTCATGAGAAACTAGCATTTAATTTAATACTTTTCAGAGAATGTTATACACCGTACAGGAGACATTCCCAAAATTTTATGGCAGCAAACTGGTTAAATCCAGTATTCATTGCAACACAATGGGATTGATAAGTTGCAATCCTAAATGGCATTTATGAGAATATTATATTTGTAAAGGAAAAGTATTTCAGATTTCCATGTGATTTCTTATGTTGACTTTACAAAAGAAGATGTCTTTGCAGAGAGTCGTTGCAATGACAGTATGCAAATGTATTTTGATTGAAATATTTGTATAAGTGGTAAAGATAAAAAATCGGTTTGAAAATTTTAATGCTGGCAAGCTTTCATTTGTGATATTCAAAGTGAACGGTGACTCAAAATCCCTGCCATAAGATCAAGAAGTGGGAAATAACATTTATCATCTGTATTATGTATGTGTGTGTAACAAAAGCCTAATTGTTTTATCGTTGCTTAAAAATGTAATTATTAAAATTAGACAATTAAGAAATAGTAATCTTGACAGCTGAATGCAAAATATTATGAAAAATTCATTGATTTTTTTTAAACAGGAAAATTGCAGCCAAATATATTCTTTATAGAGATTTTAACACTTGACCATCGGGTGATTCGAATATTAGACTCTAGCATGTAGTTTCCCAACAATAAAGTGTTAATATAGTTCAGCATTCAGTTGCAAACAAGATAAAAATAAATACATATTGATACAGATTGTTAAAATATCATTGTGACAAATGTACATATTTTGTGAGATTATAATGTGATAACACAGATAACATAATATTACATATGAATATAAATAAATTAAGACAAAAATCACTGCTTTAAATTCTCATCCAAAAGGAGAAGTGATGATTTTTTCACAAAATTTTTTACATACAGAAGCTTTAATAAAATAATTCAATTGAATATAAACATTTACTGTTAATAAAATAATAAAAACAAATGAGAAATAATAATACTTAGATCAATTCATGTAAAAAGAATCAGTTTTCTTACAAAATTTTCTTTTAGCTAATAATATAATATCTGCTGAATTATTTTATTTTCAGGATGAAAATTGTCTTGTTTATATAACGATAAACTCCAAGCTTGTTGGTTTTATTCCTATGCATTTATGTTATCACTTGTAGTAATTGCAGAAGACTGGAAGTCAATACATATCGAATAATAAGACATTTTCTCCAATAAAATACCTCTAAAACATGCAAACAAAATATTTAACCCACGTTTTGTTCGTAAAATCCATATAGACGTTTTTTTCTTGTTTAACAAGTATCAAGTGTCATGCGAGAATTATTCAAAGCATCAAAATCAGACCTATCCTCACTTAAGTTAATTTTAACAACTTTCAAAAATATTACCTCATTAATTTTCACTTTTAAGGTGTTAACTGCCACTTCATGATAGAAAGGCATGATATTTTAAATAAAAAAACACATTTTTTAGTACTTGTTTCCACAATATATTTTTTGATCACGACCAATGAACGATTTTTTATCAACTGATGACTAATGCTCGCGATGAGTGAAACCGGTCCTGACCAAAAAATATATTGTGGAAACAAGTACTAAAAGAATGTGTTTTTATTATTTAAAATAGTTTAATTTTGTCGAGTGTTCGCTTTTTATAATGTTTATTTCAAACGATTAATATCTGAGATTCAACAGGAAAAAAACGAACAGTGTATTTCACCAACTAAATTATCACATGTGAAACAAATATAAAAATTATTATTTTCTGTATGTTTGCGTGATTTGGAGGTATAATACATGAGAATAAGCAGTCTGGCGTATGTTGCACTATGATCACTGGCTTTACACTGAATATAAGTGAAATCGGTCGAGTTCAAGACTAGATAGATGCTGCCGGAGACGGATTAACAAAGAAACTGCAGTACAGCATCGATAGAAGGCCACGGGGAACTACTGTCATAAGCATTCCTTCGGTAAAATCAAGAAAAGCACTGCAACAATTGATAAGAAGCAGAAACTGTTGACATCTAAACTGTGAAATTTAATGAAAATACTGGAACAAGATTTGACTTGTCCTTTAAGTGCCTCTTATATACATCTATTCTGGATAAAAATATCCTTACAAATAAGATAGCCTATGACAAAACTCGTGGAATTTTACTGTCTATAAAAATATCATAAGCTTTGCCAATAGCACACAGCGTTATGAACTATTATTTACAATAAATCTCAGTTTGAGTATTCATTGAAGATTTTCTTTATACAGCTATTTTTTTTAGCTATATATTTTACGTAAAAATTATTCAGATTTTTATAATATTGCGCAATTCTATGATATTGAAATTTCATAAGAGTTGAAATTGAACACAGTAAAGAATGAGTCTTTCTCAAAGAGCGATGCAGTTTTGATGATTTTTTACCACTCTACAAAAATCACAGTTATATTTTGTACTACTGTTTTGATGTTCAATGTGTAAGAAAAACTTAAAGGTGGTGGTGTACGACACCTCATCACAAAACTCAGCATAGCTATGCAGAAAGCAGGCATGCAAACCCATAATTTTAATAACCAAGTTATACTAAGAAATGATAATTAGTTTTAAACGACATAAAGGATGAAACAAATTTAGATTGATTTACATAATTTAATTTGGTGGGCATTTTTGTACCCTATGACAAATAAAATCAGAAAAAAAACGTGTGGGTAGAATATATAGCCATAGCCTGTACAAGGGTTAAGGTAGTTTGGTCCCTTTGCATATCATAGGTAGTATGTTTGGTGAACTTAAAATTTTCACTGAGCATTTGTATATGGAAGCAACCTGGCTGATAAGGACAGAATTAACTTATTAGAAAATGTGAACATTCTGCTTTCTGCATAACTCCGCTCAAATTTGATAGTTACTATATCATCACATCACATTTCTAGAGGATTCTTTACCGAGTCGCAGAATATATATTTAAAATATTTAACCGCAAGGTGTTTAGAGAAATTCTAAAACACATATTTTCAAAACAAAATAAACAATGCTCCGTTGATTCAGTCTGTGACACAGTCCGAATCGATAAACTCTAAATTGACAGGAGGGAACACGCATGTCCTGAGAGGCTTATGGCTATTATCGTTCCTATCTAAACCGTTTGAACGATCACCGTAGCTGAGGACGGATGAGTTCTGACCGTCGATGTCGTCGGTGGATTTGACTGAAGTCTGACGGTGCAACGGGGGCACGTCTGGATCGACATTCCCATTGCGTAAGTCATCGGCTCTTATGATTCCCGCGAAGTTAAGATTGCTGTCGATCGTGTTCATCTGTCGGAGAGTCTTATTAATCAGCATACCGCAAGCGTCTAAGTTTTTGAGTTCTTCAGACGGTCTGTGCTCTCTCTGTCTACTGTCTATCGCTTGTTTTGTCGTCGAACAAGACGGTGCGGCTACATTATTGTCTGTGATTGCATTATCTATTTCACCGCCGGTCGTTTCGTTCAAAGTATCACCTGTTGAACTGATATTAGCAACGTCGTTACTTGAATTCCTTGACAAATCAATAAGTGTATTATTGTTTATATTACTACAAGACAAAGATGATTCTACGTCATCTAAGATATTTGAAATAGTGCCGGAAACATTACCGTTTAAATCGTCAAAGTCCTGCAATAGAAGATCATTGCTTACTTCTGCGGCAAATCCTGACGCTGAAATGTCACCGGTATTCTCCAAAACGATATCGAGACCGGGATTGACGCTTGAATTTGAAACTCCTGGTACATCGTTCGAGTTGAATTCGGTTTCCATAACATTCAAATTTTCCCTGCTCATATATGGAGGAGGTGGACCTAGAACTTTCGACGGGGCCGCGTTTGCTATTTCTGAATACGGGGGTGGACTCACAGGTCTGCCGACAAAATTATTCAAATTACCAACAATACCGTCAACAATGTACAAACCTTGAAAGCTGAGGCTGTACAGGTCTGGACGGTTTTCAAAATTACCGCCCAGCAAATGTATCGTTCTACCATTCAGCGTATATGTTTCCCCATTACTTCTCAGATCGCAGTCCGGAGTTAATTCTAAAACGTTGGGTGTGTCCGGTCGCCGTCGCGTGCTTATGACCAACCCGCTGTTATTGTTCAAGCGATCATTGGTCAAATTATTAACTACGTTGGTCAACGGTTGGGGAAGTCCGCATTCTTCCGCTCGGCGATTTCTCGATAGACCATTTCTTAAACGACCCAGTATCGATGACACGAAACGCCGACGTCCATGTCTTTCCGTATCGTTTTGAATATCTTCAGTTCCGTCGGATCTTATTTGCGCTACCGCATCTACGGCATACGGAGGATTCAGCCCGAACCTGTCTAAAATTCTGTCGAGAGCGTTGGCCCGACGTATTCGTCTGTCATCGACGCGTCTCGAAGGATTATATGTTTCCGATGGCGATTCTCCGAAGCTGGTAGCCGGGTATAGCCGTATACTTCTAGTGCCGTCTCTGTTAGCCCAGACGTGACTGCCCGGCGATCGACACGATGAATCTGAATCTGTGATATCTATAAACGACGGAATATCAGTTGAGTTTTGAGGAACGGGACGATATCTAGAATTGAAAATAGCGTTACTTAAAGTTCCGCCGCCGAAGTCTGTAGGTCTCCTGGCTGGAGAGTCGGTAGTCTCACCGACGTTTCTTTCTATGTTTATTTGAGCGTCGGAATACGTCGGTAGACCATTTCTGTTAGCCAAAGTCCTGCTGGAGTCCGGAGAGACGGGGCGGGATGCGTTCAATCCGTCGTTGGGATCGTGGCCCGTCAGCAAGGTGTAGCTGTGGTAGTCGGGCAGTATATCTGGAGAGCCGTGTTGTCCGTCTCGCTGCATGGATAATATTCTTTCGTAGTCGGCCGGTTCCCGCAATTGGGCACGTTCTCGATAAAGGGCGGCACGTTTTATGCGTGCTTTGCATATGGCAGATATCAACAGAATGATAGCAATGAGGAAAACCATCAGGCATACTGAAAAAATTTACACAATTAAATACTAAAAGCAGGAATACAGATTGCAGTGTTAGCTTAGTTTAACTTTTGCATTCAACAAACGAAGCATACAACTCAAAGTTGTCACTTCAAACAGTTGAATAATTAAGATATATCACACTCAAATGAGATTGTTAAAATAAAGTCCAATAATAATTTAGGATTAATTAATGTTAATATTAATGTATGATTAGAGTTATTACAGAAAAATCAATGATATCTCTATGTCAACAACCGAATGCAAAGGGTTAAGATATCACCGATTGGCATGAAGAAAAAGAACTTTTGACTAGATTATATATGTATATGATTAAATTTCAGACTATTCTATACCCAAAAATTCATTAAAGTTACTTATAGAAAAACCTGGCTTGAGAATATTTAAATGATATAATTATAACATTATTTTTACCCATGACGGTGTAAAGAGTCGTCTGCAGAAGCGGCGGACCACTTGGCTTCCTTCGGAGAGGTCCCCCCGTTCGATCCATTGGAAAATCTACTGAAAACGAAAGAGAGAACATAATAAGAGTTATGCATTTACACAAAAACTTCGGATTAAATAACAGCATTGAGAAAAAAATGTTTGAAATCTTCATCCACATACTGACATCAGTTTCTTACATTATTTGCGGGAAATAAAATTAATTATCTCATTTACTTCTGAGGGCTCCAGCAGTAACATTGTTATTTCACTGGTTTTGTTACTAATTGAAAAATTGAATTTATTGTATCTATTCTAAGATATTTATGTTAATTTGGCATCTATTTGAATGGTGTTGCAACTGGTTAGCATGCTTTTGATAAGTTTGATGAGCTGATGACAAGAGAGTGTGTGTGTGTGTGTATGTGTGCTATGTATTAAAAATTCCCTCAACACTTATGCTAGTGTATTTATTTTTTTCCTGCATGTTAAGTGATAAAGAATTATTAGCAAAATTTCACTAATGCCTTTTCGGCATAGTGGGGGTGATAATATAGAGAAAAGTATTCCAAGTAATTAATGTGAAATTAATTCATGAATAGTATCAGATTTTTGTTCCACCAATATATAATTGCTGATAAAATATGTCCTTGAGTGGGATTGTTAAACAAATCAATGTAAAATAGAAAAGAAATATAATTTAGACACACAAAAAAGAGCAAGATGAAAAGCATGAAAATGTGAAAAAAAAACACTGTGTAGGAAAATTAATGTTATAGAAACAGTAGACTGAGGCTTTTTTATTGCTAAAATTTAGTATCGACAGATCTTCTCACTCTTAAGAGGATCAAAATTGTAATAAAAATTTGAAATGTTTTGAATTAAAGCAATACAATAATATACTTACTATCTAATTCGGTACAGCAGGAGTGAAGGATACAGCCAGGCTTCCCGTAGCAGCACCAATCCCTCGGAATGCACCTTCCATCTGAGCACTGTATTTTGCCTGCATATAATAAATAAGATAGAAATTATTACAGACCAACAGCATTATTTTGCAATAAATTTCTTTGACCACTTAAATTCTAGTATGACATATTTAATCTAGCGCTCCAGTATTAAGATTTATATAATAAGTTGAAAGGGTGGATCCTTACAATTTTACCTAGAGAATAGCTTGTAATGACCAGGAACTAATATTTTATCAATTCCAAGAAACTGTCGTAATTCGTGATACACAATGTGTTAATGTTGCCACAGTTAATTCAGTCTGGGGATCCCGACTGAGATAAAACAGACAAGATTTAAATGTTACCTTCACACGGATTGTGAGTTTTGCATATTTCAGGCGACTCATCTCTAGCTGGAGCCCCGCAATCCGGCACTCCATCGCAGACAAAACTGAACGCGATGCAAAACGGCAACGTGTCCTTCTTCATGATATTATCAATGTCGTCCACACACGGAAACATGGCTCTGCCACAATACGGGAAAGAGGTCACTGAAATAAATTAAAAACATTCAATAAGATGCTTAGAAATACTCATTAGGATACATAATACCATGACATGTGACTGTGGTTATCTTGGCAGTTATTTGTTTGTCTGTGGCAGCATGCTGCGTTTTATTATCATTGAAAAAGAGTTAAAAAATGTTAAGTCAAGATAGTGAGCGCACCTGACTTGTTTTTGTGTGGACGCCTCATGCGGTTCTGCGGTTTTCTGATGCGACAACTCGCACAAGGGACTACTCCAGGGGTGGCAAATGGGATTTGATCAATGTGACATAATGAGATACAGTTTAACACATTTTTTCAGTATCTTATGTACAAGGTTGAGGTACAAACATCAATATTAGAAGAGTACAAACACAATTAACAGTAAAAAGAACTCATTAAATTTGTTCAACGTAATGCAACAAACATATGAGAAGTAATAAGAAAGAAAAAAATTGCCGATTCATATTACTTGCAATTTCTTTTTACATTAGATCAGTGCATTGCTGATTGGTGGGAATGACATGATGCAAAGATTTTCTTGGGATTGCGTGTACATGATTTGTTCCAGAAAAAAAAAACCATTGTTAATTTGTGTATATGTGAGATGTTTATGATTAAAATTATGTATATACAATAAAGTTCCGTGCATTTCTGTAGGTGGAATTGAATAAATATTCACTGATAATTTTTTTTTAATACTGTAAAAGCAGGGTTCACGGATTCCACGACATTTGATATAGTTGACATTAGTTTCTCACAACTATAAAATATAAAAGTTTATTTTGCGGCGCTCAGTTTTCACAGGCCAACTTTTTTTACTGGCTGGCAATTTTGGTAATTATGAAATAAAGCAAAGGTATGGAAAGCTATTGAGTACTCAAGTCTACAATTCCGCCAATACATTTAAAGGAATATTGCCACTATAAAATGATTGCTTACAAAAAAAAAAAAAAAACTTGAAGCAATGATAAACCTTCCCTCATGTTTTTTTAACAATAGTAAAGTATTGATGGATATATTGAGAATTTTATCAATTTTATACGAACATTTCCCAATAGAACAAAAGTTATAATGATTTTAATGAGAACTCTTATGTGTTATTTATCTTGCCATAAACGGCTTAATATAAAAATATTATTATTTTATTGTGAAAAGTTTTGGGTAAAAATATTTATTCAGATAAATTTGATACCATAAATATTTCTTTTCTCATTAAACCTTGGCGGCTTATATGAAAAATTAAAAATTGAAGAAACCAACTTAAAAAAAAAATGTAGGCTACTGTGGCTAGTAGTGCAAATGGGATAAAGCTCTAATTCAACAAATATAGTGAACACTGACTAAGAAGGGCCATAGAGGGTGAAACCGCTTGCAAACAGAAAACTGACCTGTTGTTTTGACGGCGACGTGCGCCTGAGCTCTGTTCAATGAGTTGTCCATGTCCACACAGGTGTACGTCCCCGCATCTTTCGATTCCAGTCGAGGAATCGACAGCCACAAAGTGTTCCCCTCAATCCATGTTGTCGTGCTTCTGAAGAAATAAATCATACATATAATATAATAAGCTAAAAAGAAAATAGTCTTTAACGATTATTTAGAATCAACATTTATGTTTCTTTTCATAGAACGAGTATTTTTTTTTAAATTATTAATTATTAATACATTGAATATTGAATATTTTATTGTAAAGTAAAAGTTATGTTATATTATCTCTTGTAATGCTATTATGCATAGTAAAGCAAAATTAAGGTAAATTTTGATGATGATATTGATAATTGTTATCAGATTCCTTACATTCTTGTGTAACAAAAACCTTATTTTTAAATGTTAATTGTTGAAACTTTGTACGATTCTACATGTTTAGTCACTAAAAACCCCCGCGTTTCGTCTTTCGCCATCTTTAGGCAATCGATCACATGGATGCAACAGAACTGACTGAATTAGAATCATACAAAGTTTCAACAATTCAAATTTGATATTGGAATATTAAACAGCTTTAGTTGATATCATAAACTTTTTTAATATCTCTTAGTAATGGAGTTCTACCAAGTAAATGGCAATTTTATTTACACCGTCATTTTGTTAGCAATAATAATGACACAGCATTGTTTTTTTTCAAACGGACGTATGCCAACAAAAGTTTTTCTATCAGAATTGCTTGTTACTCTGGGCTGTAGGCAGATGGGGCTAATGGTCAGCTACTTGCTGTTGCTACTGGACTTCATCAACCGATGTTCATCACTGCACCAGAGATTTGACAAATTTGATATACGTTTATTTGAATTATTCCCTCAAAACTCCTAAAACAGTGATATTACAGTTGAATGCTTATCATATTTGATATTCCAGATAGAAAGGAATTAGATGCTTGTTCTAAGATCAAATATTAAAGAGTGCAAACTCAATTGCATCATAATATAAAAGTGAATTTAACTGAAAATATAAGAACTCTGTGCTATTTTTATAAGAAACATCAATAACTTTGTGAGGCTTTTTACTAGGTCAGTTAGTTCAGTGACGTGCAAAGTGCATGCGGCTCAAAATAACAAGTGCAATGGAATGTTCTTTTACCAGCATCGTTTATTTAGGAAATATGCCTAATGTTAAAAATGAGCCTAATTTGTTTTGAAATCCAAAAATGATACATGTTGAACATATTGACACTTTTTTAACTAATATTTTAATACTAAAATAATCAAATTTATTATTTGTTCATAACAGTATCCATGTTGAATAGATTAACTCAGGTGGTGTTTTTCTATGAAATCTTGCGTTGTTTCGCACATTTTAAAGATCTTCCTAAAGAGCTTATCGGCTCAACTTGCGGTTAATTATTTTAAATAAATTCATTTATGGCTTTTACACAAAGGTTTTTAGTTCTGACTAAGTGATAGAGTCTTACTGTATTTTGACTTTTGTTTATAAATCATTTGCAATCAAACCACTGTTGAATTTTGTAAAGATCGCAATACAAAATCGTACGACAATAAATGGAAAAATATCATGAAATGTAACCATACGCCTATTCCTTGAAACTTGTTGATTCATTTTATCAAAGGATGGCAAAACATTGTGGATATGGTTGGCAAGTATCAAATATATGATTTATGAAAAAAATATGCAAAAAGAAAAGGAATATGTAGTCAAAATTGACATTGTATGGATGGTAACTAGAATATCAGATAAATAACTATCAACATCAGAATAATAAAATGTAAATTTGGTCAAGTAAAGTATTATTTTTCAACACTATTAGCAGAGAAAAATTACAAAAGAGGTCAAGTCATCAAAAAGGTTATGCACTGCTGTAAAAATCATCACTGCATACATGATCATGTGTAAAATAATGGATGTAAAAATAGTATATAAATTACTAACCTATTCCCATCATCATTAGGTACTAGCCATTTAAGTTGTACGACTCTATGGTCTCTGTGATCTCCGCGCACGGAGTTGTCAGGGTCCACGTAAAAGCATGACAGCGTCAGGTTTTCCGACACTCTCTTGACAATAACCCCGTTCGGTTCACTCTCATCTGTAGACTTTATCAACAGTATATCCTTATTGATGCCGGACCCTATCTCGGCATTTCCTTGAAACAAGTTAATTACATAAATGATCATCCAAGTTTAAACCCATTGAGTGGTAACGTTTCAACTGTTGAGACAGCAAATTGCAGTGTGCAGACGGTTTGGTACTCAAAAATATATATGATGTTAATCGTGTTAAAACTTTTGGGCTAATTTTGTGATAAAAATATATCGATGGAGGGTGGTAGATGGAATTTTGAATTGAAAATTCTATTGTATTTGTGTGATAGAATGTTTTGAAAGAACTGGATGTTGGAATATTTATTTCACAGCTTGGCTTTTGCACATCGGTGTGTAAAATCTGACAATCATCATGATTATCAAATATAAAATATATTGTGAGGCAAACATCTTTGGAACTGAAGAAAATTAGAATGAAGTACACCATTTGTGCCATGTGGATTTATACCCCAATCCTCATGCAGAACATTGGTAGAGACAACTCTGCAGATAATGCCATTTTAATGTTATTCATATCACAAATAGTACAAAACATAAAGATTGATAATTCTCACTTGCTAGTTTTTTAAACAAATGCATGATGCATGTACATGCTTTCATCACGAATAAACTTATTATATGTGCAATTACACACTATTTCTTCCCTGTTTAATATCCTGTAAAATTTCCCCCACATTCCTAAACAAGCACATGTTTCTTTCTAGCAAACAATATCATTTATTATCTTATAGCACAGGTTGCAAATGCACTTTGCGAATAAGCCTTTAGGTATCCGAGTCTAATTTTCCAATCTGCAAGTCTCTGTGAGAGTGAAATCGTAACTAAATACCAAAGTCCAAAATGAAATATGTAATTCACTGAAACTTGTAATGATCTTAAGAATAAAATGCTTGAAACAGTGGTTTGTACAAGGAATGTAGGCTGGTTTTGCCAAGCGATTAGGGATGTTATTGTAGTACGTATCTCGTACTGTAGGGAATCGAAAGTTGATATTTTGGATGCGGTTGTTTGTTTTAATTGTTGTATAGATTTATTATTTCACAATCTTACGAAACACATTTGATATTCTATTGTCTATTCTTCGTCAATATACATTTGAAATATTTGAATTTGGAATACTAAGCGCTTTTCAAATTCAAATCCTAATTTTGCGAATTCGATTCTTTCGATTTCTTTCGATATAACCTCTGTTGATATATTTAAAATAAATGTGTACATTGAAATTTGGTAACAAAATATCAATAATAGAGTTTTGATTTCGGTAGACTGGTGTACTGAATAATTAAATAACATTTTCGATTTAGGATTATCTAAACGTCATACTTAGCTAACGCGCAAAACGTAAAATATTTACTGATAATAATATCGAACCAATATCAAAGCGTTGTTAAAACAAATAACCAATGTAATATTTGAATTGAAAAGTAGGATATGATAGAGGCTCACCTGGTGAAAAATTATATATAGCTAATATAAATGAAAATATTTTTATTTGGTACATTATATTTCAATTTCTACATGTTTTGACGGATAAGTCGTTACGCCATGTTGCTTGTATTCCACAGATAATACCGATAATACACTACAGATAGTTTTCTCTATTGTTAACGTTGAGAAAATAATATGGCTATTGTGTGTAGCCTATGATATATTTTTTTAAATAATAGTTTCAAGACAATGATTTCCACATGACAAAAAAAGTAAGATGCACTTTTAATAACATTAGTAATTATGGTCACGAAAACATATGTCTGATGAAAAACATTTTTGAAAATACGTTTATTATTTCATTAGTGGGTAACACTTAGTTACCTAAAAAGAGAAGTTTCTTATTTCACCATTTTCCAAATTCAGCCATTCGATATTGTACAATGATGAAAGTATAGATGGCAGTAAGCATCGCTAATGCAGATTAACTGCATCGCTTTCACTCTAGGGAAAGTTTCACGCGCGCAAAAGAAACAACAATATATGTGGCATCTCATTTCCCATCCCTTTTTATGCCGGTGTTGCCCGATTTGCCTCACGAAATCTCTTGGCATAACAAAGCAATAGTGAACATTCAAAACACTCCACCCCTTCCAAATTAAGAAAACATTTAATACAGAAAATTTTGCAATGTTTTTAAAAATATGGTATTCAAAAAAAAAAAATGTTGAGCTTTACAGTCTAAAAAAATTTGCTTGTAATATTAAACGTCAAAAAATTATATTAATAAAATAATCATGGCTTCCATGATTTTATTTAGAAAGAATTCATAATTACTATAAGTCTGCAGCAATCAACACGGCTTGTAGTCTTTTGACATGTTTCATAATATGTTTGAATACTTTTGAAAATTACTGATAAGAAAGCTACTTGGGGAGCCAAAATAGCCATTTGTCCTCCCCTAAATTAGAGAAAAATATTTTACCCATTTGATTTACTGGCTACACGAAACAATTAAAGTAACAACATTATAATTCTAACTCTGCCTCTGAAACAAAAGTAGATATGTCATCTACGATTGCTGATTAAAATTGTCATTGAAGCTTTGAAAAGGAAATATGACAGTAAACAACATTATTAATAACAGGAACCATAAAATATTGAAATGCATTATTTTTATATTGCTGTATGTTGAAATGTTTTGTTTATAGAAATAAAAATTATTTTTAAGTAAATTTGAGAACATTTCTTTTAGAGGTGGTAGTGGGTTGTGAAAATAAAGGATGTCAACACAATTTAAAATTTGGGTTTGATATTTAGTAAGTCGGGTGCTCCAATGTGAGGTGGATGTGTGCGAAGCCGGTATCAAAATACTTCGATAAAAATATTCTTATGGTTCGCGAACCGATCGATATTAAATTGTAAATACGTCAATTAAAATCGATAACACGCGATTTGACTATTTAGTGTGTGCTTTAATAGATAATTTCAGTTTTTAATATAGGATTCGTTCGGTGTTTTGTGTTAAGTTATGGTCCCATATTTTCTACGACATTTTTCGCTACATAAATCGATTTCGATTTAAACGTCAAACGGTAACGGTATGATTTTTAAATATGGGATTAATGACAGATTTCTGCATTTCTGTTAATTAATCAATATTCCATTCTCTCAAATAATACAGTAAACATTTTGTCAATGTTGCATTTGATTATTTAAAATACTGCATTATAAGGGATGAGAAATTTTCCGCCACATGCTGCCTATAATGAATGAATCAAACAGATTATGTATTTTATACTTTGTGCAATTGCTGCGTGGATTTTTGTAAATTAAAGAAAATCAAATATTTACCACATAAAAAAATCTTAAAAAGTTTTGATGTACCAATTGTACTTTTTTGAAAATAATAATCACTCATCATACGACTAAATGAATAATACTTATTATGAATACACTTTTTAAGGTTACGTCAGAGAATATTTTTAATGCCACTGCAAAAAGATTTCGAAACAATATGAATTCTAAATGAATAAATTATAAAGTGACATGTATTAGTGCTTATAGTTATTATTATTTTTTAGTATCTGAATATACTTACTCTCTAATATATTATAAATAAGTTTTATTATACATATATTTAAATAATTTTCTTTTTTTGTCTTATTTGGATTAGATATTTACAATAAAAATTGATGCAATGTTTATTCATAATTTTAATATTTCGTACGATTATAAAATCTTCTTTTTGGATGGCTTTAAATATTTTAAGCACAATACAATGTAAGTTTGGCTTCGTTTTTATTTAAAAGACCACACATATTTCAAATCGCTTAAGACACGTTCTGATGAAGTTAATATAAAATTATTTATTTTCGATATAACTTAATATCTCATATATGAATGCTTATGGTCAGTGACGTTATTTGAGTTTTGTTAATTTTTATTTTCGTTTATGTGGGAAAGCCAGTGAAAAACCAATAAATATGTTTTTTCAAATTCATGCCCCCCTTAAACCTCCAAATAACGTCCCTGCTTATGGTGTCTTCAACTCGAGTTGTATCGAGTGATTTATGAAAATTCTGATCTAGTTTATCCCGTATGGTATTCGATATAAGAAATGTATTAATTAGTTCATAGCTGTAATGCCTCATACATTTATTTGAATATCAATTTTAAATTATTAAAAAAAAAACTAATTTGAATGCCTCGGATCCGAAGAAAATTTACTATAAGTATTTAACGCATTTCATTTTACGTTATTTTATTGTAAAGAAACTAGGTCAACGTTCACTAAAATGACAACCTACAAATTGATAAAAAAATACTGACTTAATATCTCAGTATTGCCAACAATAAAGTAATTTTCACCATAAAATAAAATAAATTTTATAAAAATTATGGTTTTATCAAGTATTTATTGCCACTTTCGTCGGCGACGAAAGGTGCAGAAATTTAAACATTCGTGTTATTATGGCGTTAATTTTGTCCTAGCAAGGCTTGAAGTTAAAAATTTTAAATGGCATATTGGACATAACATAACCGACAACATATAGTCGATTAATAAATTAACAATAATGCTGAAATTTGACACCAATAAAATCCATTTAATATTTAAGCCCAAATTTATTAATAATAATTTGAAATTCAAATGCATGTATTGCAATTATTTTTCAGGTTGTTTTTTTTACCTCACTTTGAAATGTCAAAAATGTTTTACAGCCGAATTGAAAAAAAACACCGAACAAGAAATGGCAACTAAAATATCATGTGGAAAATTTTCATCGTACTCTTAACTTCAAAACCTTGCGCGATTATATTTCTATGCGGTTTTTTGGCGCCTTTATGACAATGCAAGAGATTGCCTGTTCACAAAATCGGTATTGATGAAAAGGAAAGAAAAACTTTTGGTACACAACATGTAATAAGGCTTATTTAATATGTTTAGTTATTTTATATGGCTGCACTTAATTAAGTTTTCTAGAATACCGCTTATGATATTTTTTTATAATGCAAATTAATGCATAATATCAATGATCATACTTTTTAATTTTGACAGGTTAGATGACCGATTTGATTCAGTGGTATACTATCCGTGAGTCGAATCTTCGATCAGATGTTTGTGTATATAATCAATATCGCTTTTTCTTCTTATCTATTTCTACCCCTCGGCCATACTCAAACCTCACTCAAAAGGAAGCGATCGACTTTGAAAACGAATCACTTATTTCATAAAGGAGTGTTTGATTGACCGATTTGAAGTATTGGAAATGGGGATATGATTTTTAAAAAATCCTTCAGTTAGAAAATAAATATGTATAAAATACAAGAGTGGAATGATTTTTATTTTTGTAGTTAATTAATACTGCAATGCCAATTTATAAGATTCGTCATTAAAGGATGCTTTTGTAAATCTGCGATTAAAATTTTGCCAGATTTGGCGAGCTTTAGAGTAGTGCGGGTTACGCAGGTTAATTAAGCCACGGGGTCGAGCAATTTAATAAAAGGCCCGGGTTCGTCTCCCATAGGGGTAGTAGAGCGGAAGTAATGCCTGCTCTTTCCAGACATGTTTAATTTCACTGCCTACAACAGCTATGGCAAACGTTTTCCGAATGGCATAGCAAAATTTACCTAACATAAAAATCACTTGTTTAATTGGCGGGGGTTTCAACTACAGAGTGGACCTTTTTATAGAGATAACGAAAAAAAAAATGTCCGTCTATTCTATTACATAAAAAAATAGCCTGGACCCTAATTACGCCAATAACTATCATTATGGATTAGCACTTTTTAGTACTATCTCCACATTATATTTATGATCAGAACCGGTTTCGCTTATCGCGAGCATTATTAACAGAGAAACCGACCACTTTCATAAATATGTTGTGGATATGGTACTGGACATGCCTTTTTATTTTTTTAGAAAATAATATCTTGTCTCCAAGAAGTGACAGTTAACACCTTAAAAGTGATAACGTAGTATACATTTTTTACATAAAATCAGAAGTAGATGTTGAGCGCAGTTAGACGCTATTGCCCCATTATTTTGGAACTCAGCTCTGCAAAAGTGGTTGACTTCTTCTTTTCGATCAACATGTCAATATTGCAATTTTATCTTGAGCTTCCGTTTTGGGAGTGCACATACCAACTATCAAAAACAAAAAATAGGTCGTTATTTTTACAGTAATATAGATTAGGTTTTTATTTGCAATATAAGTAAATTTAATTTTTATCTCTATTCATTAAAATCTAGTTACTTTTTTCGTATCCACGCTGCTCTAAGTTAAATATATATTATAGTAAGTCAGTATCAGGACCGACTTGAGATTGTTAAAATTATAAAAATATTAATATTTACTTTGGGTAAATATAAAAAAATAAGCTTGCAAAAATACACGTACAATTGTAAAAATAAACTTTAAGCACTGTATCTCTAAAATATCAGAAAATGTATCTATATATATCTATGATAAGGTATCATTAATTGTATGCAATTATCTTTTTTATTACGTCGAGAATACTTTTGAATTGCATTAAGTCAATTTATCGTTGCCCTTTAAGTGATCTCTTAAATGTTCATATGGCTTATTGTAAAGGTGTAAACGGAGACACAATCTGGTGCCCCCTTTCTCGATTCCCCAATTACGTGGTTAGTGTGCTTAAAGTATAATCCAGTACTATATAGCATGAGCGTAGAGTATACGATATCTGTATTTATAAGTAAAGCAGTATCGATAACCTTATCAATGGACCAATTACAGAGTTAAGACTCAGACGCTTTTGCACGCGATGGGGTAGTTTGCATGCATTAAAACGACAAGTCGCTTAATACAGAGAACGTTGAGCACACTCTTTCTCGTTTTAAAGCATACATATCGTGCGTGAAATCTTCCTTATGTAAAGTCGGCTACTATTGAATTAACATGGAATGCTGCTTTCGTTTTGTATATATAATATGTCGGAAACAAAATTGATATACGTAGTACCAAATCTAAAGCCAACATATCGAGTTCTATGTAAATGTGCCTGTACAACATATGAGTATAATATATTCCAATATTCGGTCAATTTCGGAGTCGTGTTTTTTAAACTACTCCACAGTCCTAGAAATTACATCGGATTCCAATTAGAGATAATAATTACAGTAAATTCTCTTTAAGCTGGACTAATGGTAAGTAAAGGTTGAACGAATAATAATTTCCTATTTACCTAACCTTTAATTTAGTCTTTAATACTTTTATGGGTTTCTGGTACAGGCTTTCAATTTTTATTGTAGAATAACTGCGATTCTATCCCCATTTTTATTAGTGGCCAGAATCTAATAGAACCCAGTTGGTCAATACACTGTATCATTAAAATGAGCCGTGTGACATATGTATTTATTACATTGGTGGTGCTTTTTTCAATACGTTTAATAAAGTTTTCACATACGCTATTGATGGTAAAAAATCTGTCTAACATCGATATACCATATTATTTTTAATGAGTAATGTTTCACTTCTTGGTGGAAAGGCATGATATTTTAAGTAATAAAGACGCATTTTTTAAGTCTTTGAATATTTGTTTTATCAGTTGATAATATTCGCAGTGAGTAAAGCCGGTCCTGATCATAAAATATATCATGGGAATAGTACCAAAAAATTGTTTTTATTATTTAAAAATAAATGCCATATTATTTTACAGTCACTATAATATGTATTTAGTGGAAAGGTCAATCAAAGAATTAAAAGAATACTAATACAGTAAATGTTATTATACGTACTTTTGAAGTTTGACAGAGCGTCTATTAGTAGCGATGTATATATCTGCAATCAAATCTATATTTAAATGAAGCACTAAACATTATTGTTAATGCATCATTTATGATATTGATTGAAAGTGCTTGGTGGAATTCCAATATCAAATTTGAATTGTCAATGCCATTTTTGGGCCTTGAGCCGCAAGTTCTCCGTCCCCGAATTTACAACTTTACAAATTAAAGGATATATTTCATTCTGTTTGAATAGCGAATAAGTTTAATTTTTGTTATAAGAAAACACATCTTATAAAAATAATTACTGTGTTAATATTAACAGCATAACAAAATATATAATATTTAGCTATTTTTAATAAACTAGACATTTAAACATTTATTTTTTTATTTTAATAAGACAAGTTTTAAGTATTGTGAAAGCAGTATCTCATTGACTACAGATATTCAAAAAAAAACATTTTTAATATTCTGTATTGATACTTAAACGTAAGAGTTACACCTCTTGAACAATATTTTTTGCAAATTATAATCACGTAAAAAACTGTGACAGCTTTAGCGTGTGCCGACGGATGATTTGATACGAACTTAGCCACATCCCTTACACATAAATTTGTAAAATAATTTTATCCAGCCATTTTTTTTTTGGAGATTTCACTTGTCTTCGGATTACAAATTAATTATCAACTTACAATAGTCACCGTGATATTTAGGGAATTAATTATAAATAGTTATCGTTGACATATATTTGAATACAGGCTTTTGAAGCACTGTTTTAATAATTTATGATGAGCCAAGTATTTATGAAGACTGTAAACATACAGTAAACGTTATCCGTGGTATATTTGAAAGTGAAACGAAGCGTGTCAGACACGACTGTGATAGAAAGAATCTAAAAACACACACATATTCATAACCCATAATATTTTCGGTGACTTTGAAAGAATTTTTTAAATCCATGTTGAATTAAAAACTAAAAAGCTTTTTCACCTAAATTACAATGGGAGATCGGTTAAGGAACAGTTCGGACTGTGAGCAAATCGCACAACGAACACATATTAGGATAACGAATTTAAACGATATTTCTACACCAATTATTGGATCTGTAAAACTAATTAAATTCTAAATTAATAACTAAACGTTTTTCATTTGACGGACTTTTGAAAACGGCGGCTTTTGACTCGGTCCGTGATGTCATTTACAGGACGAATAATCTATGGTAAATCGACGATCGGGTAACGAACATAATTTTGGGACAAATTATGTTCGTTAACTGATCACTCACTGTATTACTGTGTGATATATCGATAATTCGACTTTATAAATAAAAGTTTTATAAAATTTGAATTGTTGCAACTTTGCACGATTCCATATGTCTTATCACAAACGACGAATTGAAGTTCCATCAAGCACCTTCAGTCGATATCATAAATTACAAAAGTTTTATGATAGTCAAAGTCTGAAAATGATTCTTAAAGAGGTACACACACAAAACACGTGTAAAAATAAGTAACACACACTGTGGAACAAAAGCTCTTTTCGTGTTAATATATAATATTATACCACAGTAAAATGTGTTAGGTTTGAAACCAGTTATCTTCTTACCACTTCCCTGTACCTTTACCACAAATAAAAAAAATGTTTCGTGAACTAATTCCTATATTTTTATAACTTTAGCTCGAATTGAGGAATATCAACGGCGAAAAAATAGCAACACTGTTGAAGTAAAATGTTGTTCGATTTAATGAAGATCTTTCGAATTTTAAAATTCCTCGTTTATTCTTATTCTGTCGGGTTGTTCTATACGTAATTATAAGCATCGGTAATACTTTTAAGCAATGAGTTATCTATGTCATAAACTCTATGTAACATTTTTCAGTGGGTCAATTTTCCCGCTAAATCTTTTCCGTATTGTCAAATATTCGTGAAAGACTTCAAACGACAGTTTGATGCGTAAAGATAAATAAAATTTAGTAGCAGGTGGCTTACCAATCAATTTATTTACTGACGGGTTTTCACCTCTAAGTAAATGTAAATTGATTTGTGTTTTTTTTTAATAATTAGTATTGTTATTTTTTTGTTCTTACCCATTCTCTATGTCTTGTAAAAAGAGAATCGCCCAACCTCACTACTCATTTTTGAATTAAGAATTGGATTATCTGTTTACATTATTAATGAATAGCCTTATAATGAAAATGGTGGCTGGAGATGATTATCAAATATACAACGCCATCTGCAGTCTCAGTCAGAAACTCAGAAGTCAAAAGGTAAAAAATAATAGGAATTATTAAAAAAAATAGTGCAGTTTAATCACTTGATTTTAAAGATGATTTTATATTTCTCACCGATAAAAATCATGTGATATAAATTTACTTATTGCCTAATTATGTAAGGGTTAAAATATTAAGTTCGTACGAGTTCATGTCCAGTAATTTTACGTTACAGGCTAACGTAAGCGTAACGCGCCCGTAACGGTGCCGGCAAGTACAACAGACATCGATCGTGCACGCGCGGCATACCCCCGGAGGAATTTTCACTATGCCTGAACGTGTCTGCGAGCAACTGATCGGCCAGTCTGAGCGTATGTTCGATTTCGTACAGACGTAACTTTTCTGTGAACGATTTCGTTGAGTCATTAGCAATGATGGACAACGAAAAATTAATCAAATATGTAAAGAACTACAAATTCTTGTATGACCTGAGTGATAAGCGCTACAGTGACAATCAAAAGAAAGACATCGCGTGGAAGGAAATATCACACAAGATGAAAGTTCATGGTAAGTAGTCTTTACTTAAATACTATTTGATATAAAAACGAAATTCACAAATCGCCGAGTAGGTTGTTTCTTTGTATGTGAAAACTGGCATTAATCAGAAGGAAAATTCTGTTTATTATTGTTGATTTTAATACTCTCTGTATAAATCGGAGCGTAGACGAACGCTGTTAGTTATATAAAAAGCCGTGGGTGAAAGGGAGTACAATAAATATAATGTGAAACAGATATATGTGCGCATGCGCAATGCTGATATATTTTTGACAGTTTAATAATATGACATCTCGATGTATTTTATTAGAAAATGATCGATTATTTTTTATTATTCAACACTATACATACCGTCTATGAATTTTGTGATATAACATTTGCAATTTAATTACTTTATTTATTTCATCTACGCGTATATAATGTTTTCAATGCGAATTATATTGATTACATTCACAAACAAACTTTTTGCTTTACCACATTATTTTGACCCGTCAATTCTATTACCGTGCAATTTTATATACCCGTTTATGCTATAAGTTTTAGATTTTCATCTATAAATACTTTGAAATACAGTAAGAAGCTTATTTATTTAAAAATTTAACAATTTTAAAACGTTTAGGTATTTACTTTTTTAAAGTTAAATAATTTATTTTGGGTTCTACACTTCACGTGTATATATATATATATAAGTGTCCATACTTAAATTGCAAATAATGATTCAATTTTTATTTAAACAGCAGGATAGATTTCGTTCGCATATACATTTTCAATTGGTATAAAGAAAATTGGCATACGTACATATTTTAAATATTATTAATTTTAGTTAATCGATGCCTTCCAAACTGTCGTTAAAATAATGGCATGTTTATGAATACAGTTTGAAACAAATAATTTGCTTAATAAATATAAGTTAAGTAACATTTTTTTTAAACCAAGGCATATCTAGATATTTTAAATCTTTTTGATTTATTTACGGCTGTAAAATTATTGTTTCACGGTTAGAAAATTACAATTTTAATAAGTTAAACAATATAAAATAATTAATTTAATATAAATAATTAATTAATATAAATAATTTTTCACAACTCTGGCGTTACCACAAAAAAATGCGAAATATTTTTGTAAAAATGTACGGCGGGACAACTACCGTGTATTTAAATTGTTTACTATCAATCGGATAATTCAATAGACAATTTTTTCTTTAAGTGGTCATAAGTAAAAATAAAAATGGTTTCGTACTTGTCTATTGGTCTATTTTTCTGGATTGCATTTTTTTTACGTATTATTAATTTTACAGAAAATGACTGCAAAAGAGCATGGGCTTTATTGCGAGATGCTTTCAGGCGTGCTGTGAAGAAACAGAAAGCAAAGAGAAATGGTAAATCAAGTGCACTATACAGGCAATGGAAATATGAAGACGAAATGGCCTTTCTGCTGCCATATTTTAGAGAAAGGACATCCGTATCGTTGGCGAAAACGAAAGAAGAATCCAATAATTACAGCGAAGAAAACTTGGGAGATGAGATCTCTGCTTCATTCGTGGAATTTCCACCCGAAGAACAATATCTGGACAACCCTTCCAGTCCAAGTTCAGATTCTTCAGCAGAGTCTGTAACACCTCCGCCCAAGAAAAAACGAGTCGAAGTTAAAGATACAAAGTCGGTAAAACAGGAAACCCTTACTAATGCATTGATGGCGTATATATTAGAAAACAAAAAGAGCGGCGATGACGTTGAACAGTTTTTCGTTGGTATTGCCACAACAGTGAAATCTTTCCCTCCGCGGGAGAGAGCTATTGCTAAAGCAAAAGTGTTTGAAGCCGTTTATAAGATGGAAATAGAGATTCTAAGCAAACCACCTTCAACTGCGCCTGGAGAATCTTCAGTGTACAAAAAGGGAGATCCCCTTGAAAAAAAATAAATACAGCTTTAGTGAAATCAATTTTCTTTTAAAAATCTATTAACTCAGTGGTCGGCAAACTTATATGTCATCTGAGCCAAATATCAACAAACTCTATACGTATATACATTTTTATTTACTTGATTACCATCTTCTAAGCTAACCTTTGCTAAAAATATCGTTGAATATAACTTGATAACGATATTATTAAATGATAAAATTAAATTCTTTACAATATCCATAAAATTAAATCATGAAAATAACTGAAAGATAATAATGTGAACACTGACAGAAAACCGACTTTTGCGCGTGGATCACGAAGTTTCAAGTTATGTTTGAAGAACGTCACATCGGTGATCATTAATTTTAATTTACTACCATTCGAATTTCAGTTATGATTTAAAAATATTGCTTTGGTTTTTTTTTAATAAACTATACGTTATAACGGCTATGTATACATAATATAAGTAGTAATGCTATTTAATTGCAAAACAATATTCAGAAATTCCTTCCGAATTGATATTTGCACGTTTTTTGAGTAATTTCCGTGGGCCCCCTTATAAATCGATCAATCATTTGAAGAACTTGACAACAGTGGAGTCATAAGTATGCAATCAATACTGTAATTCATCAATGAGTAGGTCAATAAAACATTTTCTGATCATTTGATCTATATTTGTATAATATGTATTATATAACGTTGGGCAGGCAATTTTTCTTCCGACTGGATTTTAGGTAGAGTACCACGGAGAAGCTATCAAATACTCGGAAGTGGTTAAACAAATGACTACTTATGTCTCAACTGTTGAAATATTCGACTACAGTACTTTAATTGACTATCCTCAAGAATATATGAGGGTTACCAGTGTCTAAATTACTACAGTAAAATACTGTGGTTTATCTGATAATAAAGTTTTTTGAACACCAACACTTCTGAATTATTTTTTGAAATATTTACTGCTGTAATATCCTTTACGGAGCGTAGCAGGAAATGAGGCAAATATTGCCAAAAATATCGCATTCTGACTAGCAATGAGCTGTTCAAACCACATACGTTCAACATCACAAATTGAATGCATTGCGATTGATAGTATTTGTGGGGATTCGCAATGTTACAATATACGAGGAATGTCGAGGTCTCCGCAAGGTTTATCAAATAAACTGCCAAGTCTACGTTGGAGAAGTAAGACGTAAAGAGCTGAATGTAAATGACGTACAATAGAAATGCATGGAAGATAGCTTTGAAGTCGGATACATACATTTTAGAGTTCTGCGCGGTACGAAATTTGATAATATTGTCGACCCGAGCTCGGTTCTTTTAAGCTCGGTATTGAATCTTAATATCACACATTTTTAACAAACTAACGTTTTAATTGGTTGCTGTATAGCTACATTATTATCTGAATGCAGTCTATGTATTTTCTATGAAAAATAAATTCCATACTCGTCAAAATCCTCTCCATAGGCCGAGTTAATTAGAAACCCGCAAGTCAAACTGAGCCCGTGCATACCTCTAACATACCTTTATAAACCGTAGTATTAGCCAAACAAACGTATTATACAGTTTCCAGTTTTATTCAGACGATTTCACGCGCGATTGTGTAGTTTGCATGTTTTTAAACGACAATTCACTTGAAAATTAGAGCATCATTTAAAACCATATTACAAAGAGCTTATAGTTTTTAGAAATTATTAAAACTATTACGAGCAATTAATTATAATTAAGTAACCTTTTGAACAGAGAACGGAATAGAAAATGTTGAATAATATTTTCAAATAAAAATAACCTCTCCGCCCTTAATCGTTAAATATTGTATTCGCTTATAAGTACAATTCAACTTTTTTTTTTTATACATTACATTTTTAATATAAAACATCTTATATGAACTTTGATATGACGTGTATTATTAAAAAAAAACTATTGTAAAAAATTCATGAATCGAATTGTACGTTCAGCTATACATAACAAAAGGATGTACTAATTTATTCCGTTTCCTGTAAAAACCACGTATAATGTAATATTTCGATCTTTGATATAAACACTATTGGTGTTAAATAATGATGTTAGTTTGGACTTTTTAAGTGTCTTGGAAATGCAAAAAAATATATGTAATAAGATTTTTTGACGGCGCTACTGGGTCGTTGGTTTTTTTCAAAGTCTAAAGGTGTGAACTCGCAGATAATGTTAGAACCATTCAACCGCGAATGATAAAAAAATGCCTGTGCAAATTTACCTCCACTTCAACTGTGCTATTAATGTACGTCATCATATATTTGCCATACCTATTGAATTTTTTGTTTACAGATTTTGTTTTTGACTCAAGCAATATAAAAAAAAACTATCTTAAAATGCATCAATTTAAATTCAGCGTATAAATATTATCTACATTTCCTTTTCGTTTATTTTGACTTTGTTATGATGTCGATTAAACGTTCAACTTAATAATGTCGTTATGTTACGTAGTAGATTAAACTCTTGCGCCACGGTGGACTCTCTGTTTATAGATATTTTGAAAGACCATTAAACACGAGAGAAGTTTTTGACAATCAAAGAGTATTTCAATTTTACAATTTATCTATTTTAGCCATTTAAATTAATAAATAATAAGACACTTCTGGTCCCGGCCAAAATTTGACAGATTAAGCCCTGTTCCAAGGCAATTTTTGAACATATTATATATTTTTTAATGTAAACTAAATGCGTTATATATGTGGAAATATTGGACAAAATCAAATGAAACTTTCTGAGAAGGCTTAGAACATTTTATTAATTAGCCTAAATGTGATAAAATACCCAAAATTTCCTCTTGTGAAGAGCCACATGAAAATGTTTACACACGCACCGAGTTTCATGTATACTTTGTGCTTTGCAAACACTTAGAAAGTCCTACGGGGGTTATTTGTTTCTGGTGCTGGTATAAAGATCAAAACATATTTTGCACATGTCTTTTGGATCTTGCATTTTTTTTTACTTGGAGTAGATTTAATGTCACTGTAATGGCGTCTTCAGAAGGGAGGTGTAGGTATCGTATGTTGCTTGCGCTACAATTGAGTTTTTTAAATCGTTAAAATCAAATAACACTAATTAGATAAATGTTTTAAAAAATATCAAGTCTTCATTTAAAAAAAACCCAAGATTCTCTTACCAAATGCATTAATAGATGTCACTAATTTGACTGTTTTTGTAAAGTTGATCTATTATGTTAAAACACGGCTCCGTGACTCCAGACGTTGGATTTTGCATCACGTTAAAACACGGCTCCGGTTTTCGATGAATTATGCTCATTGTTGCAAAGAAGATTTTAGTGGGATTAAGGGTTGATAAAAATGTTGCCGATCGCTATTATACAGTTACACATGAACCGTGTTGAAATGGCGTCAGAGTCCATAAATAGCCTTGACACGCGAACTGAATTAAAATCGTTGTAATCAATGGCCATTGTAACATTTCAAAGAATCTTAAAATATTATGAAATACTGTACGAGGTTTTGGAATACGCCAGTGTTTTGTATTGTTCAGTATAAGTCACATTGAAACCGTACAAACACAAAAACTTACATATTGTACAACAGTTAAGTCATTTTTGGTTGTCCCACCTTCACCCGTTATGTGTATGCAGCCGTTGTGACCCGGCCGCCTTCCATAACGCAATACTAATAAAAAGAATCGATTTTACTCCTCATACTCAAGTCATCGAAAAAACTCGTGCTGATTGTAAGTTAAAGTTAAAAATATAGATCGTACAGACTGTCAAGGTTATGCATACGTAAATTGAACCGCCGCTCGTTAACATTATCTGCAGGGGGTTTGACGCGTGCTGGCAGCTGAATTTTAATTAAAAATCTTATTGTGCACTTTCATATGTTATGTTATTCACGGTCTAGGTTTCACATATCGGCATCGTCATGCATTTCATTACTCGGATGACTGACAGTAACTGAACAGTTAAAATCGTTCACACATATAAAGAATTATGTATCTCGATTTGGCTAAAATCCAACGCTTAAAATCGGCTTATATATGTCTTTTCAATTGTAAAGAAGTATTCAATATTTTAATAACTGTATTTTTTTTTATAGATATTTATTTTAATAATAAAATTTAGTTTATCTTAATCAAACTTATGTGCAGTTCAGAATTGTTTTTAAATCATGAAGTAAACGCTAATTTGTTAAAAACATTATTCTAAATTGAGTGAATCTGCCAAAGAAGTGAGTGATTGGTTCATTGTTCACGGTCAAATGAGAGCTCCCGAAAATTTTCCGCTCTGCTGACGGTGCCTGACCATCTCCAGAGAGCGGCGAGCACAAGGAATCATCAACGACCAGATGTAGGCGTTGGTGATTCCGAGGGCGGGCCATGCCGGGCCTGGTGGTCTTCAGGAGACGGTGGGCGGTGGGATCTGACGATTTGGTGGTTCCCGGAGCAGTCCTCTTCACCCTGCACATCATATGGTGAGTAAAAAATGATAATCTATTTAATTTTTATAATCAAATATTATCGCATGCGATTATGTAGTATGTACACATTAAAACGACAACTGGCTTTAAAACGAAGACGTTAAGCGCACACTTTCTCGTTTTAAAGTATACAAATTTCCCAATCATGCATTAAATCTGTCTGTAAAATTAAAACCATTAAATCAACATTGATATAACCTAATTATGTAAAATTCGTGAAACAACGTTGTTCAATTTATTGATTTGACATTTCATTGGTAGAACTCCGTCAAAATAAGAATATTTTTTAGCTATCTGATTGTTGATAGCCATTTCGGCCTTAGTCGTCGTCTGTTCAAGAAGAGATATGCAATATATCTCGTCACTCACTCGAATACCATAGCTTATTTGTAAATGCATTGTATTTGAAAGATAATGTGTAATAAGGCGAGTTCCTTTGATTGAATAAGTAAGGTTGATGAGTTAATGTTAGTTTAGTCATTCAAAAAATTGTAAAAATTCTTACATCCAATACTATCCAATTTCTGGAGAGCATTTAGCCAAAGGCCTTTATGGGAAGAATGTGGGTGTGCTAGACATGAAGCATAGTTTGAAGCTAGAGAAACGTCGATAAAAATGAATTTATTCTTATTAAGTAAACGTTTTTTTTAAGATGTGTACATTTCCACATGTCTTGTCACTCACAGCACGGCTTTCATCTTTCGGTATCTTCAAGCATTCTTTCATATGTGTATATGCAAAATATCTGAAAGACATTAAATAGGTAACATCACCTTTTTCACAAAAAGAATTATATGGGAAAAATATTGACACTAAGATTAGGAACAAAATATAGATCAGAAATATTTTTAATGAATACTGATTTTATGATAATAGTATTAATTTTTTAAACGATTATCTTATTACCAATACAGTTTAGTGACTTTTTGGTGAATTTTTTTTACAATAATCAACTACTATTAAAATTTTGTTCGATTATTTGTTACATAGACATACTTAGCTTATATTGGAACAAAATTATAAATTATTTGAAATGACAGATTGTTGATTAATTTAACTAATTTTACGCAAGGGAGAATAAGGTAGGTTAGGTTGTTCGCTTAATAGAGGCATTGAACTTAATTGGTCTCCGTTTAGTACGAAATCCCTAGTGGTTGATTGATTATGGTGGAATTATCAAGCACCCTTAATCTATATTGTAAATGAATTTATTTCGTTTTTCTGAATATTTTGTTTGCTGTTTATCTATCAGTTTGATAAGCATGATGTGTGTATGTTAATTAATTACTAAAAAATGCACAAATATTCGAGTGAAATCCTCATTAATGTACGCGAGGACACGTGATGCGGGAAGTCACTTTGTCAGATGTGAAGCCTTCAAACCACTCCACAAGGCCTACGATGGTAATAAGGTAGGTACTCAACTTTTGCGTATCTCATGAGATCGGGTGGACAACGTTAAAAATGATGTCTTGTTGGAAGACGTGAATTGCTAGAAATAACAACATTGAGATGTCTGTAGAAGGGTTGTGAAGTAAGCTATGGACATGAATTAAGGGTAGGAAAACGTTTCACGCTCGAACGCGGGGCTCAAAAAAATAATATTGCTTAAAAATAAATATGCTATATACAATTGAAAATGAAATTATAACGCCAAATTGAGGTGAACAAAAAAATGTTAAAAACATGAGTAATTGCATTTTTAAGCGATGAATAATATTCAGTTTGTCCATACACTAATTCATCATCACAAAGCGTGTTATTAATATTGTATATTGTAAATAGTAGATTTTTCTTTCATTTTTATAAGACAAATAGTAGACCTTTTTACGTGGATTTATCTGAACGTAACAGCAATAATGTATTATATTTTATGTTGAAATATATTTTTTATGGCTTTTCAGTGAAATTGCTTCCTAGCACATTCTCAGAATCACGATAAAGATCCGCTTCGTTCAGCGCGAGCATTGAACACACTGCAACATCTCTATTCTCACGGCATGTGAATACATGATTGTGGCTTGCTGACAATAAAGGTTGGCCACTCCTGCCTTTATACGTTTCACGCTGCACCATATTAAAAATATTTAAAAACGAGTTTTTAAAAATTATTTCAGTAATCATTGGAGTTAAGCAAACATATGGAAATTATACGACATATCACGTTATATTAAATACAACAAAACAAAGACACTTTTACACGAAATTTCCGATGTAGCCTAAGAGTACTTGGCGGAATTTCAAAACCAAATTTGAATTATCGAAACTGTTTTTTCCATACGTGAGATAAAATGTTTTAATATGTAAAAAATTGAAACCCGGGTCGTGAGTGAAATAACATGTAAAATCGCAGACAGCTTAAACAATTCAAATTTCACACACGAAAGTTTTAACACTTCATATTTTTGAGTATCAACTATCGATATAATGCAACGTGCTGTTTGAACGATTAATTTAATATAGCAGCTAGAGAGTAACTCATCCGAAAGGAATTATTTATTATACTTAGAATGAATCAGTCAAAATCAAAATAAATACTGACTAAACTCGAAATGTAAACAAATTCATGAGGTAATTTTCCTTATCTTTCGGGTAGCAAAGTTCAACACGTTTTGTAGTGGATATTATATTTTCAAACATATTATATGACTGATATTTTTAAAACTTATCGATAATACAGTCAACCTTATCTTAAATTCCGTTGAACCATGTTTTATCACAGTAGCTGGTTTTGTCATAATTTTGTTCAAATGTATAGTAATTGAATAGCTAAGTATTTTTTTTAACTTGCTATAACTTTATGCATACTTGAATATTATCATTTATTTAGATGAATAGCAAAAATACAGTAATTAAAGTAAAATAATCGATTTGAAGAACTTGTATACATTCGTTTACAGCACACATTGAGATGCAGGGTTTTCGAATATTAGAAAAGCAGTTTTCCTCAAGGATTTCTGAAAAAATACACACAAATTAGCAGGCTTTTAAGTTTGAAAGCCAAGAATATACAACCGTTCCTTGATGGTCACCTCTGTAATGTGACACCCAAAAAGATGACGGCGGAGCTATGTATGTATCTGAGATATTTAAGAATTGCTAACACATTATTTTATAAGTTAAAAATTGCAATGCCCAACTATTATAGTGTGGCCAATAACTTTACTACACACCCTATAATATTTTAAAGTAAATTCCAACTTGTATATTTCTTTTAGCGATTTATTTTTATTTCATCAGTGTGTGTGATAGAATGCCTGAAGATGGCGGAGTACGAAACCCGGGCCGTGAGTGATAAAATGTGGAATTATGCACGGCTTCAACGATTCATTGATTGAATTGGCACTTACTTGGTAGAACTTCATTATAATATGGTGAGAAAATAGCAATGTATTTTAGTTCTGCGAAATTCGTCTAGTTTCAATGAGGCCCTAAGCCGAAATAGTAATCAACTATATTACTTATAAATTTTTCAGAACTAAAATACATAACTATTTTTTCACCGTGTTCAACGACTACTAAAGATTTTTTTTTTAATTGTATAGATTCTTAATTTATAATAGTAAAACTTCGGACAAAGCACCAAACTGACATTGGATTGAATCCTATTTTCGTATTTACATATGTAAGTATTCAGAAGGTTTTGACACATTATCGCCGAGTTTGTAGAAATAATTTTTATGCTATACAATTCATTGTATTTAAGCTTTATTTATATTTTTTTCTCGGAAGGACATTATTCAACTGAAATAAGCTGGTCTGTATTCATATCTCATAACTTCAGCGTGATCAACTGTTATCAAATACAAACAGTGTGTAGTCCAGTGTTGCTCAACCTGTAGTCTACGTACCAGCACCGGTCCGAAGGATTTATTGCCGGTCTGCGAAAAAGTTGATGTTTCGAAATATTTTCGACTCAACTTTTTATTCGAATCACAGTAATTTTTTTCCATCATTGACGTCCAAAAATATGAATTCCGCTGCCTTGTCTTTTTATTGGTAACATACCAATAAGAAAATTATTTTGAATTTATCATAAAGAATAGAAAGAAAAAATAACAATGTATTTTAGCTGTACAATTTTTGTATATAAGTTATCGTTGATAGCTATTTCGGCTCACACCATCGTCAGAACTATTTTTCACCGTGTAATAATGGAGTTCTACCAAGTAAATGTCAATTCAATCAATAAACAAAAATCTACAGTTGTACATTTAGTTCGCGACTTGTAACCAGTTTTGTTCCACCGCCTTGTATGCAACTCGAATATTATAATAATTATATACCATTAAACATATATATCTACAGTTATACGTTCATGCCATTTTAACAATTATGTTGTATTATTTAGTGTTAAAATATTGCTTTGTTAAATATTACACAGAAGCTGAAGAAAAAAACATTTTTTACCAATAATATAAATACTCCGTCGTAACTCGAGAGCTGACTGAATGTGAATATATGTATACGGAGATCCTCAAAATATTTTTCCAATTTTCACCGTTTCGCGGATGTAAAAATGTTGAAAAACACTGGTGTAGACGACCCACGCCTTTGGATTAACTTTCAAAATCCTAGCGGCATAAATTGTAATTACGTGTGAGGGCTTGAATAACTGTAGCTCAGTTATGACAAATATTATAGTTTTCATGTGCAAATGTGTATTCGAAATTTTGGAGGAATTATTTTACAACTTTGTCGGACTATTGTTTTCCGAACAAAATACATTAACAATAATCCAAACATATATTTGTTTATCAAAATATCCGATTCGGTATTCAAACAAATCCCTCTCTTTTGAATATTGCCATAAAAAACTTTACACACAAAAAATTCATAAAAATATAGGCATCGTTTTAATGCTTTTGTATTCTGAATATGGCATAAAAATACACATTGCTAAAAAAGTTTCTTGTCAAGTTCGGGAAAAATGCCCTACACCAATATTTATTAATTTTCGTCTGAAATAAACATATACAATGGGTGATCGGGTAAAAAAAAAGAAAAGATTCTGACAACGAACACTATCACGAAAGAATTTTGTGTTCGGATAACGTACATATATTCGGATAACGAACTAAAACGATCTTTTTAATCCACTTATTCTATCTGTAAAACTAATCGACGTTTTCTATTCGATAGAATTTTGAAAACGGCGCGCTTTTGACTCGGTCCGTGGTGTCATTTCCAGGACGAAATGAGGCGTGTCCGATAACACTGCACGAAGATCGGTTAACGCACAATTCGAATAGCGAATGGAACAGATTATATACGTTAAACGATTACTCACTGTATCACTACGGAATATTTTCTTGACATCAACAGGAAACTCTTTTTTCGGTGGGTTCGGCGACGACTTTGTAGATTTAATTTTTACCATACAAATTAAATTTGATATCTTTTTTTACTGAATTTAAATTGTTACTAAATGGGAAACATGTTTCGTTTCGTTGAGAAGTTTCTTCAGACTAATTATATTATGATTTTATATGTTCATGCAAATACAAGTGTTCATTTTAATCAAAAATTCTTGTTCATTTGATTAGAATTATAAAATTAATTTTTATAATTTTAGATTTAAATTTTCGAAAACCAGTAATGTAATTTGAGACGGAATTATTCTATAGTGCATACTAAAATAATGATTTCATTAAATAAAAAAGTCTTTTTTTTAGAAACCCCAATTAATTACCCCAATAACGTGTTATTATTGACATTTTGATAACAAAATAAAGAAAACAAAAAAATTTTTTTTTTGGACTGTTACAACTTTGTACGATTCCACATATTTTATTGACATTGTTAAATTTGATAAATTGATTAAATTTGATATTGAAATTCCATCAAGCTATTTCAGTCGATATCATAAATTATAAAAAAAGACATCCTCGTAGTGACGAGGGCGGGCTGTACGACACGGTGAAAAATTTACATAAGACATAAATTTCGCGCACTGAAAGACAACACTGACAAAAAATAATAATGCAGTGTACACTGTGTACTATAAGATTCACGACGAAAATGAATCGATTATAAGCTTTTTTCTTCGCTATTTTAAAAGATATTTTACATTGCAATGTACACTTGGCATGTGATGGTTAATACGCGGATGCCACATATAACATCAACGCCGGGCTCTTTATTTCACGTCCGTTTTAATCGAAACACTTGCACATCGTAATGCGTAAATGCCCTAAATCTCTTGAACGACTCTTGTTATATGGATAGTTATTTTCTTGGTAGCAACGCACCCACATTCCTCAAATTTATAAGCCGCCAAATATTATCATCCCTCTGTCGTCAGATTGGACGAGGGGTCGCAGCCGGGCGGCATTTATATGAGGTGTCATTTAGATTTATTATTTTGATGGCGATTGCACTAGTTAGTAGTTAGGGGATGAATTCCGCTAAGGGTGGTGGTTGAGCACCACTCTGCACCCTCCGCAGACTGCGGCGTAAGGCAGCGACCGCACGTGTAGCCTGTTGTGGCATATTTCTTCATATTATATAATAAATACACACACTGCCTACGCACAGGCAAAATACGTGATGTCAAAAAGTTGTTTATACCAAAATTTTCCCTTTCAACTCTACAACGGATTTCGTAACCAGACAAACATTTTGTGCCACTTTGTTTTTAATAAACATTATATTTCTAAATTATTTTTAAGATGAATATATGCTGTGAAAAATCTATGTCAATAATTTCCATGGATTATGAAAAATCGACGAGCTGATCTGGGGCTAAAAAACAGTAATTAAAATAGAATTTAAATTGATTTTTACTTCGTAGAACTTAATTATAACAAGCTGAAAACGTCATTCTGGGGTGTAAGTCGAAATACCTATCATCTATACGTCTTTTTATTTTTTTAGAACAAAAAATTATTTGTATTTTATGACATCGATTGAAGGAGCTTGACGGAATTTCAATATCAAATTCGAATTGTTACACCTTTGTGTCAGTTCTGTTGCATCTTGTGATAAAATGCCTGAAGATGCCGAAAGGCGAAACCCGGGTTGTTAGTGACAACATGTGGAATCGTAAAAATTACTTAGTAAAAAGTAGTTAAAAGTATACTTACTATCTAATTTGGTACAGCAGGAGTGAAGGATACAGCTAGGCTTCCCGTAGCAGCACCAATCCCTTGGAATGCATCTTCCTTGGAAAGTTGTAACAATTCAAGTGTGATATTGGTATTTTTTCACCGTTTGATATATTGCAGAAGTTTTAATTTAAAAGTTTGTACACTCGAGTGCATACAAGCAAGTCTTAATAAATTTTCTTCGGACATTCATGACAAAAAAGTTAAACACGTATAACGTTGTTATGTTACAGAATAAACCTTATAAGAAGAGTGGTAGTGAGTACAACCCTTGTTAATGAATAGAAATGTATTAGGAGATTTGTTTTCAGAGGGCAGAATAAGTTGTTTTTCTAAATATAAAGGGCGTGTGAAAATAACTTAAGTTTTGATTACTTCCTTCTGGACCAGCCGATTCATATATTGCCATATTTTTTTATTGCAAAATTCTTCCAGCTTGTGTGGTTAATTGAAAGTTTTATATTTAAATACAGCAATATGATTCAGGGAATTTCAGATATGGACAACGACCAGGAAAATCACTTGTCAGTCATCAGTCGAACTTGTTGGCCCCGTCGGTCTTCCAATTTGGTTACATCTCTGATGAATTACAAGGCATTCAAAGAGTTCACGTTACTCCATGGAAAGCAAATCGAATTTAATTCTCAACGTTCTTAAGATTATTATGTATATAAATTTTTTACACACTTTGAGTGCATGCAAACAAGTCTAAAGGAATTTTCCCCAGACCTTGAAAAAACTGAAACACATAACATTGCTACGATGTCGAATACGGTGGGTACAATATCAACTCGTGTTTTGATGGGATAATTTTAAATCCGCGATAAATGAGTGGTTTTCCGATGGTAATAAATAGTTTGTTATTTTATTTATTTTAATACATCTCAATTTTATCACTACCAAAAAATTATCAAGCATTCATTACTTCAAATTATTGAATGATTGATATTTTTTTTTCGATACGAGTATCGGCAACTATTATATATAAAAAAATCTTTGTAGAACTGAATACTTTGTAAATATGAAATAACTCCACAATTTACTGTCACAATTAGTAACACAATACATGTAATAATCTATGATATTTTAGATTTTATATTAAAATGAACTTCCACAAAGTTACCGCAGAACCCATCGAAAAAATAAAGTCGATTGAATAAATCTGTCTTCCACGGAATCCAACAACGAGTTTAACCACTGTATAACAAAATCAGTAAATATCTTCGTACAAATATTTCACACAATATAAGTGGCTCAAACCACTATTGTTTTATGTGGACAACGCATTAGAATCGACGCATCTGAAATACAATGGCACTACCCTCCTAGGGGTAGAAAGTAACGTGCTGCATTTTTCAGATGCACTCGATCCAAATTGCGTTCGAGATCACACTTCTGGAAGGCCGTGGTATGCATTTTAGTATTGCTCCGTCTTTTCTTATGTAGATTGCGTTCAGCCATTTTGAGAACATAAATTCGGCACGGAGATACAGTAATGAGATGTTCACTTTTGAGGTGTTAACTGTCACTTCTGTGTAGAAAGGCTATATATTCAAATAAAAAAAAAACACTGTATTTAACACTATATTTTAGATTTTAGATCAAATATGTTTTAGATTATCACGAGTGTCTGTGTGAAGCCGACTGATGATAGACTAACATTTGAATATTATATTTTAATAAAATTTTATCTTTTAATGAAAATTACATTTAAACCATAGCCAACTTCGAGGAGAGGGGTTCAATATTTTTGTAAAATCTTTGACACATTCAAATACAAAAGGTTAAACTGAGAAATCCCTTATTTTTTGCATTTCTAAATCATTCTGTATCGGGCTGATAACATTAATTAGTTGGAGTTAATTCTATTTCTTTTATCAGTATTGCTTTTTAGAATGCGGCCGTGAAACAACAGCCAAGCACATAAAATGAACGGAGATGAAAATGAATTTTGTAATAGTTTTTTTATATTTAGTTTTTTTATTTGAAATATCGTTATAACAACATTGTTTTATTCGTAGGGTATTTGATCTCAATTGGTCGTAGTTTTTATGATTGGCTCGTTTCGCTAACTTTTGTGATAACGGTTTTGATTTTTACAACACATTCACGACCAATGGAGCAAGTTAAATGTTATACGAGAACCGGTTGTTATTCTATACTCATCGTGTTGAGAGTAGCTTTTAGGATCAGAAGGGAATGTATTATTTCAACGATAATGTTTTTCAAGCGAAAATGTATTTTTACTGGCGTTTCGGCGAAATCACACCGGAATATGTGTTTATAAATTTGTTTCAGAATTTATTATACACAAAATTATTGGCAGGTTAAATTCATTTTCACTGTCTGAATTGTTAAACTATATTTTCTACTATAAAACTATAATTAATTGTCACTTGAAATTTTCTTTTGCTGACTAACATTCATAATATTTATCATTTATTATCGAAAATTACTATAAAGCAACTGAAAAATCAATTGATGAAACTGTTTGTACCTTGGATTTGTACTCGTTCACACCACATACCGTAACCGAAGTCACGCGTGTGTTTTTCTTCGAAAGATTGTAATCATGAGTTTTTCTTACAACATGTTCAACCTTCACGTAGATTTGATCAGAAATATAAAACAGATGAAAAAAATCCGCCCAGGGTTGGTACATTTTTCTTTTAAAAATATTTTTAAACTTCCGATCGGATCATGTATGTGTAAAGTAATATTTTTTCGTGTAACATTCCTTCCCACCCAGAAAACGGGGCGTAGTAAGAGTGATTAGCTAACAATAAGTCTTACATAATTTTTTATCACATCTTCTTTCTTAAATCATCATCATCATCAGCCGGGGTCGATCCACTGCTGGATGAAGGCCTCCCCCTGCTTTTTTTTTCAGGGGGGTCATTTTGGACATCGTGGCAACACCACGCTGCCCAGGCGGGTTGGTGTTCGGTTTTCTGTCTGGGTTTTCCTTCCCATTGCCAAGAGAACACGGCACGCGGTGTTCCCGAGCGGTCACCCATCCAGCACTATCCGCGGTCCATACTGCTTAACTTCGATGATCGCACGAGAGCCGGTGCTTTCAATGTGGTATGGTCTTGGCTCTTTCTTTCATAAATAAGACAGGCTTAACACGGTGAAAAATAACGATGTATTTTAGTTCTACATTTTTTTAATGATATATAGTCGATAGCTATTTCGGCTCACACATCGTCAGAACTAGTTCTACTAGATAAATACAGAACTAGATAGTTCTGACGATGGCCTGAGTCGAAATTGCTATCGACTATATCTTATATAAAAAAAATGTAAAACCAAAATACATTGCTATTTTTTCACAGTGTTATAATGGAGTTATACCAAGTAAATGCCAATTCAATCAATAAGACAGGTTTTGTTACTGAGAAAAATACAATTTTATTGTGAAAATCTATTATACATTGAGATGATATATTTGTATGCTTCACATAAGGAGTGGTTGTGGATTAAAAAACACTCTTTTCTTTTTTATTATGGAAATGAATGGAAATAATAATTATTTATTATCAAATGTTCATTTGTGATACGAGAAATTCGAATTAAACCCGTTTCCTGCTGAGCCTTCTCGAGGATATGCCAAAATTGCATATTCCAAAAATTATTTCAAAAGTACTAGTTCCAAACAAATTTATGATTATCACGGCAATTCGGGCTACATTTTATCACATACATTAGCCTTTTAAATATCGGATGTGAACACACTGAAATCAGCCGTCTCTACAGTTGACACGTTAACAGTGAGAGGGTTAAGAATATTTTACGTTTGAATATGAGGTATTTATTTTTATGAAAGGTTTACGTCCTCGATGTAATTATCGAACAAACATATACATATGTAAAAAAATACACTTTACGTGTTTTCGTACCGAAAAATCAAAACGTTTTTCTCCGAAAGATTGTAATCATGAATTTTTCTGACAAAATGTTCAACCTTCATCTAGATTTTATCGGAAGTATAAAACTGTGAGGAAAAAAATGTATCCATCTACGTTTGGTGTATTTTTCTTTTATAAGCGTTTTTACAGTTGCGATCGGATCGTGTATGTGCAGATTTGATTATGCGGAGTGATCATTTTTCGTTTTACGACATGGTGAACCCGAAAGGTTCATGCACCCAAATAAAAACCCTACTTCAGATTTTTATTTTGCTCCGCCCTTTTTGTTATTATGTTTGCGTAACAAGTGTACGTATTCGAACGTTTTGCACTTAATTTTAATCCTTGCGGGAAAAAAGCTCTCCACGAAAGCTTTTATTTGTTTGATACATACGCGATAGAAAAAACACAAATTTAAACTTTATTGCTTTTACAACGTAAAAACGATTTATTAAAAGTAATATTGTAAATACGTAAAGAAGTCAACCAAGCAAACAAACAGGTAAAATTTACTTGAGTAAATTAAAATTATTATTCATTGAAGTTTTCATCCACTTGGAATATGTTGATGTCCGAAGTTATACTGCTGAACGATGTAATTGCCATTGGCAGGCTGGTTATACACTTTAGAATAAACAATTTCACGACACGTCAAAAAAATATTGCCAAAATTTTTTAAAATTATTTGGCGTGACAAAATCTCATTTCGGCCTCGTATAAGCCGAAAGATATATAATATATAATACCAAATATGCACTAATTTACATTGAGTTTACTTGGTTTACTTTCTTGATATCCTTGATTTCCTCTTGTTATATATATTCTTTTAATTTTTATATGTCTTCACCGTTGCAAAAGCAATATAATTTAATTTTGTATTTTTGTAACGTGTATGTACTACATAAATAGAAAAAAACGGATAATTTAAGTAAGCATAAAAATACAATGTAAAGTATTATTTCAACAAAATATTTTATTACTATTTAGGTATTAACTGTCACTTTTTGATGGAAAGGCATGATATTTTAAATAGTAAAAAACACATTTTATAGTACTTATTTCCACACTATATTTTCGTATTGAAGCCGGTTTCGCTTATCGTGAGCATATTATGTTATATATTATGTAACTGCTCAACGAAACCGGTATTGATCTTAGTGATGGTGATGCGATTAGATATGCTGAGAATGTTAAAGATAACTGAGAAAAACTTCTTGAACTTAGATATAGCTTAGTATGCCAACCATTATTAACTTTAAATTTTGTATAAGTCACCTCGTTTAAATTTTGTCTTCAGTTGATGAAACCGGTCACGATCATAAAACATATTGTGGAAATAGTACTAAAAATGTGTTTTTATTGTATAAAATATAATGCCTTTCCACCTTGAAGTGGCAGTTAACACCTTAAAAATGATTTACGATACCAGTTTACCTGTTTTACTCTCTCAGATACCTCTTTTACAAGTTTACCTTTATGTTTTTGTACTGCTAATTATAACACTTATCATCATATTGTCCCGGTTTAGTGAAATATGTGGCTTCGTGATATGGTCGCTTCCGAACCCACAATCGCGTAGACATTGGTCGGTTATCAAGAATGTCGGTCGCAGTAATATATTACAGAAAAAGTATAAGTATCTAAGCGGTTTTTGGTTTGCACTGACTAATTGCTTAGTGACATTCCGAAGCGTGCTAAGGTCAGAAAGGATACGCAATTCTATTGGATCTTATTTTATCAAATGTGGAGGAATTCAATGGACTATGGATTGATGAATATATAAATGCGATGTCTATTAGAGGGCAAAGTGTTCAACGAAAAAACAAAGACAAAAACGTCGACGACTAAATAACGAATTTGTTACGCGGTGAAAAAATACCAATTTAATTTAGTTATACAATTTTTTTTGTAAGATATACTTGATAGCTATTTCGGCGCGCGCCTACGTGTTTACATCTTTGTTATAAAGGTCGCAAGATGACGGCTTTAGGACAGTTGGAAATCAATAGATATCAATTATCACAAAAAAATCTTAACGAACAAACTAATATATGTCTGTCGCCGCTTCTCAAGCCATTGCAAAGGGCTGATCCGTTTCCGTTATAAACCATCCCCACCCTAAAACCATTTTCGTGCGATATGTAAGCTTTTTGATATAGCCGCCTTTTTAGTTTCATTTACAATTTAATTTTTTTTAGTTTTATTGCTAGCAGGAAATAAGCTAGGTCGCTATAAATAGAGTGAAGATGTGTTGTGTACTTTTTCTACACAGCTATATATAGATAAGCAAATGTTCGTTTAAGCATAGTTCTGACGATGGCATGAGCCGAAATAGCTATCAACTATATCTTGTAAAAAAAATTGTAGTACTAAAATACATTGCTATTTTTTCACCGTGTTCTAACGTAGTTCTAACAAGTAAATGCCCAATTCAATCAATAAAACGAATTCGTTTTTAATATAACCTTTTTGCAAGTCTTAAGAAGGTTCTTTCACATTTTAATGTTTCAATTTATTTTCACTATTGAATCTAACTATTCCTAAAAGAAAAATATATAAAATTTAAATCTTTTAACGGTTCTTTAGTTCAATTCACAAAATGCCGGTTAAACTATGTATTCCTACATTCAGCTGGCGAAATTTTGAATCCCTAATGGCAACCGCCAAATGTCGCAGCTTTGTCTAGAGTAGGTCACCAACAGAAAACACTTAGTAACCTTTTTAAAAATGTAATATATGTTACATTGAAATAAACTTTTGAATTTGAATAATGTAAAAGAAATCTGGGACTTGTTTCTGTTGGTAACAAAAGACAGACAAAGTTTTGACAGTTGACGCTATATTGGAATGTAAATTGTTAAATCGTAGTAATCTTTGTTTCCTTCAATTAACCAAATAACATTATCAACAACTATTTTACACACAATATTTTACTAACAATACGTTGATTCAAATAAATTTATTTGAATGTGCTGTTAAAAAAATGCGATTTTTCTCTTGTTAAGTTGATGGTATGTATGTTGAAATACATTTATCAATCACGAAACTCGTTATAATAACGCACAAATTAATTGTTAATAGTGTTAATTGTAATAATATAGATTATATTATACATCGATTTATTATGGAAGCGGCAGGGGCGGGGGGGGGGGGGGAGTGGCATGCCCGAAAGCTTCGTGAGAGTGTACTAAAGAAATTCGTAAATTTTCGTGTCGATTTTGGAGAGTCTTATGCTTAAACCTTTGCGGGAGTGTACTCGATAAATTTGTAAAGTTTCATATCGATCGGATGAATGGTGTAGTAATGCATAAAGGACAAACAGACACACAAACATAAATTTTTATATATTATATATAAATCATAGTAATCTGTATTCTTGAAATCACTTAATAATTTAATTAATCACTTATTGTATATAAAAAAAATAATAAGCAGCAGAAAAGTAAAATTTAAAGCTACACGACAAATAAATAAAAAAACACTCTTTCAGGCACCAAAATTTTGGACGTTAATCATTTTGTAGGTTTCTAAAAGTCGATATATTTTCTAAACGGAGATTATAAAACGTGATTTGGTGGTGTTATAACCTCAATAGTAATCCATTTAGTATATTTAATTTGCATAATGGCATGCCTTTGTTTTAAATTAAAATATTCTCACTTGCACAAGGGCAGTTGCATTGCCACGTAGCACCACGCATTGAACGAGATCTCTTTAAAGGAAAATCGTGTTATTATTATAGGGGTTGGTAATAAAAAAAGCCATTTAAAAATAATGAAAAATTTCTGCGATATGACGTCAGACAGATGCTGGGATATCGTCTGCAGCAGTGGTCTTCAAACATTTTTAAGTCATGCACCAACACTATAGAAAACTTGAGGAATAATCTAGGGCTATGAAGTCGTTAAAAAAACATCAACTGTCTAATTTTTCCTGATAATTTACACGAGTTTAACAACCTCATTGAATTGATTTTCGATATATCTTTTTGAATATCTTTTAAACGTCTAAGCAGGGAATGGGTAATCCGACATTGACCAACATCACGACTCTTTTTTTCTTACCTTTCCTATTTATGTGAATTAAATTAAAGATCAACTAAAAAATGAGGCAAATTGTTCACTGAGATATTTTTCAAAATCGTGTAATCGAAAAAGGAGTCGTAGTCACTCGTTTTTCACTATTCCTTCTTCGACTTCACAGCCCTGGAATAAAATCATTAACAACACAATTCATGATCTGTCGCGTAACGGATATTCTATCACCAAATATATCAAAAATTAGTTTATTATTTTAATAATTTTTTCAATATTTTCACGTTAACATTCGGAATATATGAAATTTTTCATATTTTAAGGACTCGTGACATTTTTTGGCGTTATCAGTCATCATTCTGCAAACAGCTGTTGAGACGTTAGTGGGTGAACTATTTTTTTACCGTTTCCTTTTTCTGGTTAGTAAATACCATTTCTTAAGGAATCGTTTCTAAAGATGTCGTTTTTTTTACGAGAAATTTGGTTAAGGTATTTACTTGTTCAACTTTGATTCTATTATAAAATTTTAACAATCGAATTTTGAAGGTAGAAATGTTGAAGAGAATGTAATATAGGAATTACGAATGTCTGCTGTAAAACATTAAATAAAAATTAAAAAATGTATTCTTAAAATGGTTTAATTATATGTGTATATAGAAATTTGTGGATACCGCGAATGAATTAAAAAAAGCGAAGGCGTTTTTTAATCGGCTACAAGACCGACAGAATATCAATAAATAAAATTTTCATATCTTCGATGTTATCGGTGGTGACTTTGTGGAAGTACATTTTTCATTTAAATCAAAATCAACACTATTTTCTATATTCTTCAAAAAACATCTTTACACTTTTCATTGCAGGTTCATATTTTTTTTTTGTCAAATGCGAATTCTTTTTGGGAAGGCATTACATTAAAAAAAAAACCCTTTTGAATACTATTTCCACAATTTTTAATCATAATAATCAGGGCCGGTTTCGCTTATCGTGTCGACCATTGATAATTCATTCATATTGCCCGCGATTAGCAAAAACACGATGCTTAATATTATTTCCGTAATTTTATATTATTACGATCATGATCTAATTAAGCTCATCGCAAAAATTTGATCTTATGAAAACTTTGTGAAACACTGGGCTATGCATAATAATTTAAAAAACAAGAAAATTCATAATGAACATTATCACGATGAGTGTGCGCACTGTTATTGTATTACTGGAAAAAATAATCCTCTGAAAATTTATGATTTTAAGTTATGAAATATGAATCGCTTATTTAGCGTTGATGGGAGAAACATCTTATCTTAAGTTTACCTTAAATGAATGTGCCACGTTGAAATTGTTTTTTTTTCTGTCTGTGGATCGGTATTTAAACGGAAATCATCAATATCGCCTTCTTAAGGAAGGGAATAAAAGTAATCGAAATTGAAACTCCCTAATCTTTTTGATTGAATTGGATATGATACAATTTTGATTTGATTTCGTTCATAATTTCGTGCGGAATTTCAATTTAGTCACAACATTTAATCTAAGATCTGAGATTCTGTTGCGATATGAAGTTGATCACCTGTTAACTGTCACTTCTTGATGGAAAGGTATGATATTTTAAATAATAATAACACATTTTTTAGAATTTTTTCCACAACTAACATTATCAAATATTGAATTGTTACAACTTTGTACGATTCCACATGTTTTGTCACTAACGATCCGGGTTTCGCCTTTCGGCATCTTCAAGAAATTACGAATTACGAAATAAGTACTAAAAAATGTGTTTTTATTCTAAAAAATGTCACGCCTCCATCAAGAAGTGACAGTTAACACCTCGAAGTGATTAATGAAGCGGGTACGGCTAATTTAAGTGCCTTATTTGATAATGCTCGTAATAACCGAAACCGGTCCTGATCAAAAAATATGTAGTGGAAATAAGTACAAAAAAATGTGTTCTTATTAAAAATATCACTCCTTTCCATCAAGAAGTGACAGTTAACACATTAAAAGTGATTAATGAAGCGGGAACGGCTAAATTGACTGTTTTATTTGATAATGCTCGTGATGAGCGAAACCGGTCCTGACCAAAAAATTTGTTGCGGAAATAAGTACGAAAAAGCGTGTTTTTATTTTTTGAAATATATTTTATGATAATCATCGCTTTCGCCCATCGCGAGCATGATCAACTGATATGATACAAATTACAAGCATGTTAATTTATAAAAAAATGAGTTAAAGTTAGCAGGCATACAAAACCATTGGCTCGAGAACTACGAAAACAATTTACAGGACGTTATACAATTTTCGATTTGACTTAGTTCATAATTTCGTAGAGAATTTCGATTTAGTCGCAACGCTTAATCTACGATCTGGGTTTCTGCTGCGATATGAAGTTGATTCGTATCTTTAGGGGGACTTTTTTGGTTTGAAGTTCTTATTAACCCCTGGTTACCGAAATCCGATATGTCAGCCCTTTCTTCTTTAACGAGAAGTGGTGCTGCATTTAATGTTATCAGTGTAATATGATCCGATACATTTTCAACAACCTTCGCGTTATTGTTTCAAGACTACAGAAGTATACTCAACCTACTTACTGTTAAGGTCTTTACTGTTGAGGCAGCTGATTGTAGTGTATTGATAGACACAACGATAAATGAAATATATAATATTGAAGTGTTACCAGTGTCGAAAATTCACGTAAAAAATAATTTTTATATTCGAATATAGCCTATTTTTTTCCTTTACATTTGGCTCATAAAAAAACATCTGAAATATTTGCTTTTAGAATATCTTTGATAACGTGATATTTTGACAAAATTTAAATGCATAAATTATTATAAAGCACAAAATATAAAACTGCTAAAAGCAAGTTCTTAAAATCAATGCCTTGTTATCAAAAAGCTAAAATTATTGAATAGGTATTATTTATTAGTTTAAACAATAAAAAAATATTTTTATTACGGTGATAAAAATAGCAATGTATTTTAGTTCTACAAAATATTTTTTTTAAATATGGTTGATAGTTATTTCGGCTCTTATACATAGTTCTGACGGTGGCGTGAGCCGAAATAGCTATCAACTGTATTTAAAAAAATAATTTTGTAGAACTAAAATACATTGCTATTTTTATCACCGTGTTATAATGGAGTTCTACCAAGTGAATGCCAATTCAATCAATGAACATATTTTTAGTACTATTTCCATAATATGTTTTATGATCAAGACAGGTGTTGCTAATCGTGAGCATTGTGAAATGATAATTCAGTTGATACTGCTCACGATTAGCAACACCTGTCTTGATCATAAAACATATTATGGAAATAGTGCTAAAATGTGTATTGATTGAATTGGCATTCACTTGGTAGAACTCCATTATAACACGGTGAAAAAATAGCAATGTATTTTAGTTCTACAAAATTATTTTTAACAAATATGTATAGTTGATAGCTATTTCGGCTCACGTCATCGTCAGAACTATGCTTAAACTAACATTCGCTTATCTATATATAGCGGTGCAGAAAAGGCACACAACACATCCTCTCTCCTGTTCCAACGGCCTAGCTTGTTACTTTAACACAATGACTCTTAACTTTCAAAATTTTAAATGAAACAATAGGTGTCTATGACAATAAGATTATATGTGAGACGGAAGTGGTCCTTCTGGAAGCAAATCAGACCAGCCCTTTGTACAACGGCTGGACAAGTGGCGATACTATTATGTTAGTTTGTTCGTTAAGAATCCTTTGTGATAATTGGTGTCTATTGATTTCCAGCTGTTCCAAAGCCGTCATTCTCCGACCCTTCTTACTACAAAGATGCAAACATTTAGGGGCTGAGTTTGAATTTATATTATGTGATTCAATCATAACGTGATTAGCGAAATAATTTTGTAGAACTAAAATTCATTGCTATTTTTTCACCGTGCTAAAAATGTGTTTTTATTATTTAAAATATCATGCCTCTCCATCAAAATGTAACGTCAACACCTCAAAATGTATTATTTTTTGAGTGTCTTTTTGAAGTCTCGCGATTTGTCTAATTTGACCATTTATTATTTCCCCCAAATCGGGACACGAAAAGAAGTAGCTATTTATCCGTATTAGACGTTTTACAGTAAATACTTTCAGTAAAAAAATTGTCAGGGTGTAACCAATGTAACGTAATATTTTTTGATATCCTATAACAACTTTATCACAAAGCTTTTTCAAGATTTCCACCCGAAAATTTTATAAATAAAAATGTTTATATAGTATCACTATGGTGCATTCAAAATCTACTGGCAGACAATCTGCAGCTGTTTAAATTGCGTTTTAGATTATATGCGTTTCACATCCGACACCAACTAAAATTCTACTTACTGCTCATAAACGTCAAGTGCAATGTTAATTGTATATTATTTATAGTGAACGCCTACGCCTTCATCTACAAGTAAAATATTCTACCGCTGGAATTCAAATCTTATATATTTTTTTGCACTGTTATAGCGAGATTTTCTCTTTTCGAAAATGGGACATTTTGGCGTCCCGAAACTGTGTTTGGGGACGCCGAGACACGCCGAGACACGCCGCCTGAAAACGTCACGTTTGTTCACATTGCATATACCATGCATACCGAAAGTTCCGGCAGCATTACTCCTGAAAATTTTCTGATGCTTTATTTTGAAACGTAATCACTACATTGATAGTTCTGATCATCGGCTATCAACTATGTCTTATAAATTTTGTAGAAGTAAAATACATTAGTATTTTTTCACCGTTTCAAGTCCATAACATAAATCCAGCATTACCTTTTTCGTACAAATCAAAAAAATATTTACTTCATGTCGAGATCTGTTTTCAATTGTACCATTCTCGTCAGACTTTGACACTTGGCAACCAAGATTCTTTATGTATAAAAATATTGTTTGGAATTTTTGAAACGGAGTATGTTTCTGCAAGTTATGCAACTCATATGAATGTAATGGAACCAACAGTTGTCTTATATAATGCCTGAGGATGTCGAAATGCGAAATCTGGGTCGCGAATGACATAAAAAAAACATGTGGAATTGTTCACAGTTAAATAAATTCAAAATTGATATTAAAAAAAAAAAATGTTTCGATGTGTTCTGTATCGGTTGTTAATGCTCACTTTGAAGGAAACTGATTCCGACTTTAATAATATTACAAAGTTGTACTTAATATTTTGTTTTTGTATTTAAATATAATATATTTCTACCAATAAATGGAAGTAAAACCGTTGAGAGTGTTTTGAGTTGAGTTTTATTTTAATAACTATTTTTCGCCTTTGCACTATACCCGTAATAAGTTTTCCGCAGAAACAACGATCAATACGACACTTCGGAGATAATTACATCCATTAGACAATATAAATATGCACTTTGTATGGTTATATACTTAAATTAACATATTTTCTTTCTCTCGCAAATTTATTCCGGTGGTTTAATTCTCAGTCCTTCAGTCTCTAAATTGCCCTGCAAATTTCGTTGCCAAAAGGCCATGTACGCATTATTTTTCCAAGTAGGGAAAAATAATATTTGTCCGATAGTACGTTCAGAGTGGTACTATTATCAAGCTTATATTAGTTAAATTATTTTGAATCTTGACATATTTTGGGTTCTCTAAGTGCAACAACTTTGTAGATTTACTACTTTAATAAGTTGCCTCGCCCGCGACACAGCCGTGTTGCATTTATGTAGCTTTTAATGATAATATGTATGGAGCTTAGAAAGCTGCGGTGAATTTATGTGGAAGACTTTTGGCAAAAGCTCGAAGTTAGGATCTCACAATCAATACTTAACCTGGCAAGGAAAACAAAGCCTCGAACGAAAAACGTAACTATATTTGTATGCATAAAGTGTCTCTTAATTTTATAATAAATATATTGTTAACTAATTGAAGGCTGACATCTCAACTGTTGACACGGCCGATGAAAGTGTGTTGACGTAGTTTATACGCTAATTTGAATTGGAATATACTTGATAGAACTCCATTATAATACATTGAATAAATAATAGCGTATTTAAGTTTCACAAAATTTATAAGGTATATGTTTGATAGCTATTTTTGCTTACGCCTTCACCAGAAAAATATTTAAACGTACTTTACTTATTTACGTATTTTACTTATCTATATATAGCCGTGGAAATGTACGAGATACATTTTCTCTTCTGTTTTAACACCTTACTTTCATAATGTGCTAATAAAATCTAAAGTATGGCACATTGGTTTTATGCATTTCTTGAAGTGTGAGTTAATCTGGGTTTTTTTTGGGAATAAATTTGTATAACTTTTCTACACAGATATAGATAGGTTAATGTACTTTTAGAAAAAAAGTTCTGATGAAGGTGTTAGCCAGAATTGCATTCAAATATATGTCTTATAAATTTTGTAGAACTAAAATAAATTGCTATTTTTTCACCGTGTTATAATGAAGTTCTACCAAGTAAATGTCAATTCAATCAATAAATATGTTGTTAACACATTGACGGCTAACATCTCAACTGTTGAAACGGCCGATGAAAATGTGTTGACGTGGTGTATATGCTTATTTGAATTTACTGATTGAATTGGAAATATCTTGATAAAACTCCATTATTACATAACACGGTGAAAAAATATCAATATATTTTAGTTCTACGAAATTTATGAGATATATAGTTAATAGCTATTTCGGCTTATGCCTTCATTTACTAACTATATACTGCGGTGTAGAAATGGTTCAAATGACAAACACGTAGAAATGTGCAAGGCTTGAACTGTTCAATTTTGATATTGAAAATTCATTAATCGCCCTTAGTCGATATCTTAATTTATAAATAATCTTTTAACATTGTTTTTTAAAATTTTTCCATACATAATAAAATGTAATGTTTTTTCACTAACGATCCGGGTTTCGCCTTTCGGCATCTTCAGGCATTCTCAAGTCAGTAACCACTCAACAGTCAGAAATTCCATCAAGCACCTTCCGTCGATATAAATTTAAATGTGTTTATTTATTTTCTTCCAAACAATGTAGTAACGAATTCAGAAATATTTTTAATTTTATGTCATACATGTAAGCGAATGTTCTTTGTTATTACATAATTGTATTTTCCGCCGTCTTACTCGGCATTGATTAATGTTGCAGGTTTGTAGGCTCTGTCGCAAGGAGAGGTTTCTACGTTGTTTCCGGAAGTGAGTTTGCAGGATAATGACGAATCAAAAGGATATGTCAACAGTGATGTAATATTTACTTACATCGCTGAACTTAAAACATAGGACCCGGCTCACATTATGAATACGAAAACGCCTCGTTACAGATCCAGGCGGCCGCCTCGTGAGGGCGCTAAAGTCGTTAAAAGCGGGTCGTTTGATTTCACTAATCCCTCTTTCCACCCTGTTCGGAGCGGGAGGTGTTCAGGATATTATTCTGGAGCATTATGCACGTACCGCTTGCTGTGCGACGCGTTATTTATACGTTTTTTTCCCGTTTTGTTTGATGTGGATATTGTAGGGTCAATCGAGGATGGGTAAAGATACAAGGATACGACACTCGGTATAAAAAAATATCCCGAAGATTTTTTTGAAATATTTGTACTACATGATAGTACCATAAATTAATCAGTTCTAAAAATACTAACAAATATAATTTATGATATCAACTGAAGGTGCTTGATGGAATTTAAATATCAAATTGTTACGACTTTGTACGATTACGCATGTTTTGTCACTAACGACCCGGGTTTCGCTTTTCGGCATTTTCAGGCATTCTATCACACGGATGCAACAAATTTGACCAGTTCTGATCGTCAGTTCTGTTGCATCCGTGTGATAGAATGCCTGGCGATGCCGAAAAGCAAAACCCGGATCAGTTAGTGACAAAACATGTGGGATCGTACAAAGTTGTAACAAATCAAACTAACAAATATGTTTGATGCCGTCTAACATACAACTATCTGAAATTTTCTAAATTTCATTTACAGTGAAAATCGCATATTGTTCTCAATAAGAAGCGCTCTTTATATGGAAACGTAGACAACGTCCCTTATTTTCAAATGATGCACAGCAATAGCCTGCAAAAGATTCATTAAGATGTATAAGTCAATGTTAACCTTCTTAAAATTTGATGCAATTATAATCAAATCAGTGTTCATTTAAATTATATTTTACATGTGTTATCATTACAGTGTTCATGTATATATATTTTACCCTTAAGGTCTAGATTTTTTTGTTATTATGTTATTATTATGTTAAGGCATCAAAACTATCTCTTGTAATGTAACAATTGTCACTTCTTGATGGAATTAATGATATTGTCAATAATAAAAAAACATTTTCTTCGTATTATTTCAATAATTCGTTTTATGATCTGGAAAATTTTCGCTCATCGCGAATATTATCAACTGATAGGACACAACTTACAAACAAGCTTATTTACACAAAAATATGAGTTGATAGTACAATTATCAACTGTCTGTCAGCTTAATTGCATCCGAATGATATGCAATGAAAAAATACCTGACAGCATTGAAAGGCGAATCCCGGGTTGGGAGTGAAAAAATATGTGAAATTATGTAGAGTTTCAATATTTTTTTTATAGTTTATGATATCGACTGAAGGTGTTTGATGGAATTTCAATATTAAATTTATTCCACATGTTTTTGTCACTATCGACCCGGGTTTCGCCTTTCGGCATCTTCAGGCATTCTATCACATGGATGCAACGGAACGTAAATAATAAAATGACCACAGGAATTAATCACAGGAACACTTACCTCAAGGCAAGCAGTAAATTGCAGCTAAAACAAATTTAATAATATTAATCTAATAATAATTAATACAATTTACTGTGTTTATTTTCATTAACGATCTTGTTAATCCATTCAGTACCTTCAGACGATATCGTCAACGATATCTGAAATTTCGCAGAGTCAAATAATTCATATAATCTAGTGCTTTTTTGTGCGGTTACTGTGCTTACCGCAGTAAACGTATCTCAACCATCATACGGCTACGTTATCTTTGTATAATATCCTCACCGTTTTTTGTTGATTTTCTAAATATGTACAGACAATTTTCAATCGAGACCCTGTTTTTATGCGAAGATGGGTTGGACCTGGTTGACCGAATTTTAAGATATTCCATGACCTGAATATTATTTGTTTAATATCAGGTTTTTGTCGCCATGTTCTTGTGGATTTATTGATTTTTCCTTCACAGTTTTTAAATCTTATTTTACTGAGCGCAATAGTGTTTTTTCGCGAAGGTATAGAAAAATTATACTTTATGTGAAAACGTATTTTTATCTGTGAAAATATGGTTTCACAGATATTGGTTCGTATATTTGGGATGTTGTATCTATGAGTCTTTTTTATTTATTACTCATGTTCAATTATAAATATCTTTAAAAAATAGGTGGTGTCCGCCGCCCTACCGATGTTTTAGAATGCGCTCTAAAATACAAAAAGGTTTGGAATCCCTGTTCTAAATGCTCTTTCAATAGGGATGCTCGAAATTTGTGTAAATGTAAATAAAACATGTCGTGTGTAAGATATCCACTAAATTTTGGTTTTCATGTGAAATTATATTTTATGTCATAAAGTGTGGAATATAACGTCGTTAAAATGGCACGTATTCAGGAGGTCAAATTTTCAATGACTTTATTGCATAAATCTGACTGAATTTGTTGGATGGCGTTTGTTAGGTTGACTATGAGGGTGTTAATTTTTTGCGGTTTATGCGGTCTAAAAATGTTCAATCACATAATCTCGGTGGCCAGTTCCAGACCCTCAAATCGCTCGTGCAAAATGTCCATCTAACTTTGGTCAATTGAACTCGTTTTTAAACGCTATAATCATTTATGGTAATTTGCCGTATTCCACAAAATAGTTGACAAAAAATTTTACAGGTGTCACTTTAACAACATGGCTGTTAAAACCTAACAAATTTTGAGCGTCTCTATTGAATTATGATTCCATTGAAAAGTCAGTAAAAATATACGTTACACCACTGCTTTTGAATATAATATTGATATACTTTTTGTTACATATTCTAATATCGTTAACCGTGTTCATAATTTAAGAAAAATGCTCATCAATCATTTTCGTGTTAATTTGATCGGATACGTGAAAATGGTTTCAGTCATTCGTCGAGAAAATCGGTTTTTCAAGATAAATATTATTTTCAATGAACCGGTAATTTCTTTCACACCCTATTTTCTAAATTTATCAACATTTTTTCAGTGAACCTTCATTAAATTCTACAATTTGTTTACATAATCGATCGGTTCTGCGGTTTTAGTTACAGTTTGGGTATAAAGGCCAAGAGATGTCAGCCCAGATTGATAGTTAATATGAGAATTGGTATTTTTTTTACTTAAAATCACGGAAAATAAATTCAGATATAGCTAACTGTCAAAATGGTTCAAATAAAGTCATGATTATATAATTTTTAATTATGTACTCATGTTACTTTAACGATTGAGAATCTTTTTTAAGGTGTTAACTGTCACTTCTTGATGGAAAAACAAAATATATTTTAAATAATAAAAAACACATTTTTTACTACTTATTTCAACAGTATATTTTTTGATCAGGACCGGTTTCGCTCATCGCGAGCATTATTAGAATATGACACAATTTCAAAACAAGTCTATTTATACAAAATAATTGAGTTAAAGGTAGCAGTTATACAAAACCATGTAATATTCTTTGATATCCTTTATTATTGAAATTATTGAACAGGTACACTATACGTTATTAATACATTATGTTCCATTAAGTATTTAAGTGCAGATTATTTTGTTCATTAAATTTTCTCACTCCTTACTTCTCCTAATGAGTTCTTTATGATTGTTCAGAGCTCTTAAAGGATTATTGATTTACCTTAATTCTATTAGAAAATTATTAATCAGTGATTGTTAACATTTTACTTATAAACTAATTTACATTATTTGAATTGATATTGTATGAATTCTGTAAATTGTTTCTTAGTTCTTGAACCCATGGTTTTATATACCTGCTATCTTTAACTCAAATATTTTTGTATAAACAGACTTGTAAATTGTATTCTATTAGTTGATAATGCTCGCGATGAGCGAAACCAGTCCGGATCAAAAAATATATATTGTTGAAATAAGTACTAAAATATGTGTTTTTATTATTTAAAATGGTTTGAGAGTCCGGTAAAATAATTAAGTCATAATTTTTGACTCGATTTAACTACGCCTCATTCAATGTTTCATATCGACTAAATTTCATAGCGGCGCCATTAATCTGATCTTGATTTAAAAATAGAATCATTTTGTAAACACAAAAAGTGTGTACCTAAGTACCAACCGTCTTTGTTTCAGACAGCTTTCGGCAGTGTGGTGGAAAAACAAAAGCAAAACGAACTTTATCCGTACCTCTCTCGATTCCGGAGTTGCTTTCTCTTTCTACGTGTGAGGGATGAATTCAGAACTTGCATGGGCCGGATTGTTGATTTAACCCTTTTGGGTCATTTGAAATCACGATGTATATTCCATCCATTCATAGCGGCGTATAACATGTTATTTATTAACCTTTACAGGAGTAACTACTTTGAATTGTTACAACTTTGTGCGATCCCACATGTTTTGTCACTACGACCAGGGTTTCACCTTTTGGCATCTTCAGGCAACATGTGGAATCGTACAAAGTTGTAACAATTCAAATTTGATATTGAAATTCCATCAAGCACCTTCGGTCGATATCATAAAAATAAAGTAACTAATTTATTTTAACAGTGCTGTTAGGACTGAGGTTTTTTTATGTCACATTTTTTTCATAAAATCATTGTAAAAAAAATACAACTCACGTTTTTAGGGTTTTGTCGTAATAAAACCAGTTGCATAATCCAGGGATCACAAACCATTGACACATAGCACTTGAATATATTATCACAATAATTGTTGACATATACGACAAGTACGTCCATACTCCTTTAAGAAAAAATCGCACCGACGTACTAGTACGTCCATACTCCTGGAAATGTTAAATGTCATGTATCATGTCATGAAATCCCGTTTTGTCAGTATTAAAAAATTGACCAACCCGTCCGCCCGTAAGGACGAAATACTGTACAAGTAAACGCCTCTTGCAACAGTGAACCATGATCATTGTCTTAGTGCAGACGTATTCAAACTTTATTTCAGTCAATTTCACACAGGATTATATATTTAACCTTAAGAAGATTAAAATAACAAATTAACATACATATTTAGTTCTACAAATGAATTGAATGTGTTTTCTGAAAGTTATTTTGGCTTTCGACAACGTCAAAGTTATGATTTAAAAAATTTAAGCTTAGCTTTGTCTCCTTGAAGGTGTTATTTAAAAAATGAAAATAAAAATTCAAATATTGTTTTCATAATTTTATATTTTTATGTTTAGGACCGGTTTCGATAATCGCAAGCATTTCACAATGTTTTAATATGCTGATAATGCCCGTGATGAGCGAAACGGTCACTTATATAAAAATATTGCCACACATGGCGTTTTTATTATTGAAAAATTAACTTTATTGCATCATTGCACTATTTTTTATGTATAATTCATGAGTTTTTCTAAAAAAATAAGTAATCCTTAATTGTACTATTTATGGATTGTTGATAATTATAATGCAAAAGTTTGTCTTAAAAAACGAAGGTATATTTTAAAAGATATGTGATTTTTGAGGTTAAGAAAAACTATCATAGATAAATTGGGTCTGTAGCTGCTACATGAAAAACTTAGTGGACCGCATGTTAATTAATTCTGTTTTAGAGCATAAACCATTTTCTTCAATTTCATACTTAACTCTAATATAGACCTTATTGTACATAGTATTAGACCAGTGATTATCAACCTTTTTGTACTCTATAGCGCATTCTAAAGTATCGGTAAGGTGACGGGCACCACCTATTCAATCGCTCCAAAATTCAGGCGCCAAAATCAACACCATCGCCAACTGTTCAAGGAAGAAAGCTAAGGAACCACTCATGCATCGCAAACATACAAGCGAATACAATAAATCTAGGTACGAAAAAATAAAAACTCTAATAAATAAATGAAAAAAAAATGTCACGGTCAAATAGTGGCGGGGACGGGGTTGGCAATACCTGTATTAGACGCTAATTCTACGCGAATACAAATTTGATTGTTATTACTTTAATACATAATAACGCATCTCAGAATTTTAATCCTTCAGATATCTGATAAGCATTACTTGAATATATATTTTTGAGACATTTTAATAAGCGTTATATATTTTTATATTGAAAATTCTTCATTGAACTTATAACATTTTGTCATTATATAACAAAAGTTCAATTTGTAAGTGATTTTTATTCAGTAAAACATCAACTCACAACAACTGTCATTATCGTAACTCATTGCCTTCGAAATGTTGCCATGTAGTTGTGTAAACGAAACAGCAGTTTTTCCGTCATTAACGTCACGAAAATGTGCTTTCAAAGTCGTCATTTTGACATTTCGCCAACTAATTTACCGAAAGTGTCCAAACGAAATCTCTTGAAATAAATAATGTATCCTCGATTTTTTTTTTTTTTGTAATCGTTTTACAATATAAATCATTAATTCCTTGCTCTGAAACATATTTACATAACCAAATCAGTTGACTGCACATTGAAAAATTCAATTCAATAAAAAATGAGATATATGGTAATAATTTCAATTAGAAAAATATGGCATAACTGCCCGAGTTAGCTTAGACTTATTGTCTATTTTTACTCAGAAATGTTTTTATTCAGTGGCGGAATAAGATTATGAAGCAGTTTTGCGTTTGTTGATATAAGTTGATTTTTTACTAATTTTTCTGTACCATTTTGCATGAAATATAAATATAACAGCTCTACATTACATTTTTACAGTTAAGCGCGTTAAATCGAGTGCTTCATTGGCGAGAATCGTGAAAATTGAATTAAAAATCACATGAAGTCTCGCAGAAATGTGGAGCGTCGAATTATCGGCACCCCCTAATCAAATAGTCAATAATGAAAGTGTACACATAAATAAATCGACGAAAGAATGAAGTTAATCGAGAAGTATTTAATTTGAAATATATATTCATTTTGATATTTCGTTCGCGATGAGCAAAAATGAAATAAAAAAAAAACGATCGTAAAATATATTATGGAATAAACCGAGATCTCATATATTAATTGTAACCATAACATTGGTAAAAAAATGTAGTTAATTGGAAAGCATTTGTTTCGAAACATTAATTAGTAAGCATTTTCCTTTTAGTACCAAACTGATGGTACTTTGAATAATAAAAATGTATTTTTATGTTTTTTTTTTATTAAAAATTAACAAAAAAAGTAAAATAAAAAAGAACTTAAAAAAACCAATTATATTTTAACGATAGTTGATTATTATTTATTGTAAAATCCTTTCAAGAAAGACTCATTAACAGTACTGTGTAAATTATTATTAGATCAATATTATTGAATTTCATTTAGCTGTCATTTACTACTTGCCGTAGGGTCTTTGTTTTCCTTCAGTTAATAACTTTGGTTATACACGACGCTGACTGTTTATTGTGCATCAGTTCTGTTGTATCCGTCTGATACGCCAAGAAGATGTCGAAAGTCGAAACCCGGGTCGTTAGTGACAAAACAAGTCTTAACAATTCAAATTTAACATTTTTAAGTACTTTTTCACAACATATTTATATTCAGGACCGGCTTCGATCATTGCGAGCATTATTCACTGATAAAATACAAATTATAAATAATTTTTGTTATTGATTTGAGACAATGATTTACTGGTAATCATGTAAAATGTATCCAAATCTCTTAGTAATAATTTATAATCAAAATAAAGTCAAATAAAAATCAAGAAACCGGCCCTGATCATAAATACATTGTAGAAATAGTACTTAAACTGTGTTTTATTAATTAAAATATAACGGTAGTTCTTTTAAAGAGTTGCCACTAATGCTTACAAACCATGCTCTTCTTTTTACTTATTTTGCCCCTGTTGTCTTCCTTTTCTAATTTACCCTCTACGTGTGACACCCTTCTACCGTTTACATGCCTTTACTTAAATATTTATAAATAGACGCGAAAAAGTTTTGATAGCCGTTGTGGTGTGAGATATTAATTATTGTGCAAATGTAAGGGATGATATAATTCGATCAACAAAAGATGAGCGAATTCAACGGGTTTTGTAACCCCGTTATTAGCATATACATCAGTGATACGGTTGAAGTGCTCGACGCTTTTGCGCCGAAAATAATGATCTTTATATTTTTTGGTACGCAATGTATATTTTCTATATTGGTTACTAACCTATTTAAATATTTATAGGCTTGTACGACTCTACATGTTTTTTCATTAAATACCCAGTATCTTCAACCATTATATCACTGGTGGAACGCATTCTTAAATATGTGGAATCGTACAAAGTTTCCACAACACAAATTTGGTATTGAAATTCCACCAAGCATCTTCAGTCGATATCATAAAGTATATAAATGTAAAATTCGATCTTATATTTGTAATCATAACTGACAGTTCTGTCGCATCTTTGTGATAGAACGCGCGAGAATGCCGAAAGGCGAAATCCGGGTCGTTAATTACAAAACTTGTGGAATCCTACAAAGTTTCAACAATTCTAATCTAATTCATTTTACTTTGAATGGTGAAGTAAAGTGAAAAATTTCTTTGAAATAATGTCAAGATCTATTCTTTAAGCCAACAAAAATATGTGTATATTAATTCACATCACCAAAAAATTCTTCTTTGTGGATTTTTCCTAAGCAATTTTTGACCAAGACATATTAAAACCTTTAAAAACCTACAAAAATTGTAATGTGCTTCTAAAAACTAGGCGACAAAAAACAGCATATATGCTTATCTTTTGGTGTGATATCGAATGTATAGTTTATAACACTTTTTATACTATTGTTTACGCGCGAGTGTGCTTTCGAGCTATATATCTCGTTAGATAGTTCTGACGATGGCGTGAGCCGAAATAGCTATCAACTATATTTGTTAAAAATAATTTTGTAGAACTAAAATACATTGCTATTTTTTCACCGAGTTCTACCAAGTGAATGCCAATTCAATCAATATATATCTCGTCCTAATTCGTAGGTAGGCCGCTTATTTCAACCAGTCTACGTCGAATCTGCTGTTGAATTATCATACAATTCAGATCGTATAAATTATGAAAAATGTATTTATTAATACGATGAAGATAAATACCCACATTGAACTTACTTAATTACTGTTGTTTTAATTTAATTAAATTTGCACTAACTATATTATTATATATCACTGATGGTGAACTCGCGTGACGATTTCATAATAACTTTCTTTTGTGTTTTTGGAAAATTTATTTTTGTATTAATTGCTTTCATTATTCGACTTAAATTTCTGGATCCGTGTGGAAGTGATTCACGTAGTTGATATAGGTGTTATCATCGTGGGCTAGTTTCATAAGTCAAAATGGTCTATATACGATAAGGCAAGTAACAAATTTCCAATAGATGAACTGTTTCACAATGAGGGGTATGGAAGACTTAAATTCAAATTCCTCCACCTATCCACCCAAATGTATAGACAAGACGATTAACTTACAACTAGCACTGTCTTTATGTCCCTACTTTATTTGATTTAGCTATTCAGAACTAAACGATATCAATTTTTGCTTCATTTTTGTGCAAGAGTGTTTCATAATTATTAGTTAACAAAATTTGAATTGTTGAAACTTTGTAGGATTCCATATGTCTTGTCGGTAACGATTCAAGTTTCACCTTTCGGCATCTTTACGTATTATATCACACGTGGAACACATGTGGAATCGTAAAAAGTTTCAATAATTATTTAAGTGATCATACTTGATCACGAGTATTTCATAATTATTACTAAACTAAATTTGAATCGATGAAACTTTGGGGGATTCTACAAGTTTTGTTACTAAACGACCATGGTTTTGCCTTTTGACATCGTCAGGTATTATATCACACGTGGAACACATTCTTAAAAATGTGGAATCGTACAAAGTTTCAACAGCTAAAATTTGACATTGAAGTTTCATGAAGCAACTTCAGTCAATATCATAAATTATTACTCTTAAAATACTTTTAATTTGATTTAATTTTTGGCAAAAAATAGCAGATATTTAATACCAAGAGGTCTTTCATAAGTATGAGTACCTATTAACTATTTTCTTAGTTTTGAACCATTTGTTTTGTACCTCTGGTAATCAATGATACAATATTTTGTTAAAATAGTCTCGTTATTTGTATAGGGTATTACATTAGATATGTATTGTGATGAGCGAAACCTTTCCTGTTCTTGCATGTAAAAAATTGTGCTAATAATGCTGAACATAATTTTTTATTGCTCAAATAATATATGTAATATGACATATGATTCCCGTTCTGTATTTTTGTACAAACAAATCTCGAACAATTATAAATTAATTTACAATATCAATGTTATAGCATACTAAATCATTGTTTCCAAAAATTTTTCATGCCACATTCCTCCCAACAAAAAAAAAATGAAAAAAAAAAATCCCCCAGTTTGGTAAGAACGGTTATAAATGATCAAACGAACATTAGTCTACACTATTCCTACCCAAACCGTAAACAAGTAACGCTGTGAAATTTGTAGACACTACAAATACCCATGCCTTCAAACAATGAAATTTGAATATTAACCATCTTATAATTGCCGGAATAAGTACATCCGTGCATTTGACTTCGTGTAAACAACCTTGTTTTGTTTTGTATTGTATCGGTTTGACAATGCTCGTATTGAGCGAAACCGGTTCTTATGTAAATAATAAACAAACTTGTAAGGATAAATCTATGTGAATTAAATTCCAGAGATGGCAAACTTGTTTAAGAATGAATTCTTTATTGAAATTTACATTAGGAGTTCATATGAATAATATTCTCCAATTTTATATGCTTCTAAATCAGTGGTTCTCGCGTGAAATATCACTGTGGCCGCATTACAAACATCAGCTATCCTATGGAAATAGGAAATCTCGTGGCCGCAACAAATGTGATAAAAATAGTTTCGAATTTTATTTTATATATAGTGCGTTAAACTGAATGATCTTTCACAACATACAGTTGTAGGTAAAATTGACAAAATTAAAAAAGCAATTGTTGTTGGCAATTTTTGAGAAGTTTTATTATTGAAACGGTCCTTTACTTAAACTCACTTATTGCTAGATAAATTAGGTTTATTCAATCAATTTTAAAATATTAATAATTTTACAAATGATTTGTAAAAACACATTTTCTTTAAATATCTATATTTGCTATAAAAGTGTTGGTGTCGCACATGAGAACCACTGTTCTAAATCATAAAAAAATATATTTAACGATTTGCTAGTGTATACCGTCGTCAAAACTATCCCATAATATATCTAACATGTACTGAACTTATTTTAATCCCTTAAATTGTTCGTTTAACCCCTCCTATCGAGCACTAAATTAAAACGGGAGCTTATCACCGTGAACGCATTATTTTGATTAATATTTTAATCTCTTTCAAAAAAACATATCTGGTTTGTAATTTGTATCACGCTTTATTACGGCATTTATGTTATTTATGGGATGGCTTTTGTCGAAAACAATTTCAATTTTTTATGATTATTCGCCTCACAAAGTAATAATGGACTTTTTGCAGTTTATGTTTTGTATTTTGGACGAAGCTTACTTTTGTATCAAAATATTTTGTTAATTATTTTTACAAAGAAATATTGAAACATTTAGCTTTTATTTTTGTTCGAATAAAAATTATCTAACATAAATGTAAAGTGCATCAATCAACGTCTAATAAGTGTTGAAAGTGGCTCCAGTATATTGAAGATTTGGTGACAAAAAAATAAATGATCAAATGTGATGCTAAATTGTTCAAATGTCTATTAAAAAATATTCAATTATTTCTTGTGGCGTCTTATGTATGCCAAACTCTTCCGCCATTTTGTTGTGAAATAATTAAACAACACTGAGTAATAATAATGATATTTGATTGCTATTATAACAGTAATGACACTAGATGGCAGTGTCAAAAAACAATATTTTTTAGTTAAAGTTACATTCCGTGGTTTTTATTTCAAACAACTCTGTAAAATAAACTATAAATTACACCAAAGCCTTAAAAACAATTTTATTTTCTTGTAACTAGTACGGAGTGTAAATAATTTCTGACGATTTATGCAGAAACTAGTAAAGATTCATGTACCGTTGTTTGGCTATCATATAATAAATAACGCAGTAGTAATTTGATTTTTAAAATATAATGAAATCAAATTTTTTGATAGGTAACGAAACTTTACTAAATGTGTACACTGTGTCGTGGGAACGATTTGTCAGGGATCATTTGGTCGCGTGATCGTCATTTCGGGAACATTGTGTCGGAGATCGTTTTGTCCAGGAACGTTTTGTCGCGTAATCAAAATAATGATGTCATAAGATATACTTTTTTTTACTTGATTCAATTCCTCTAAATATTGTAGAATAATAAATAAATGATTAATAACGCAATTGAGACATTATATATAAATTTAGACGTAATCTGATTCCTTGCTCCCTTAATGACGCCATAAAAGTATGTTTTGTTCGTATATCTAATGGATCTTCTGCATTGAGACGTCTCTTCTTTTGTGGTGTTTTCGCTGTGTCATCGACTCCTTTGGGCAATATAGCGATTCATTCTCTGGTGCCACTCACTCGGCAAAAACATAAAACAACGTGAATCTTTGAAATGTATTGAGTCATTGAATCATACGAATCTATTCACACGAAACAGTTGACCCGTAAGGATAATGGTTAACCCGAGAGAACATTGCTGTCTTCATAGAGCTTGAATAAATTCAGTTTCTTTCGGGAATCGACCACAGCACACTGAATGCTTTTATGATTAAATATTATATTTAATATATTCTCTATGGATCTTACAGTTTATTTTAAAGTGAGTTTTGTAATAGGTGATCCAAAAAGAATGTTTTTGCATTATCCACTCCTTGACTTATCATTAAAACAAGGCCGATGAATGGTATTAAAAATATTGATCGAAATGTTTTTGAAGAAAACCGTTTCATCGGTTATGATAGATACATATATATTATTAACGGTACTAATTGTGACACGTAATTCGTATTTTTAAGATGCATTCTCAGACCAACTGTATCGCAAGATTGTGTTTTAAGAGTTAAAAACTGAACATTATCACAATTGCAATAAAATATGTAGTGTAATCTGAAGATGATTGTTGAGAAGGTGAAACACGTTCTACAATTAGCAACGCAACTAGTTATTAATTTTCATTTTATAATGCTCGTTCTTAATATGGACCATATTATAATAGTGTCGAAAATATAGTGTAATTTTGTGTCAATACAGTCCTGACTCCATTAGTTTTAGCACCGAAATTACTTAATTAATTCTTGAAATATTCGGTGTTCGCATGTCTTTTACACGGCTCAATAGAGACCGGCTAAAAGGGTTTTTTTTCAGGATTTGCTTTATACCGAGTTGCTTAACATCTTTTGTTCGAAAGAAGAAAGGATAGTAAGAATACAAAGGATATCACAAGATAAAACTAGTGGTTATCTAATCCCTCTTATTACACTTTGATTCCTAGAAACGACTGGATTGGTGGGACTATCGGACATTATAAAGTCGAAAAATTCGATGAACCCATTGAATGTACTGTTCATTCTGAGGCTAAGACAATGTCTATGATACATTACTTATAATTTTGAAGAATTTATACGCGATTTTAATTTGAATCATATATTACAAACGAGTTTAACGATATCATTTTTATAGGAAGACGAATCAATTTGAAAGAATTTTACATACTTTTATCTTATATAGCGTGTGATCACTTTTTGTGAATTGAACTCATGTCAAAGGGAAGAGGGCAGAAAGGGTAACTCAGGATAGAGCAAGGCGGATTTGGATAACAATAAATAATAACCCTTTTGTTGCGGCCAGGAAGGATGCAAGGGAAGTAGAGGAACGAGACTTACTGCTGCCGAGAGCTTTTAACCCCGTTGCTGAAATAAAATGATTGCATAAGTTTTTACAATGCAAATAAGAGACGTAATGATAATTTATAAATAAATAAAGTCTTTTGTTATTATATTCTATGGACTGAAGAAAGTTTTTGAACGATAATTATAGCACCAAGAAAAATATCCTATAATTTTTAAAGCGCTCACTGACAATTCTTTTGGTGAAAAGGCATAACCTTTAAAACTAACAATAATTCCACAGTTTTATATTATCAAGATCTGGAATGGGTTCGCTCATCATGAGCATGGTCAACTAATACAATATAAAATTTGAATTGCTACAAATTTGTACGATTCCACATGTTTTTTCACTAATGACCCGGATTTCGTCAGTTCTGTTGCATCTTCATGCATTCTATCATGTGGATGCAACGAACTGATCATAAAATATGTTGTGGAAATAAGTACTTAAATATGTTTTTATTATTTAAACTATCGTATCTTTTCATCAAGAAGTGACAGTTAACACACTAAAAGTAACAAATTCATTTGTATAGCACTACAGTAGTAGAATGCCTGAAGATGCCGAAAGGAGAAACTCGAGTCGTTTGTGACAAAAAAAATGTGGAATCGTACAAAGTTGTAATAATTTAAAATTTATGTTGAAATTCCATCAAGCACCTTCAGCCGATATCATAGATTATGTAATACAATATAAATAACAGCGAGGATATTTCTTTAAAGTTTTGAGGAATTAATTACCGTGTAACCAAAATTTTCGGCTAGAAAATTAAAAAAATAATTTACAGGTAATTATTTTACTTCATTAACAATCAGTCCTGATATTAAAAATATAAAATTATGGTGATAGTACTTAAATCTTTATATTCTTATTGAAATCAAACGCGATGATGTAACAGGACAAAACGCTTTCGCTTCGAATATTTTTTATGCCTAAATGACGGACGTCTATATTTGATTAAGGACCGCCGTCAAGTATTAACGAGTGTATCCAATATTATAAGTATTATGAACGTTAATTACCGAGAGCTTTATTCGTAGGGTGGGCTTTTTACTCCACTAATTTCGCAGCAGACATTTTCTGTTTTCACACTTATCAAAGAAAAAAAAAACAAATTAGAGGTAAAGAAACCGCTGGCTACTTTTGTAATTCAATTAGAGGGCGTTCACATTGCCTAAGGTTCGAATCGACACAGCTTGCATACGGCACGGTGATTACAAAGTAACTACTACATCACATTTTTTATAAATTCTTAAATATAGACAAAGAATAAAAAAAATCTCAACTATATACGGCTATCAGGTCGATCCGCCGTTATCAAAAACAATTATAAAAACCCACGAGTCATATAAAAAAAAATATATATTTAATTTGAATTGTTGAAAATATGTATGATTCCACGTGTTTTGTCATTAATTTTCCGGGTTTCCGTTTTGGCATCTTCAGGGATTCTATCATACGGATGTAACATATGTTTTTATTTATTCTTACACATGGATCATTATGTCAGGGATTCCCAACCCCGTGCCCGCAGGAAAAATGGCGCCCGCGAAACGATTCGCGGGTGCCCACCACTATTCGACCGTGACAGATTTTTTAAACACTAATTAAAAATATAAATTATTTTTGTTTATTTGTTAGAATTTAAAAAAAATGAGTACCTAGGTTTATTGTATCCATTCGTATGTTTGCGATATTGTATGTACGAGTCTTTTTTTATTTATTACTCATGTCCAATTATAAATATCCTTAGAAAAAATAAGTGGTGCCCGCCAGCTTACCGATATATAATAATATGCTCTAGAGTACAAAAAGGTTGGGAATCCCTGCAGTATGTGAACAATAATTAAAGAAAAAAATCGTCATCATACGGTATTGAAAGAGTATTAAATCATTTATTATTTTAAATGTCGCACCTTTAAAGTAGCAAAAAAATATGAGATTGGTTATACATAAAAAAGACGGCACAATTCTTGGACGTACATGTACGCCCATACTAATAAAAGAGTTAAATACCGTTATTTAAAAGTGAAGCTTTCTGATCACCCTGTTATACCCTACGTAACTGTTTCTCGTGATTAAAACCAAACCCTACTGTATCTACTTGTCGCGCACTAAGCTTGTAATCTTGTTAGTTGTTAGCCCATAGGCGTTCTCATCCCTCTAGTAGCACGGTGACGGAAGACTTGCCGATAGGAGATTGCACGTACCATCATACGTCCCCCAGATTGTGAATTTTAGAATTAATTTATAACTTTTTGTGAATATTCTGTCGTGTAGGGAAGATTGCATAAAAAGTTCCAACCTAGTGCAATAAATTGATAGATCAAGTGTATCTTTTCGTCATTTAACCATTTGATTGCTACCGTCACAAATATTGACACGGCAGATTGTAGTGCATTGATAATCGAAAAGTAAAATAAAAGAGAATTTAAAATGTCAAAACTTTCCAGAAAGAGCTTGTTTTTGCATTGAAATAAAACTTTATTTGTCCTGATATTTCTTGAAAAAAAATGCTGAAATAATCGGTGTATAACTTAAAAAAGTTTGAGGCTTCTGAAAATACGCTATACACAAAAATACAAACTTTTATATATGTACGTTATATGTTAAGCGATTAAAAATCACATCAGTGAAAGTATTCTCTTTGGTTAACAGTTTAAATCAATATTTAACGGGGTTATTTAGAAAACTGAAATAAATAAGAAAATAAGTGGACAAGAGAGGCTATTCCCTTCCCTTAATAAGCAATCTCCTTCCAATACTTAAGCTTATTGAAATTACCGCGTATTTAGTTTCATGTACAATTAATTTTTTTCTTAGTTTTATTGCTAGCAGGAAATAAGCTAGGTTATTAAAACAGACAAACAAGACAAGATGTATTGTGTACCTTTTCTACACAGCTATATATAGATAAGCAAATGTACGTTGAGGCATAGTTCTGACGATGGCGTGAGCTGAAATAGCTATCATATCTTGTAAAATAAGTTGTAGAACTAAAATACATTGCTATTTTTTCATCGTGTTAATTTATGCACACTTAAAGCATGCACCAAGTCATGAAGAATTTTCCTAGCAAAAATTTGGAACACGCATAACGTTGTTACTCTGCGAAATATACCCTGTAAGAAGAGTGTGAAACCGTAGTAAGTAGAAGTGGTATAAATTTGAGTACATTTGGAAACTGTAATAAACAGAATTATTTTTATGATTTACTGAAAGAATTCACAAGTGTACTTAAAAATGAATCGGGTTTTACATAAAAGGTTCTACTTGGGAATTGACACTTTGGGCGCACTTTTTAAATTGCTCCTGTTCAATTATAATATTATTTCAAAATCGATAGATCAATAAATTGAAATCGACTTGGTAGGCACCCGTGGTTAAAGTGTATTCGCTTTTAAAGCAATTGTATTTGCTCCTATAATTGTTAAAATGCCGACGCCTCTATAAACAGAGCCTTTAGAGGAGAAACGTTTCCACGATTCTCTAATTAGCACATTAAACCCCGGTCAACATATAATAGAACAATTTTTCTTGTGCTCCGATTATTTTTAAACAATTTTCATAGTTGGCCTAATGTATTAAAGAATGTATTATTACTGTAAGTTTAATGAAATACTTGGCTTTTATTTGATTGAATTCATTTAAAATAGGGTAACAAGTAAATTGTGAAAAAATAGCAGTGTATTTTAGTTCAAAAAAATTTATAAGATATATAGTTGATAGGTAATTGTAGAACTAAAATAGATTGTTATTTTTTACTGTGGTATGATGGAGTGAATGCCAATTCAATCATTACTAGTAAAGTATTTAGTTTTACGAATTCGACCGATGGAATTTCAATATCAAATTTAAATTGTTGAAACTATTACTACATTTACATGTTTTGTCACTCATGATTCGGGTTTTACATGTCGACAGCTTCAGGCATTCTATCTTACGGATGCAATAGAACCGATAGAAAGTTAACATTTTGCATAACTTATGGATGAACAATTACATTAATTATTCGTATATGTTAAGAATTAAATACATATTTTAACTAATTTTATTTACTATTGTTTTGATTATAATGACAAAACATGTGGAATTGTGCACAATCGTAATAATTAAAATTTGAACAACACGAATGTTTATTTTTGAGCAGTCCATTTTAACTCGAAAACCCTCAAAAATAAAAAGAATTTTGTATAAAAAGTATTAATGTCTGATTCAATTAGTATTTAAAAATATAATCCTTATGCCAGTATAATCCACTTTCACCTCCCAATGCGTATAGATTAGAGCTACGCTTTAAGAATACGAACTTACTTTATTATAGATGAATAAGCACCGAAGTCGAGTTTGAGGTTAGGTTCTTTCACATGTATTTTGTGAATTGCTCAAAATCAGCAAGTGAAATATTGTTTTTTTTCAATTTTCACATATTAAAAAACTTTGTATTGTCCAGCGAAGTCAAGAGAGAAACAGCCACTGAAAATAATTTTTTTATTGTATAAATGCACACGTGTTAAATATGTATTTATAATATATTTATGAAAATTTTAATTTGACATTTTGTAAAAAAAAATAAAAACTGTGTTTAGGGATGAACTGACGCAAGCGCTAGAGAAGAAACGCTATGGAGTGGTGTACTGTATAATATAATATATTGATATGTTACAAAATTTGAGGTGTCATTTTATTATACTACTCATAGATTACTTGCAACGTGGTGGTATGATTGGCGTGGGGCCTGAACGTGTTAAATAAAATATCGACTGTTCTTTCCTACGCTTCTTTCCCAGCAATCAAAACAACATTTTAAGCGAATATAAATATTTACAATCTAGCATAAAAAGCGGAATGGTGAATTTTACAGATTTTGATTGATTACCGCCGTATACAATATTCTTTTTTTAAATCACATAAACGTTATTTAAAATCACTCGATTTTATTGTCAACTGTTGGCAGAGTGACAGTATATTTTCTGACAAGCCAATTCGAAAGAGTTTAGCTTGTAAGATTTTCCAACCAATGAAAAAACCATCCGGGTTGGGAAAGTTGGTAAAGTTGGTAAAAAAACCGAATTGCACTTGTGTTAGAAATCAATTGAATCAAAAGGATAACCACTGACTGATTGGTATCTTTTCCATTTTTATACAGTATCCAGGCGGTGGCATGATTGTGCGCTTCGTTCGTCTTATGGTTTTGATGTTTTGAAGTGTGGATGGTTTCTCATGGGGTCCTTGAACTGATTTGATTTTTGTCATAAATGATGTGGTTGCCATGTTGTGCTGTTAATAATTATTTTTTATTTGTCAATCATTTTTTTTATTTTTTAACCTTAAAAGGATGTCAAACAATCAAAGCCCCAGCTAGTCTTCAAGTTCTCTATTCGGATCCCTGTAATCATCTTCTTCTTTCTTCTGCTGGTTATGATACACTCGTACACTGGTCAGGTATCCTATAAGTGATGTTACGTGATGGGTAAAAAGCGTTAATCTTTAGACCTTGGTGTTAATATAGCGTTATTTCGATGTTGATTGTTGAAACAGCTGTCACCACAGGTCATAAATAATCGATTTTTTTATATGCACGTATAAAAAAATAGTTTAATATTTTTGAGTATTAAATTTGAACACCCTACGTCTCTTTGATTTTTTTTTGTTACGGGATATATTCAGTAATGTGGTGATGTGTTAATAGTCTAATAGCTTGGTTAAAAAAGATGCTGTACATTTTTTTATGAATAGTCTTTTTTTCAATAATAAAAGCACAATTTCTTAAACAATTTACAGGACATCATACATACTTATTCCTTGTACCCATGGTTTTGTATACCTGCTTCCTTTAACTCAAATATTTTATATAAATATACTTGTTTGTAAATTCTATTCTATCAGTTGATAATGCTCGCGATGAGCGAAACCGGTCCTGATCAAAAAATATATTGTGGAAATAAGTACTAAAAAAATGTGTTTTTATTATTTAAAATATCATGCCTTTCCATCAAGAAGTGACAGTTAACACCTTAAAATTCTTTTTTTTTTATTTTTAGGTTTGGCCGAAATGTTAATTGAAAATCGAAATTTTTTGCAACAAAATTTTATCTAGTCGCCCGGCGTCACAAGTTTATATTAGCTGTTCCTTATTTTTTTTTTCTTCAATACAACACTTATTTTTTTTGGCATATCCTCAAGTATCGGCTTGCATGTTCTAATTTCAAAAATTCCACCGCTCAATAATCCACTGTTTTAATTCATTAAAAAAAAACAAAGATCACTTTCGATTGTTTATGCTCTACTTAATTTGAATTTAGAACAAAATTGCTCACGAACCGCACGTTAAGTAATACATGTCTAATCGAAACACGTCAATACCCGTATCCCTGTCGCAAAATAATTTATTTTATGATACATAATAAATTGAGTATTCACTCATTCGCGTTGAATTTTACAAAGTTGAATTACCAATCAGCCGCCAAACGCGTCTTGACATTTTGCCGATAACTCAATTTTAGTAATATAATCCTCTGCTATGTATAAAATAACCTTTGACACACGTTTCTCCAGGAGAAAATTTACTCGTTTCGAAATAGGCCGACGTCAAATTCAAATGTACGATGATCTTTTTTTAACGGCACGCCGGAACTGGGTGTAAATCTACCCATTTCAAAAAACGGAGCGCCGCTCGTATATTTTAATATCGGCAGCGAAAACCCGCCGCGGAATCGAACCCGCGCCTGCTGCGTCAGTCGCCGTCAATTTGGCGGTGCGGCTCTCAAGCGATTCAGCAAATGTTATTACAAATTATAAAATAAATAATTTTACACCCAGAAAATAAAATTTATTTCGATTCGATTTTTAAGTATATAATGTAATTATTTTTATCAGCGACCACGTTTCGAGTATGTTATATTACAATGAAAAAAAATGATTTAATTTTTTTTTAATAATAAAAACACTTAAATCACAAATCTTAAAACTATTTTTTAATATAATTTATGATATCGACCGAAGGTGCTTGATGGAATTACAATATCAAATTTGAATTGTTACAACTTTGTACGATTCCACATGTTTTGTCACTCACGACCCGGGTTTTGCCTTTCGGCATCTTCGGACATTCTATCATATTCTACGAATGCAACAGAACTGACGCATAATAAACAGTTAGTATCGTCTATATACCATACAGTCTGTCAGTCAGTTATTTAAAATATCATACCTTTCCATCAAGAAATGACAGTTAACACAATAAAAGTGATGAAGTATAATTTTTGATATCTTCTGAATGTGCTTGATGGAATTTCAATATCAAATTTGAGTCAGTTCTGTTGCGTCCGTGTGATAAAATGCCTGAAGATGCCGAAAGACGAAATCCAGGTCGTGAGTGACAAAACATGTGGAATCGTACAAAGTTGTAACAATTCAAATTTTTATTTTTTAATACTTGTTTCCACAATATATTTTTTGATCAGGACCAGTTTCGCTCATCGCGTGCATTATCAACTGATATTATACAATTTATAAACAAGTCTATTTATACAAGATATTTGAGTCAAAGGTAGCACGTATACAAAACCACGGGTTCAATTACTATGAAACGATTTACAGGAAATCATGCGATATTAATACATTGACCATACAATTTTAATATATGATAATGCTCGCGATGAGCGAAACCGGTTTTGATCAAAAATGTATATTGTGGAAATAAGTAATAAGAAATGTTTTTTTATTATTGAAAATAACGTGATAGTTAACACCTTAAATTTGATATCATTTTTATTGGATTATTTTTAATAGATTTTGTCGAATTCCAGTATGCAAGTCAAATATTTGGTATTTTTCAGAGAACTTTGAGGCAATCTTTTGGTAAAATGCAGTTAATACACATTTCTTTATAAACGATAGTTGTTTCGGCATTCGTTATCATCAGAAATATACATCTACTAAACCCAGCTGAGGCTAGCTTCATATATATTAAATTTAAGAATTGATAAAAATATACAAAACTTTCTAGCGTTATAAAATTTATGTATAGTATAACATAAATGTGTTAAATAATAAACATAAATATAGTAATAATAACAAGTTAATTTAATTAAACATTTGTATATATAAATTATAATTTATGATATCGACTGAAGGTGCTTGGAATGGAACGGAATTTCTATATCAAATTTGAATTGTTACGACTTTGCTAGATTCCAAATGTTTTGTCAATAACGATCCGGGTTTCGCCTTTCGGCATCTTCAGGCATTCTACCGCACGGATGCAACAGAACAGACTGTCAGTTCTGTTCGTACGAAATCGTAACAATTCAAATTTCATTTTAATTGTCAAATCCACAAGTTTAAAAAAATATATAAGTAATTACGACGCAAAAAAGTTTTAGTGGTGCTGGTTTTTACGGCTCAAGGCTTTTCTCTGGGAATCCTCTTCATATAAATCTCAATTGAGGGAATGCCCCAAGTGTTTGAGCGGAGAAACGGCCCTCTTTCTCGCATGGCCATCTTTCGAACGTGTTTCTTATCTCACAGGTAAGCAAGCACATGGGCATTTTTAATCCATTTCCTAAAGCCGTTCCCAACATAAATAGAAACTAGCTGTGCAATGAATCTTAGTCTATACAAAATTGCAAAACTGTACGTTATAGTCGAGTTATTATAGGGAGTATTACATGGTCGTAAAGAACAGTGCTCCGTAACATTTTCTCTACCATGGTATACCGACATTTTTTTCTGAAATTTCTCACAGGGCTGTCGAGTCGTTAAAAAACACGACTCCGACAAAAGTAAGTTTATTTTTGTCAGATTTTTTTGGGCAAGTTAGGCAAGTTGTTCATTGAGGTATTCATCAAAATCGTCTAATCGAAAAAGTAGTCAATGTCGCTAGTTTTTCTCGATTCTGACTTTGACTACACAGCCCTGATTTTGCAGCATACCTCAAGTCAATATCTATAAAAATTCGAATGATTTACCATACCATTATTTCTATTTTCTTGTGATTCTTCTATCAGAAAAATAGGCTTCGGCACACTTAGCATCTTCTGGCCACACATCCGGTGTGCTGTGGAACACCCAATTACACTACTCCGAATAACGTGCTGGCTTGAAATGTTTGCAGCAAATCCCTCAATTGCACGATAGCTTGGCTGCACACACGCTTCTGCTTTACCACTGTTCTAAATCGTCAGTCTCCTGATTTTTTACGCTTCTGAATTGACACTGATTTTTTCATTTGTCACTCGTATAATTTACCATTGTTATGAATAGTCACTGTTAGAATTTATTACTGTAATAAATTGACATTGTTCTTATTTGTCACTTTTCTGAATTGACACTAATTTTCTTATTTATCACTCTTATAATTTATCAATTTTCTGAATAGTCAATATAATGATTTATTACTGTGATGAATTGGTATTGTTCTGGTTTGTCACTTTTCTGATTTTCCCCTGTTCTGACTTCTGGTTGTTCTAAATAATTACTATTCTAAATTATGACGAATAAAAAAAAATACTTTCGTAAAATCATGTCGGCAAGTGTTACTAAATCTTCATTTTATGAGCAGTAATGGTTGGTAAATTTTGAAGATATGTGTATAGTGTAGTGAAAAAATTCCATCAGAAGCGTGAACCGATTAAAACATGTTGGAAATCGCTTGTTACCATGTTGACGTACTTCTGTAATAAATCTCTCTTAATTGAACAACATATATGTTACATTGAAAATAATACAATACTTCAAAAGTGCTTCAAAGAACAAGCACGTTAATTGAAACTAAAACGTTTTAAGTCATAGATAAATATCGTAAACAAAGTTCGAAAACTATTCTCAAGTAATATCACAAACTAGTGTCGATGATGACTCTATTTGTAAAGTTTTCGACAAGTGACACTGTGTCGACATTGAAAAAGATGGGTTTTCTTTTCGGCTCACTTTACACGTAGATTGATTATTGTAGTGGTGGGAACACAGTATCAGATATTGGGCACTCGATTACTCTGACTGTTATTTACAGTAATCGATTGCGAGTACAAGTTAAACGGACTGTTATGTTACAGGGTCTTCTTTTCAGTTCTTTTCTCATTTATCTTTGATATCTGATCGAATTTAAATTATGTTTACTAAAAGGAATTTTCAATGGTGTATGTTTGTAGTAAGATTTTTAGTCACGTTATCAGTCCAGGTTGAACATTTTAAATTTTTTCGTATTATTTGATTTTGCGGCAGTTATAATAATATGAAAGCCTTCGACAGATTTATATAGAAATTAGTTTCCATTAAAATTAATTTACTTAAACACAGTTTTATTGATTGATTTAAAATGTTCATACTTTCACTTTAAAGGTGTAAATTGTCACTTCTTGATGGAAAGGCAAGATATTTTAAATAATAAAAAAAACTTTTTTTAGTACTTATTTCTACTATAAATTTTATGATCAGGACCGATTTCGTTCATCTTTCATGACCATTGTATAACCATTCTCATACTTTTTTGTTACTTTAAAAGTGGACATTTCTTAGTAGCAAGGCATGATATTTTAAACAATAAATAAGTTGAGACTTTCAATACTGTATGATGACGGTTTTTCCATTATTTTTTTTTTCACATAATGATCCGTGTGTACGAATTAACAAAAAAATATTTTGCATCAGTATGATATGCCTGAAGATACCAAACGGAGAAATCCGAGTCGTTAGTGATAAAACATGTGGAATCGTGTAATACGAAGTTTCAACAATTCAAATTTATTTTTGAAATTCCATCGTCACCTTCAGTAGATATCATACATTAAATCAAAGAGACACGTTTTTTTTACCGAATAAATCGTCTATTTGCAGAGAAATACGATAGTGCTAGATAAAAAAAGATATTTTACTTTATTTTTTTTATCTTTTTACTTAAAATAATAATAGTAAAATCTATATAATGAAAAATTCATGAAGCTATACAATTTTCCTTGAAGACCTTTTTTTATTTCATTAACTGACTTCTTAGTAACGTACAGTTACTTTTACCGGATATTTGGAGTTAACAGAATTCACATCCCTAGTTAGTATAGACGTACACTATAATAGTGTGAAAGATTTTCCTCATATATTTGGTACCCTCTTTTGCGGGGTTTGTAAGTATAAGGGTTTTCCCAAAAAAAAAATGATGTCAAATAAATCTATCTAACGGTATTTGTAGAGAACTCAAGAAAGTAACTCAAAAATTTCCAATACGTCGATCTAGAGTTGTTAAACTTTGCTTTAATTTTGTTAAATTTTGTTAGTAAATTAATTTCATTATTCGAAATACCAGCAAACTTTGCGGACGTGCCATATATGAATATTAATAACTTCACACTCCGCTCATTAGTGTGTTTCAATGTATTGTAAATTATCTATTTCTTCGCTACATTTTTCCTAATAAACATAATATTAATGATGTATGATTATTTCTGTGTTTGGATTGTGTACTTAATATTTAATTTTATCAAGATGACGAAGAACATCTTAACGCCGATTACTAAAAAAAAAGCATTAGTTTTGCTTGTGGAAAAAATGACAATAATGTAGTTCTACAAAGTGAGTTCCAATTCAATCAATAAGTGTTGCTGTTGAACATCTTCATTAATATTTCAGGGTAAATCGAATCGAGTTTTTGAATGTCATTCACCAAATCATGGCATTTAGCCATTTCATCAGTTGAGACGTTAGCAATCAATGGGTAAAATTTACTTTTGGCTGATTGATATTGGTAGCTTAGGACACCAACGAAGAGGCCGTTATGTTTTTTAAAACATACATTAAAAATGAACCCCTAAACTACTGCAAATGGTGCTACCAAAGAACTCACAAAATTGACAAAACAGGATGCTCTAATGTTTTTGTATAAACTAACTTTTATTTATCGAATGGCATTCTATATAACGATTTAAATTTTCATATTGTATTTTCATTATATTGTCATACAATACAAATACATATATTTACATAAAATACGTTAGGGGTACATAAATCTTCCCAGTGATAATGGTCATAAATAAAGCTTCCCTTTTAAGTGATAATGGAAAGGTCTTTAGTACTTATTTCCACAATATAGAATATCATTATCAACTGATAATCGAAATAAGTACTAAAAAATGTGTTTTTATTATTTAAAAAAAAAAAAAAAAAAATTTCTTTAGTACTTATTTCCACAATATAGTTTATAATACGGCGATCATTATTAACTGATCTCATCAGTTCATCAGTTGATAATGCTTTCAATGGGTGAAACCGGTCGTTATCATAAAATATTGTGGAAATAAGTACTGGAAAATGTGTTTTTATTATTTAAAATATCATTCCTTTCCATCAAGAAGTTACAATCAACACTTTAAAAGTCTTAAAAGATTAAGTCCCCCCGAATTGAATATTTCATAGTCCACCAAAAATTTCACTGTCTTTAAACTTTTGAAAAGTATAAGTTTCACTTGTTTAAGAAGCATCTTCAGCCAAAATGTAATTTAATAAACATCGATATCACAAGTATTCACTTAAAAAATCTTATCGAAGGTATTGATTCAGTCGAAAGAGAACTTAAAGCTTCTAGATAATTATTCGAAACAATAATTATTTTTTTCAATTACAAGTTTGAAAAATTATTTTAATATTCCAAAAATATATAATTTACGATATCGACTGAAGGTGCTTGATAGAATTTCAATATCAAATTTAAATTGTTTAAGCTTTGAACAATTCCAATGTTTTATCACTTGGTCACCCGAAATTGTCAGTTCTCTTGTATCCGTGTAATAGAATGCCTGATGGTGCCGAAAGACGAAACTCGGGTAGCTAGTGACAAAACACGAGGAATCGTACAAAGTTTTAACAATTTAAATCCAAAAGTATATGTAATAAAGTAATATTCTTCCCCAATTGACCCGTAAGGAAAAATTATTTTCAATATACAAACATCAGATATCATAAAAAATGTTGAACTATTAAAATATTTAAGTCTCCTATTGATTTCTTAAAGTCAATATATTAAATTAGACTCTGCTTTGTTACGTTATTGGATTAACATAAAGAATTATAAAAAAAAATATCTACTAATTGTCTTATGATAAAAAATTATGTTAACTTATTTGGAACACGTTTTCGACCATAATTTTTATTCAGTTAGAAGGTTTCTATGGCATTTATAACTTTGAAAGAATGTAGCATATTAGATGAAATCAAATAATGTTGGGATTAAAACATTACATCATTGAGAAACACTGATTCGCGTGTGCGGAATTAACCCTGATGTATGTACGTATATGCGTAGGCAGGGCTTCAGTAAAAGTAACTTTATTTTCTTGGGACTTGCTTGTATTTTATATGTTTATATAACATATATCTCCAGATTCAAATAACACTGACGTTTGCTTCTTTTGACATACGTTTCAAACTTTTTTCGTCTTCAAAGAAATCGTTGATTTAAATACCCAGTCACAGAAGCGTTATTAGGTAAGTTCGCCTACGTTTTTGTTCTATCTTCTCTTTTTTTATTCTGATCTCTGGGTAGTGAATTATCAGCTCAATTTGTAGCCTTGTATCATAATCAATTATTAATTTTAACATTTTTTTGGAAATTAGTTGTTGATAATTTCATTTGCGTCAATTTTTTGATAATATTATAATTTTGATTAATTGATATTGTGTTACTTGAAATTCATATTCGAAATTCAAAATTTAAACTTTAAAATTTTCAATCAAATAAAAAAGATATTCTCGAAGACAAAAAATTGTAAAAGATTCGATTGTATGATTTACTACAGTAGTAAATCAATGACTTTTTTTAATCGTCGATTTTAATACCCAGTCACCCATTTTACAAGTAACTGTGTGACATAAGGTGGCAAATTCCTACTTTAATGCTTACTATACCTCCTGAAAAATCGGTTTTCTCCCTCTTTAATTTTCAAAACATAAATAGCGAAGTCAAAAAATACTAAAAACTACAACTGACAGAATAATAAAAAGATTTTGGCTACGTTAAGGTAGATTGATTGAATTGGCATTTACTTGGTAGAACTTCACTGTAACACGGTGAAAAACACTGTTCTACAAAATTTTATAAGATGTAGTTGATAGCTGTTTCGGCTCACGTCCCGAAATAGCTAATCTAAACTGAATAGCTAAAAATATAACCGGTCGTGGACTAAAAAATATGTTGTGAAATAAGTACCGAAAATGTATTTTTATTCCAAATATTATGCTTTTCCATTAAGAAGTGACGGTTAACACCTGAAAAATTGATATAAAGATTTATTTTTGAATTGATGAAACTTCGTAAGATTCCACATGTTTTGTCATTAACGATCCGATTTCGTCTTGAACTGATACACAGTAAACAGTCAGCATTAATTATACACTAAATGAATTAACTACAAACACAGACCCTACGGTTAGGATCCAAACATACAACTGAAATAACTTTCTATAATAGTGATTAAATAAAAATGACAATTAATTGCCTGTGGTAAGTCTTATTAACACTGACTACTGTTAACGAGTCTTGGGATGGAAGGATTTTACAACAAATAAAATCTGTGTCGTTTGTATAATAGGAGAGTATAAACCGTTTTGTTATCATTATACATTTAATTTAAAACCTTATTATTTTTAAATACAGCGTTTTTTCGGTATAAGTTGTATTTTTGGCTCCGTGGTGCTGTGGTCAACGTTGTTGATTTCCAAGACGGACCCCACGCACGTCCGTTCCAGAAATCATTTTGTGATATCTAAAAATTCACCTGAAAATAATGAGTTCTTTATTATAACAATATGCATCATTAAAACATTTTTTTACTTTTTTATGCCTACGGAGATATTGCTTTATCACTTAAATATCAATTTATTCGAATATTCACTCTCTTAAAAGGTTAATAAAAATCTATCAAAAGGTTAAATAATTTAACTTGTGATACACCTAAACTGTCATTCTAAATAATTTTAGATGTCTATCATTGTGAATATTTTTTTACTTTATACAAACTCATGTTAAGTAATTACTGTTTCTTATGGTAGTCTTTTTTTAAATTTACAGGTGCTTCTGCATCGGTGGTGTTCTCGGAGTTTGGGCACCTGTGAACGGCCCCCCTTGCGCTCCGCTGCTGCTCAAACTGCTCTGCGGGCACATGACGGTGCTAGTCGGTGAGGCCTACACACACATATATATATATTAATATAACAATAAATTGTCAATGTAAACGATTGTTTATTTGCAATTCAAAGATTGAATATATTCGTAAAAAAACAAAATCCATTATAATTTAATTTATTAATTATTTTTTTTGCAGTGTCAGCTTTGACTGAACTAGCCATGTGTATGGTTTCCTTGCGGGGCAGTATCCTGGACGCTTCACCACGGGCACCTATCCAAAAGCTCATCTACGTTAGAGGCGGTAAGAATAAATTATGAGAAATCTAAAAAATTTGCCATTGAGTTCTGTTTCCACATGTTATGTCACTCACTCGTTTCGACAACTTCAGGCATTATTAAGGTGTTAATTGTTACTTTTTGGTGGAAAGGCATGATATTTTAAATAATAAAAACACATTTTTAGTAGTTATGTTCACAACATATTTTTTGATCAGGACCGGTTTCGCTCACCGCGAGCATTATGATAAATCAGTTGATAATTCTCAAGTTGGGCGAAACAGGTCCCGCTAATAAAATATATTGTGGAAATAGGTGCCACAAAATGTGTTTTTATCATTTAAAAATCTTTATATCTTAACGTAGCCAAATCTTGTCATTATTCTGCCAATTGTAGTTTTCAGTACACGATATAATTTTTGATCAGGACCGGTTTCGCTTATCAGGATTGAATACAATTTACAAACAAGTCTATTTGTACAAAATATTTGAGTCAAAGGTACCAGGTATCCAAAGCCATAGGTTGACCAAACTTTTCAACGTTTTAAGCCGAGAAAGAAAGCCAACTTTTTGAGTATTTTAAATCTTACTTGTTAAGAAAGTAAAAATTAGACACAAAAATATATGGAAGTCCCCTTTTATCATAATTCGCACTACTTGTACAAATTTAACACCTTTTTTAGGTTTCATTGTCTCTTTTTCAGTCCAAAATAATAAAACATTCATTTTTATGTGTTGAGCCGCGAAACTTAGTAATTTAATGCAGTTGAACCGTCTTAATTTTAGACTCTAAAACAACACTAAAAGTTTGTAAATAAATTCAATACGAAAAACAAATGAATTCAATAGAACCGAATAGGATTCAAATGTGTGATCAATTATTAAAGATTATAAGAATCATTGATTCCTCTCGATGAAATCTGTATAGATTTATATGCTTGTTTTTTTAATACAAGAAAAAGCACTGTATGTTTACGTATTTATTATAGCTTGTTATAATCTTATTCTATATACTAGAAGATAATTAATATCGCATCTGAAACGATATTTTCTCAGCTTGGGAGTATTATATTTTCGTTTTTGCTTTTCTTAGTAAGCATGACAGTAAAAAATGATTTTGATTCAGTCGTTTTTACTAGCATACACTTAAATGTCGTATTACGAGTAATTTTGTGGGACATAAAAAATATCGTGCAAGCGAATCCAGTGTTATGGACAGGGTTTCTGGCGTTTGATTGTGATATAAAGGTTTACTTTTTATTATAACGTTTTTTTTCTTTTTCTGCGTTTAATGCAACATTTTATCAACACTAGTTGAAATCAAACAGTGAATAAGCTAAATTGACGAAATCTTTACTTTTTAATTTAAATTTTTAATTTTAATTTATCTTTACTTTTAGAAGTGGATTATCTTCGAACCAAAGATAACATCCTTATTTGGTAAAAAAAAAAACCAGATAGCCATAGATAATTTCGTTATCGAAAATTGCGTTTATTTGATCTTTGGCCAACGCAAGGTTCAGATAAGTTTTAGTCATTATAAAAACCATTATTTTCTTCATCTTCAGACTAATAATTAACTAAGGTCACTAATCTCTTACTTAAATAATAAATCTATTTCTTGTTTTCAAAGAGTGACTCGGTCGAAACTGTTGTCTTTTCCTGATGTGGGGAAGTGGTTAGCAGCAAATAATAGTGTTACTAATCATGCTATCAAATTGTTATTACTAATCAGAGGCAAAAATCTCAAGGGAAATAAATTCACTGGTGTTGAGAGACTTGTGTATTTTAATCAAAATATTTTTGCTCATAATTGATGGCAATTAAATGTTTTGTTAATTTATAAGAAATCAAAGTTATTCATTTTAATTCATGTAGTATTGACTTTTCTGGAGTATTCCAAAAAAAATCCTTTTTTAAATGACGTTTGTAGTGGAATGATTTTTAAAATATTGCTATGGAGACACTATACAATATGTTCTTACATTCTAATATTAAAATTTCTCCTCCCTACATAAAAAAAAAACATCACAGTTTTTACAAGAGAGCCGATAAATGTCTGAATTATATAATAATTCTCTCTTGGTTTTATTAGTTTACATAAATTATAATAAAAGGTCGTTACAATTTTGATATTTTCAATGAAGTTTCTGCAATATATAAGATTTTACACACAATAATTATTACCATCTTTTGTTGGGTTGTTTTCGTGTACATAACATATTATCTAAAGTAAACTTTTTGTCTATTACTTATTTTACATGCTATTAATTCAAAAGATTTACTTAGACATTTTGAAACATGTTACCAATACGCTACCATCGAGTCCATGGAATAAATAGTCTTTGATGATTTTATGCTTCTCTTAATTATTTTATACCTTTACAGTTATCATGCTAGCTGATATCACATGGCTATCACTAAGCGTGGCGTGGCTTTCTCACTTCTACGTAGATTGTCCAGCACCTGTCGCTAAAGAAGCGTTATTGGGTAAGTTCGCCTTCTTTTTTGTTCTATCTTCTCTTTTTTTACCCTGATCTCCGGGTAGTGAATTATCAGCTGTATTTTCATGAATTCGCTACCTTGTGCCATTATCAATTATCAATTTTATATTTTATGAAAAATAATTGTTGATAATTTTATTTACGTTGATTTTTTGATTGTATTTTTTAGGACTTTAGAATTTTGATTGATTGATATTGTGTTACTTGAAATTCATATTCGAAATTTAAAATATTCAATCAAATAAAAAAGGTATTCTGGAAGACAAAAAAAATTAAGAGATTTGATTGTATGATTTATTACATTTTCTACAGTTTTAAATTAATGATTTTTTTAAATAATTCAATTTTCATTAAATGTATTCCCCACCTTCATCACCAACTATATTGGTTAAATAATTAAATTAAACTGTTATATTTATTCAAGTCTATATTTGCCTTTTAAATTATGTGAAGTCTGCGAAGTGGGCTCTCATTTTCCTGACTATTTAATTTTTGGGATAGTTATAGCCTTCTCCTTTTAAGCATTTATACTTTTTAAGTCAATATTACTAAGAGTTTTCTACTGTATACTTAGAATAAAAGACGAAACATAACAACCAATTACTTATCAAAAATGAATCAATGAAGAAAATTGGTTGTCTGTAAAGTCGGTTTACGGACTATAGTTTAACGTGACAACGTCATAAGAAAACATTGATGAAATGATTGCATACTTTTATGAATAAAATGGAATCATTTTTATTGAATTATCATTATTTTGTATGGATACGAAGAAGGACTGAAATGAAATCTACAATTTTTTTTCTGAAAGAAATCGTTGATAATTTATTGTTAAAAGTATATTTGTTATACGTTAATCAGATTTTTAATATGCAAGAATTAATAACCTTTATTGCCGCAATTGTTGTTGTAATATAAACAATGAAAACCACATTAACATTTCACTTCACTTTATAAACAGTTGTAAACAGATCACGTGTAGGTACTGTAGGTGTATAAGTTGTGTGCTGCCGCTGTCTCTTTTCTACTCAGACGCATCGACCAATCGAGTGGAAGAGAGATAGATGCGGCACAATCCGAACGGTAGGCCGATCGTGCCTCTCTATCGCTTAACCGCGCTCTCGCTCGCACGCTTGCCTTCGGCGTAACGCGACAAACGGGACAATGAGTCATGTTTTTTCGTGCGTGCAGCGGGCGTTCATCGATTTATAAGACGTTGTCACGTCAAAAAATATTATGAAATTGTGTCTTTTCACTATGATCACTGCGTCAAAATATAATCAATTATAACCAACGATTCGCTAATTTTTGCATTTCTTTTCTGCAACAAATTTTCATGAATGTCAAGCTAAATAATATCAATGATTTAAAATCCATACATCTAACACTATCATCATTCTTGATACCAAAATATCTCGAGCAGTCCGCTACCATCTAACCATAAGACGACGATTTATTATATGCGTTCACAATAGCAACGGCGCACCATCTATTACGCTTTTGAAAATTATTTATTACGATCAAAGTCAGAAACGTCCACTTGAAACTTTTAAATATTATCCCCTTAATCATCTCAAGTGGCTTAGCAGACGTCCATAACATTTGAGCTGAATCGTACAAGAGAGGAGCTCGGGAAAAAAGGACAACTTTTTCGTAAAAATGTGACCCCTTGTAATATTATTTCCTTATAAAATGCCACTGAACAGTGGTCGACAATGACGGAGACTCGATCGCTTGACAACTCACTTAATTAATTTTAATACTCGTTCTACATTTTATATAATATAAAAATGAATGTTTGTTTGTTTGTTCGTTTCGTATGGGTTCCTATGCCGTTAACCCGTTTGCGATGAATCTTTGGTACGTTATTGTAGATACATCCGCAAAGGTTACCGAATTAATACAACCATTAGGTTAATACTGGTTTCACTTATCGCAATCACTATTAATCCTTTTGCAGCCAGTATTTTGTATTTTATATACTGAAATCTTTATATTTTTCAATAAATTACAATATTTTTAATTGTGCAAAAAACAACACATCTCAGGTCGAATATCAATTTGCGACTGATGAAATCGAGTCTGACATTCATCAAATGTTCAAGTGCATGCTTGCGTCGTTATAATGTTGCCAGATATTATATAAAATAAAACATTAATTTATTACAATTATTCCTTTAATATTCATTTGCTGTGTAACTGGCTACCCAATATTCTGGCTATAATATACTTTCGTTTCAGATCACCGTGCGTATAAAATTGCATCACGAATAGTAAAGTAGATACCTATTTATTTATTTATATATACATTTTACAAAAATTTAAAGTTGATTATCTTTGCAACGTTAAAATATTAAAAAAAATAATTTTGGAAATTCAAGAAATAAACAACAAAAAAAAAATATAAAAAAAGATAGCAAGAAAGCCAACCAAGCAAGCTTATGAAAAACCTACTTTAACACATTAAAAAATAGTAATCGTCTGAACTCACTTTCGTCCACATGGAATATGTCGACATTCGAATATTTAATATCAAGTGACGGTGGGTAATATGTATTTACGCATAGGGGTGGAAAAGTTAGATGTGGGAAGAAATCGTCACTTGCATAATATTTCGCTACAATCCTTACAATGGATAGATAGAATACGATGTTTTTATAAATGCGATAGATAATCTTTCTTCTACGGTTTTTATTTTACGAATGATTACGAATTTATTTGGCACGCTTATCACTGTTTCTCGACCGCTTTTTCAGCACTCAGCTTCCTCCCGTTTCGTCCTTATCCCTCGAGGTTTTGCTTTCCTTCCCGGACGTTATGTATCACACATTTTATACGCGTCTGCTGTGCCTGCTTACTATATGTATTAGTACATTCACCAACCGTTGCTTCCTGTTTAGGGATGTGACATTTCTATCCTATTATGTCACTTTTTCATGAATACTAAGATATATAAAATAACGAATATAAAATGTAGTGAATCGATTAACGTAAGTTACTTTTTAAAACATATTTTTGTGATGGAAAATCTCATATTTTTCAAAATAAGTCACATTTTTTTTCCTTTATACCGTCTCACTGTATCAAAAATCGTGTGATATTTTGGTGTAAATTAGTTGAATTTCCTATCACTAATCAGTTCAGCTGAGTCGTATTACTGAATAACGAAAAAATTTTTTTTTTAAAGATCCTCCGTGAGTCATTAGTTTTCTTATACTGCCTGCTTTGAATAAAGCGAATGTTTTTGATATCGGTTTGTGAGTTTGTCAATTTTTTTCACTCTTCATTTTCTTTTAATTTCATGCACTAATACGTTCGTTAAAAATTGTTCAATATATTTGATACTTATTTCGACACCACGCTATCGCTTGGATTATGATTAAAAATATATTTACACGATTATATAATGTGTCACTTTTATTTAAGAGCATTGTATTCTAAAAAAATATTGAATGTTGAATCTCTTTTTAGCGGTTGGCAGATGTCGACATATAATAAATAAATATATATCAACCAGATCTTTTTATTGTTGTAAAACTAAATACATGGTAACACGGTAACAAAATAGTAATGTATTTTAGTTCTTGCTGAGGGCGTAAGCCGATATAATTATATCAACTATATAAATTTTGTAGAACCAAAATAAATTGTAACTTTTTCACTGTATTAATTTAAATCAAATTTATTGTTATTTTAAAATTCGAATTGCTAAAACTTTGAACGATTCCACATGTTCTATCACTAACGACCCGGGATTCGCCTTTCGGCATCTTCAGGCATTCTGTCACACGGATGTACCAGAATTGACGTCAGTTCTCCGTGAATGTGAACATGTGGAATCATCAAGTGTTAACAATTAAAATTTTATATGAAATTCCTTCCAGCACTTTCAAGTCGATATCATGAATTATGTTATTATTTTTGTTAAAATTATGGTATTTTTTTAATTAAGTACTGTTGATATTATCGCTAAATAGCCTTCGATGTAGTTAGTCTATGTCTATAGTAGATGTTGTTAAAAACTCAAAGTGTCACATTTAGTAACACAACCAGTAGATTATGAACATTTCAATCGTACACAAGAAAAAACGTTTCAAATGATGATATTTTTTTAACTTGAATCACGAAGATTGAAGGAACACCATTTCATGACAATGAACAGTGGAAGATGGCTTCATACTAATAACATGTACGTCCTTATTCCGATATTATCTGATTGATTATTCGTTCGTTTATTTTTTCTATTTTTAGCGCAATTTCCTCTCTCATCCCTCATCCCTCATCCCTATTTTTCCCACCCCGCCACAATGGTTTATATGTTATCAATATGTACATACCCACCAGGTTGTGAAATATATTTTCTGTTTTCGACATCCACCACTGTGTACAAACACTTACATAACTCTACGTAAGTATTGAACGAAACGTTTCACTCGACGTTTTGAAGGATAATGTGACAAGAACACGATTTTTTACATACACACACACACATAGATGTCGTGTGTTATATAAAGTCATTATAATCTAATCATAACGACCTATATATGTGTGCGTAATCATTTCACGACAGTAATCACAATTTTCACTGTGTTCGAAATTCGAATTTTTTATTTAAAATAATGGAACGTTGCCTCGGAGATATGCAAATAGTCTATGGCTGGTTTGCTTTGATCACGTCACTTCAAACTGGATTGGCTTGTTTTAGTATAACCAGTACATCTTCGTATCTTGAAAATTACTTTTTGACAGATTAATTGGCATTTCTTTCACTTGTTTTATTATCATGTTAATGGCCGGTAGATATCTGATATCATAAGCAGTTGATAAGTGAACAAATTGGTTCTGACCAAAGCCTCTAAGTTTTTAGTCATGTCGAAAAAAATTTGATGTATAAATACTTATTACAATATTATTTGAATGTCAATTCTGTTGCATCCGTGTGATAGAATGTGAGAAAATGTCGAAAGGCGAAACCCGGGTCGTTAGTGACAAAACATGTGGAATTGTCCAAAGTTTTAACAATTTAAATTTTATATTGAAATTCCATCAAGCACCTTCAGTCGATACAACGATTAAACTATAATATATTATTTATCGATAAAACAACATTTCTTACAATATCTATGAAAAAATATCATAACAATGACCAAAAAAACACAAACATGATTAGCCTTACATCTCTTTGGATAGATCCGCTGAATAAGGTGTGTATTTTGTTATTTTTAAATGTAGGCACGATTCGAGGTTTTCATCAATGAGAAGATTTTTGTGGAAGATTCGCAGTTTGCCGACCACTGGTTTAAAGGAAACCATTATTACAATTAGAAATGAGTTTACGATAGATTTTATTTTCCCAATATTTGATGTAAGTCATCGGTAGGATAGAAGTAATATCGAATATATGATTATTAATGGAGTTTAAAAAAGTCTTGATTATAAACCTCTCCATTGCAAATATAATATTTCAAAATTTTGTTCAATTTTTGTGTTAGGTGTAAACTGATATTAGCTGAGATTTTGTGTTGCACGTTTTCGAATCAAATTTCAACTACCAAAACGAACCTTTAAAAGAGTTTAACATTGATATGAAGTTTGCTGTAGAAGAAAAATATTCAAATAGCTTTCCGCAAATACACCCACAACGATGATTGAAATTGTAAATTGTTCTTAATTTAAATTCAGAATCTGGTTAATGTGGAGCCACTTGAAAATATCAGATTCAATCGTACGAATACATACATTCCTGAGTTAATTATACATTTTGTAAGGAAAAGTTCGGCCATTTTTCCGTTTTCCTTACAACAATTTTTGATTCGTAGCTTGTGGATACTGTTTTTTTAGATTTTTTATTTAAACCCACTCGATTTTTATAATTTTTGAAAAGTATAAAGAAATATGGTTGTTTATTAGACATCTTAACCTTTTGTACTCGACAAGCACAGATTTTACATTGTCGTTTCTCGGAAAATTTTAATGTTTAAAAATTGATATCATTGAACAAAAATGGTTAAGAATGCCTTATTGCTTTTTTTTAAAAAAACAACAAAGAAGAAACATTCATTTGCTTTTTACGTTTTATTAAGACGCGCGAATTTATATGTTAATGGTCAAGCCCTATTTTCAGTGATTCGGTTATAAAGATAGCGTTTAAGATACTGTTGATAATTATTTGTAGATACAAATGATTTGATACCTATTTCTTATGTTAGAACCTCGGCTGAGTTTAATTGCTAATTTAATGCACATAAATTAGAAAGGTTGGAAAACACCTGACAAAATTAACTTTTTTTTATCGGAGACGTGTTGTTCGTCAATTTCAGAGTCGGTGTCGTGATTTCATTTTATGTCGGAGTCTGATTATTATTTTTTTACGCCTCCAAAGTCCTGGTTAAGATATCTTATTTCGGATTGTAAAATGAAAATGAGTAAACATTCCAATTTACTCTTACAATGTAAATTATCAAATAAATAAAATCTAATTATCAAAAAAAAAAAAAAAATGGTTTATATATTATAAAAAATAATACTAAAGCTGAATTACAATCAAAAATATTTTGAATCAATATTGTGATTTGATGAATTATTTTCCCAACGAAGTCTCACAAAAAAGGTACGCAAACTTATAAAGTTCTGTCCAAACTGTATGTTATGTTATTTGGATGAAAGGGTGTTATTATTCGATATAACACTCGATTTAATCGTAATCACTTAATAATCTGTATATAAATTAAATGTTTACTCTTTGGTTAATTACGGAGTTTCGGTATTTTACGAAATTATTTATGATCTCGATTTCGACTTAATTGAAAAGTATTGGCCAAGTACGGCGGCAATAAAACAGAGAACAAATGCGAGCATGCATTTTAATCCGTCACTGACTAAAATCTGTGTATTTTAGAAAAAGCTTTTTTTTTTTTTTTAAATAATTACATAATCCATTGATATAATGAAAGAAAATAATGTTGTTTATTTATAGCAACTCATTGATCCGGTGAATTGTCCAAAATTGAAGATTCATGTAGCTACGTGATTTAATATTGTCTTAATTGCAACTATTGTAATCTTATTGTAACTGTCAGCTATATTGCATCCGTGTGGTAAAATGCCTGAAGATGTCGGAAGTCGAAATCCGTTTGTGAGCGACAAATTATGTAGAAGTGTACACAGTTTTAACTCGACAGCCTTTTTTTTCGTTGCAGTAGACAAAAAAAAACGATGACAGAATTTAACCTAAATTTAACTAAATTTAGTTTGAGCTGTAGTATTGAAATTATTATAAAAATGTTTGTTTAAAATTTGTTTTTAAACACTGTTTAATAGTCGTCGCCGACTTTGGAACCATGGCACAAAGTAATTCATTGCTATAATTATGAATTTATTTTCGGTTGGCAAATGGGTAAAAGGTTGATAGATAAGTTTTTTCAATACCAAATAATATCTTATTTCAAAGGCTATGTAATCAATGTAAATATTGTTTTTATTGTGGCAAAAAAAAAATATTTGCATATGAAGTGTAGTGCAGCTCTAAAGAAAAGTTCCGCGCGCTGAAAACGTCATCCGGATTTTAAGGGTTAATACACCTGCCGCAAATAACACAACACATTCGTTGGTTCGTTTCATTAAATGCCCACTTCACGGCAAAAAGGTTTTGCAATTGCGTTCAGCCAGCCAGGCATTCTCAAACTGCTGAAGGTAAAATAAAAACAGTCGATTTTTATTAAATTTCGTTATTTGATCTTAACGAACTTTGTTGTTCATTCGACCTCCATATACATTACATTTAAAGACACGTATTTCGACAAACAATTTCTTCAATTTCAGCATTTTAATATATTTTTTTGTGTATTAGCATTCACCATTCAAAATGTGTAGTCGGACCATCTACTTCATTAATTTTTACTACTTTATTTAGTATTGCTCAATCAAAGTGATGTTATTAATTGAATATGCATTTATTTCGTAGAACTCGATTATAACACGGTAAAACAACAGCAACGTATTTTAGTCCTACAAAAATTATAAAGTAAAGTTGATAGCTAATTCAGCTTACAGCTTCGTCAGAACTTCTAACGTATTGCAGTACAGAAGTAGTTCTGATGAGGGCGTAAACCGAAATAGCTAACAAATACGTATATAATAATTTTTATAGAACTTAAATACATGACTTCAATATTTTTTACCGTGATATTTCATTTTATTTATGTATACATAAGTTATTATCTTAGTTGTTGAATCATTTGTTTTTTAAACCTAGTCAAGGCTATGTATGAATAGTCTTATATTAATTTGTACTGTATCAAGCGATTAACGCAACCGGTCTCGATCTTGATGATATGAAATAGTACTTAACATGATGTTTTTGTGATTGTAAAATGCCTTAAAGTGACATTGTAATGTACGTTTAATATAAAGATATAATGATATTCGAGAAATTTAGTCTGTTAAGTGAGTTTTGTTTAATTTTGCATTGGAAAATGCAAAGGATTTGAGAGGTTTGGATATCCTTATGTAAATGTACGCGAATTGTAAACGTGCTATTACAGAAATTTGAAACTATTGAATAATATCCGAAGCAAGAATTTGTGGCGCCTAGACAGATTGCCAGACCGTCTCGAGCCGCCAATCGATATGAAAAATATTCTCCTTTCTTGAAATATTTTTGATTGATAGTTTTCTTTTATGCAAAAAATGAGAAAAACTTCTTTGAAAAAACGCAATACTTTTTGTAATGAGAAAAAATAAGCCGCTATTATGTTATTTCAATGGCGGTTTGACAATTTGACAAAATCAAACACGTTTTGTTTTAATAGTTATAAACACCATTGTATGCAATAAAACATATCGATTTCTTTTTAATAACAACACATTATGTTTAGTGTTTGAGTCGAAGATGAAGTCGAGAAACGAGTGACTTACTACTATTTCGATGAGACGATTTCGAAAAATATTTTAATGAACATGGGGAATTTATGATATCGACTGAAGGTGCTTGATGTAATTTCAATATCAAATGAAGAGGTTATTAATCAACAATATGACAAACTTCACCAATAATTGTATATTATATAATTCATGATATCATGCCTGCTGGAATTTCAATATAAAATTTGAATTGTCAAAACTTTGCACGATTCCACATGTTTCGTCACCAACGAACCGGGTTTCGCCTTTCGGCATCTTCGGGCATTCTATCATATTCTACGGATGCGGAGTCAGTTCTGTTGCACCCGTGTGGTAGACTGCCTGAAGATGCCGAAAGAAGAAACTCGGGTCGTTAGTGACAAAACATGTGGAATCGTTCAAAGTCTTAACGATTCGAATTTAAAATCAAACACGCGTTGTTTTTGTACTATAGTTATTTACATCATTCATTGTGTTTAATGAAATATCCAATATATCGATTGAAAATTGCAATATGTTCAATAACTCTTTCCCTGCTGAGTTGTTTTAAGAATGTTCCAACACTAAGACTTCAAAAACTTTATTAAAATTAAATAATGTTGGTTTGAAACAATATTATTGAGTTTGTCGGGAAAAATCAAGCAGTGCATTAAGTCAAAAATTAGTAAGTACAAGAAGGTTTCATCAATGTAAATTCATATATTTTCGCGTATCAATTATCGACACAATAAAATCAGTATATTCAACAGTTGAGACGTTAGCAGTCAGATGGTCAAAGCAGTGCTCTGGAGTTGGAGTTGAGAAACGAATGAATACTTTTTCATTCAGACGATTTTGAAAAATATCTCGGAAAACAAGAGGAAATAAATCGTCCTCGTTTGAGATACAATGTAGTAAACAAAGAAGATTCCATTTCAATATCTAAGAAAGAATTTTACAATGCATTGAAAATAGCGGAAAAAGTTAACCGAGCTCTTAATTTAAATGTCGAAATGGCAACACAGCGGTCTCCAGATGTCATAAAAGATTCAGTATTGCCGCCAAACCAAGTATCTGTAGGGCGGTTTTTTACCTCTCTTAAAATCCTTAATTCTGATTTAAACTTGCTTTATTTATATTTATTCCTAAAACATGTATAATTTTAACGTTTAACAAATTACAAGTATTTTATATAATTGAACGTTTTGACTTGATAAAATTTCAATGTCAAATTTGTATCGTTAAAGTGTTTTATCTCTCGCAACACAGATTTCGCTTTTCGTCATTTTTAGGCCGTATTTGGTCTATATTTTCGTGATTCGTCTTTGCATATTTACGACTCATTTGTATTGTGTTCATAAGTGACAAAACATGTGGATATTTTATCGATTCAAATTCGCATATCATTAAATTGCGCAATTTGGTCAAACTTGACCATATACACAAAGATTTCATGACGCATGTTTGTTATGTTGGTATACACACAAATAAATTAATTCATATAGGTAAATCTGTGTAATGTGGTACATAGAGACGGAATTTATGTAAAATGCCACTAAATTACGTGCCTTATCGCTGAGCCTGGACTGCTTATATAGTACACAAGGTTTCAAATGCATAACATACAAGGCATGTAAAGTTATAATATTGTAACCATCTCTCTACAAACATGGCAATAAATATATTCGAGGAAAATAATGGCAACACTTGTATAGTTAGGCTACAATCTATATTAATACGTGGTATATTAAATGTACAATTGACAATTTTTTCACATTTGTCAACCAACTGTTATTGGAAAACAGTTACGTGATAAATACATAAATAATCTCGTACAATATTAGGTTTGTAATATTATGAGTTAATGATCAAACATTTATTTTGCCGACCATCTGTTATCGGAAAACCATTCACTTAAAAATGCCAGAATCAGTAACGTTAAAGTAATTTAACCCAAAATCAGGACCGGTTTTTTCGTTTTGAGGATTTTAAAACGATACAATACATTACAAAAAAACTGGTAAATAATTAGAAGATAAACAAATCAACGGCTCATTTGCTACGATCATTTTAAATTGGCATGGTTTGTTTTTTATATTATCAGTATTGCCATACTCGTATCAAGAGCGATGAATTTCAACTGAAATTCATCACTTTAGAAGAGGGCGCATCTTCAAATTTAATTTAAAAGAAAATTTGTTTTGAAATCGGTCCTAATCGATGTAAACGTATTACTAAGAAAATTATGATTAATTAATTGCTCTTATTGTTTGACACAATTTAAAAAACTGTATCTACAATGTTATATTATTGAGATTACAACCGGTTTCGCTCATCGCGAACACTATCAACTGATATACTAAAAATTAAACCAAGGTTTTTTTATACCTGTGTTGTGTATCATGTCGAAAAACGATCCCTTTCACGTCGTCTGTAATAGAAGCAAAGCGTAAAAAATCATAAATGAGGTCTGTAGTATTGCATACATAAACGTATCTAAAACCGCAGGCAGATGATTTGTATATCAAAGAAAATTTTGCTTCCCACTCGTCTGTTACACTGTAAGGTTTTGCCTTTGCTTAACCCATCAAGCTCGAATAACAGAAGCAGATTTTTAGTCCTAGAAACGAATATTTTATTTTGTTTAATGTTAATGGTGGTAAAATGTTTGATATTCGGTTTTTTAGCAGACTTTCAGTGCATATAACTTTGAGAAACACTGGAATATTGTATAGTTTCAATGATGAACAACATGAGTGGTTTCTACAAGGAGGTATAAAACATTTAAAAAAATCTTTATTTCGAAAGATATTCCTTTTTTATATTTAAGGCTAAAATGATTTCTCTTCGTTATTTTTTTTTCTTTTTTCAAAATAATAAAAACTGGAAATAAATTATGTTACTACGAATATTTATTTTTATTTGTGAAAAAATATTCATTTTATGTCGGCAACGCTTATCTCTCGGCAGTGTATAAATGAATTGATTATTTCATAACTACCATTTGCGAGATTTTCAATTCACTGTATTTTTTTTATAATATGTACCCTTAAACATTATAACGATAAAAAAATATTTAAATCTTAATCTCAAATATATTTTTCATGATAAAAATAAAATAGTTCTGATGAAGGGTAAGCCGATGTAGCTATCAACTATCCGTCTTGTATATTTGTAGAACAAAAATAGATTGGTATTTTTTTCACAGTGCTATAATGGAGTTCTACCAAGTAAATTCCAATTCAATCAATATAATAAAAATATTTGAACAAAATCGGTCAATTCTATTACCTCTATATACACCCAGTCCTTTTTTTACGCGATTTTTTTTTACACAAATTCGATTAGACGCGATTTTTTGGACGGCACCGTTACATTTTTTTACGCGCTTCACTGGTTTTTACGCGATTTTTTCCCCAAATTTGTTTTAAAGAAGAAATTTATATATAATATGATGCTAGGCTATTTTTTGTAAATAATAGATGCTATTTTTTTAAATAAAAAAAATATGTGTAATTTTAAAACTTAATTTTGTAAAGCATTCCATTTTTTTAAATACACATAAAATTGCCAAATGTTGACAAGTGTATCAGATATTATGCAAATTTATGTTTTAGGGTGTGTTAAGAAATATAATGCAATTGCTTAAAATCATGTGATGTATGTCCGCTCGTAAACTTGTTTAAACACAATGAATTTTAAAATTCGTTGAAAAGCATTTTCTCGGCCATAAATTTTACCATTTTGAATTATTATGTCAAATAAATGCCTTCCTATGACATCAAAACATTTTAAATGTTAAATAATTAATGCGAACCGAAGAAAAAACATTTAAAAATGTGATAATTTATACTTGCATGAGTATTTAAAAAATACAGTTTTACGATTACATTTCGTAACCGAGAGTGACAGCAGCGAAAATTTCATATAACTGTATATAAAATCATAAAATATATATTTTTTTGCACGAATTTTAAAGAAAAAATTTTGGTTTTTTAAACTTTCTGGTACTTTTTTACGCGATATTTTAATTTTTGGAACCAATTTATCAAATTATATGACAGTTGTGACTTTTTTACGCGATTTTTTTTACGTGCCTTTTTCTGGAACCAATGTATCGCGTAAAAAAAGGACTGGGTGTATATATAAAAATAAGTGTTCATTCTTCCGTTCCTGCAAGTGGTTTTGATGCTCGTGCTCCCCACGTCATCCGAGCCCAAAGGGTTAAATAAGAGCTGGGATTACGTAACATATTCGCAACATGAAAGATAAAAAGAAACGTGTTATTATATTTTATGATGGGAATCCCCGCTGAATATACCGCGCTTTTTCATGCTGTTGAGTGACTGATTGATGTGGTCTGTCAAACTTTTTAAAATACCAAGTGGTGATTTACTTCGCGTCGATATTTTATATCGTCTCCGATTTGAAGACATGTGGTTACGCTAATAAAACGTTTTTAGAATTTTAAATAACGAAATTTTATACTCGACTTCGATTTAAAAATAATGTATCGAATAGAATATTTTGCGCTACAACTTTTGATTATTCATGCCGTTTTAATATCTGTATGGTCTGATTAAAAAAGCTCATTTTGATAGGATAGATATATTTCATCAAATTACGATAAAATTAAAAATAAAAAATACAAGGAATAATTCGTCTTTGACGTATTTGTCAGCGTTTTTGTATTTTTACGGTAATAGCCTTAAATCATAGACTGGAGACATGGAAAATTACAAAATGGAACATGCATATGTGCATACGTGTCAAATTTAAATATAGAATAACGTCAAATATTTTTTAATCTAAAGCATTTTCTAAATTCAAAAAATTGAATATAAAAAATACGACCCTAATCAAAAACTCAAATAAACGTAAAATAAGTGTCGTGAATACTTTTTTGAATTAGGAACAATTTCAATTTTTAAGGAGAGGTTCTGAAACTTTCTGAATGTTTTTTTTTCCGGCCATAGTTTTTTATTTTATACATTGAAAATATTTGGAAAATTTATTCTTTTTTTATAAATTTGTTTAATATAATCGGGAATCGCTCCATTATCGAGAATAAAAATATGATATTCAAAACTGTTTGCAAATGTCGATTGTAAACATTCTCAAGGGAAAAATGAAGCTTTCTGACATAAAAAACAATAATACTGTGATTGATCGAAACAGCTCAATAGATATTTTATACTAGAACAAAGCGACGTACTTAAGGTTTTCAACCAATGGGGAAAAATACAACATACAAAAATCACATTACGTGTAATGATAGTTGTTTCAACTTCAATACTGATGCTTATATAATTTATGATGTAGACTGCGGGTGCTTGATTGAGTTTTAATATAAAAATTTAAGCGTTGAAAATTGGAACGATTTCACATGTTTTATCATCAACGACCCGAGTTTCGCCTTTCGACATCTTCAGGAATTCTATCACACGATGCAACCAAATATACAGTTTACATCAGTTACATATTATTATACCTTATTGCTGGATCTCAAATAAAATCATAATGGTAAAGTAACATCCAAAACTATTAATTTGATTATGATACTCAATTAGCAAGTGATAAGTTTTGTAAACAATAAAACCGGTAATGAGTTTACCGGTTAAGTCCATGATAAAATTTTTTATTTCAGATTTATGTTTGGGTCTGTGTTTTTCGTTCCGATTTATTCCGTATATTATTCTGTCAATTTTGTTGGATTAGTGAGATAGATGAAGATGTCATCAGGCGAAACCCATGTCTCTAGTGATAAAATATGTGGGATCTTAAAAAGTTTCAACCATATTATTGTCATAATGATCGCAACGATAGAACCCGGTCCTTATCATAAAATATAGTGTGGAAATAAGTACGAAAAGTGTATTTTTATTATTTTAAATGATAAAATTTTTATTTTTATTTCCACCTGGAAATGACACAATGTAATTGAAGTGATACGACACATTATAAGTTAAAAAAAACACAAATTTGATAATTATATGTCATAGAGCTGGCGTTAAAAAAATAAAGAAAATGCATTTTTTCAGCACTATTTTTACAATTTATAAAACAATGATCGGTATGATTTCGCTCATCGTGAGCATTATCAACTGGTAAATCTGACTATACCTGATGATGCTCTAGATGAACTATTATTTTTTTTTTATTTATTTAAATATATTGCTTTACCACTAAGTGACAATTTATACTTTAAAAGAAGAATTGTACTTTAATTAATATATAATACATATTGTGGCATGGGAAATGGAATTATATTGTAATATTTTGATTCATCAAAGAAGTAATATTTTCTCATGTGACAATATGGACGCCACTGATTTCCATCCATACGAAACGCAAACAATTCTCTGAAAGAAAATAGAAGCTGGTATTCACTCTAAAAATGTCGGTCATACAACAGTATTTACTTTCTTTTGTTCGAAAAAATTAGGTAACTATTAATGTAAAAATCTCGAGAAATTGGATATGCGAGAGAAAAGATTATTAACGATCACAACACTACAGCAAATCTATGTATTAATATATTAAATGGTATAAAGAAAATAGAGATAAGCACGGTGAAAAAATAGCAAAGTATTTTAGTTCTACAATTTCTTTTATAAGATATAGTTTTATAGCTATTTCGGCCCATGCCATCGTCAGAGTTAATCTAGTTCTAGTTCCGTGCAACTAGTACAAATATTTGCAAAATATGATTTTTCACCGTGTTGTAATGAAGTTTTACCAAGTAAATGCCAATTCGATCAATTAAAATAGAGATTCTGTTCTGACGTGCAATTAAATTTCGTTATTCAACTTTGGGTTACATTAAATTTTTATTGATTTTGACTTACCTATTCCATTGAGTCAAAAGGCATGTTCGTCAGTAATTTTATTTTCCTCAGTCATTCTTTGGTCTGTAAAAATAAAAATTCTAAAACACCGAGTAAATCGCGTAAAAAAGATTCCGCCCTATCCGAAAATCGCGTAAAAAGGATTGGGTGTATGTACTGTATTGTGTTGTTCTACAATATGTTCATAATGTGCCTTTGCTGTTCATTGCTGGGTATAGGATACACCATCTACATTCTGTTCTGTATCTGTATCTACCGTCTAATCTCACACATTAGTAATCATACACACATTCTTCCAAGGTTTTAGACACTGCTGGGTTTTGGTATGGGTCTAAGTTCGTCCAAAACAATAGACACAATTTATATGCAGCACTTTCTAGGGCTGTGAAAAACACAACTCCGACATTTATCAATAACACGACTCGACTAAAAATGTTTATTTTTGACATATGTTTTCGTACTTAACTATTTATGTGCATTAAATTAAAGATCAACCAACCAATCCGGCAAATTGTTCATTGAGATAAACAGCCGACTTCACAGCCCTGCTGACGAGCAATATTTTTAGCTTAATAACTGTATTTCTTATAGTTCACAGAAGATGTGTGTTAATCTTTAGATTTATTTCGATCGAAAACAATTTATATTTACAAGTGAAAGTTAATTTATGATATCGAGTAAAGGTGCTTGATGGAATTTCAATATCAAATTTGAATTGTTACAACTTTGTACGATTCCACATGTTTTGTCACTAACGACCCGGGTTTCGCCTTTCGGCATCTTCAGGAATTGAAGTTTAGTCAATGCTGTTGCATCCGTGTGATGGAATGCCTGAAGATGCCGAATGATGGCGAAATCGAATTGTTAACTAAGTGAAAGTTAGTTAACAAAGTACTAACACATCGTGGAAAAATCGCAGTGTATTTTAGTGCTACTAATTTTATAAGGTATATATTATAGTTGATAGCTATTCCGGATTACGTCGTCATCGGAACTATGTAAATGTCAATTAATTCAATCAATACAATACTAAAATGCTTAATGTAAGATGTTGTTAGTCTATTGAAGCGATGATACACTTTTAAAATGATGTTTGGTTTACTAAAATATCTATTTATGTGAGCATCAGAGAATGCTATTTTATTCAATATCACATGTTAAATTATACAACTATTCCGTGATTTGATATGTGATATTGATTCAAATTTAATGAGGCCGATAAGTACATGCCCGAAACTAACATATGTGTAATTTGTGCGGGCGGCTTTAGTGGTCTATCAAAATTGTACGATGGTAAAATGAAATTGTGAATAGAACAAACCGATATTTTAACAAAAATAAATTTATGATATCCAATGAAAGTGCTTGATGGAATTTCAATTTCAAATTAGAATTTCGTACGATATGACATGTTACGTCACTTACGACCCGAGTTTCGTCTTTCGGCATCTTCGGGCATTGTATCATATTCTACGGATGCAACAGAACTGACGAACAATAAACAGTGAGAATCGTCTATATACCAAATTTGTTGTATGTTGTAACAATTCTAAAAAATAAATTTGATTGAAGACTGAATTTGAATCATTCATCTAGGTATACTCTCACACATGTTTTATTACTCTCTACCCGTGTTTCTTCTTTCAACACTCTCAGGAATTATAGTAGACAAATAATGTCATTTATGATTGACATGATTTCATTTCCAATTATGAGGTGTCATATAATGAGGGCTGTGAAGTAGTGAAAAAAAAAACACAACTCCGACTCCGACTTTGATTTAATTAATTTGAAAAAAGTTTAGTTTTGTCAGGTTTTTTCCTAACTTTCCAATTTATGTGTATTAAATTAAAGATCAATCTACCAATCCGTCAAATAGTAAAAATTTTCACAGTATAGATGTTATAATAGGAATAAATAAAAATAAAGCATGTACAAATCAGAATTGCCGATTTTAAGAGCGGAAAATATCCTCTCTACGGATATTTGGCTTGGCGGCAATGCTGAATCTTTCATTATATCTAGAGACCGCTGTGTTGCCATTTTAACATTTAAATTATAGGCCCAGTCAATTTTTTCCGCTATTTTCAATGCATTGTAAAATTATTTTTTTAATTTTAAAATATAGTTTCTTTTGTCTATTATATTGAGACTCAAAAAAGGAAGATTTATTTTCTTTTGTTAATTGAGATATTATGCAAAATTGTCTAATCGAAAAAGTTGTCACAACCCCGATATAATAAATACAACACAATGAAATTGTAATCACTGGTATTCACCATAATCAACTTTTATTGAAATGTAAATGGAAAATTTAAAACTTAGAAATACTTTCTAATTTTAAACGGGCGGGTTTTGGTGAGATAAAATAACAGAGGACGAATAATTAATTGTAAGAATTAAATTATTTCAATTGTTCACTGGTTGAAACAATCTAAATGAATAAAACAAGCTAGAATTGTGGTAGTTTATTTATTCACTCGTCAGATGTCAGTAAATATTCTAAATTATATTATACTAATCTTCTGACTTAGCTCCCTCTTTTTAAATTATTATTTTATATGTTTCGTGTTACAAAGTTTCAATTTGTATAATTATCAAAAAAAAAAAAACATTTGTATTTATTTATTTTATTGTACTTGTAATTATACATTATTTAATCTATTTATTAGTAACGTTTTTTGCTTTTGCAACGTCAAAAATATTTTAATATTTAATTTTGAAAATTAAAGCAATAAATAACAAGAGAACAAAATCAAGAATAGCAAGGAAGTCAACAAAGCAAGCTCATGTAAAATCTACCTTAATATCATTTTAAAGTTGTTAACTGTCACTTCTTGATGAAAGGGTATGATATTTCAAATAATAAAAACACGTTTTTAGTACTTATTTCCACCACATATTTTTAGATCAAGACTGATCAAAAAATATATTGTGGAAATAAGTACTAAAAATGTATTTCTACTTTAATATATTAAAACATAGTATTCGCCTGACTCACTCTCGTTCACATGTAATATAACAACGTCCGAAGCAATACTGTTGAATATTGTTAATGCTCTTACCATTGGCAGACTGGTTCTACACTTTGGAAGAACAAATAATTAATATCCACGATTTCTTAAAAAAAATATCCAGAACGTACACTTTGAAATTATAAAGAATGGCAAAATTCTTGTTGATCGTGAGGTATCAAATGGATTGGTTAAACTTATGGAGGCGGTCAAGCTCTTGGATCTGAATGAATGTTGAAGAAATGTTAAATAAATTTAATTCGCCAAAATAACTTAAATGAGTTGAGAAACGGTTCCAATCAAATCAGCGTCACTAAATTAGTAAACTTTGAGAAACTGTACATGCGAAAACGTTATTCTTTTTTTGTCTTACTTGAAAATTATCGATTTTGACGGAGTGCCCTTTTCTCTCGCACACAGAATTGCTTTTAAGAATCCAAGTTCTTTTTGTTCAAAGTTGCTAATCTTTATAACGTTGATATCAAAGTTTTCCAATATCGCATAATGCTGTTACACTCAACCCTCTTTTCAGTCGATTAAGTATGTCAAAGCAGAATACTACTTTAGGAAATTTACATAAATTGATTTTTGAAGCGGTGATATTGCATTTAGAAGCACCACTGCACAATTTGACGTAAATTGGGTCATTTCGTGTATTGATCGATATGTAGTGTGGATAAATTCGTTCATAATGTTCCGAAGAAACCCTGACGACAGTTCTGGGCAAAAATAACAATTTTTAGAATAAATTCCTGTTTACTATTTAAACTTTGCATGGAATTAAATCTGGAGGAAATCTAATCGACTTTCCCATACCTACGTTAGATGCATCCTCCTCAACTGTCACTCTATATTAAATATCTGTTTTAATATTAGTGATACAATACTGAATATTTATGTACTTATTTCTAGCTGTGGTTTGTTTCATTATTTTGAAAATTTGAATAATAAAAATGGTTTTGCTCATCGCGAGCATTATCAATTGAATCAAAATATATATTTTAAATAATAAAAACACATTTTTTTAGTACTTATTTCCACAATATATTTTTTAAAAAAAAAATTAAGTTAAAAAAAATTAAGTTAAAGGAGGCAATATCATTTTTCAAAAACAAAAAAATACTAATAATATTTATTTGAAATATATATTTATTAATCTAATTTAATGAGTATAACAATGGTGACGACGCAAAAGTAGTTTGTTCATTTATAAGGTTAGAATTAGGCAAAAATTTATAGCGATTAATTTCAAGGATTTCTTGTTTATCTAGTTTCAGTGATTTGTTATTGAAATGCAGGATTTTGTAGTTTATAGTAAAATCACATGAATGTTTATTTTGAAACAAATGGTTTCCAAAAAAGTGACAGTTAACACCTTAAAAGTGATGTTGATTGTTGTTAAGAAAAATGTTATGTTAAGATTTACTGAAAGAATTTTTTATAAAAAATTTCGTTTAATTTCACATACTTCCCCCCCAAATTATTGATTTATCTTAAATATCTACTTTACTATTGGTGATGCTATGTTAATGCTCACAGAAATCTGAAATAAAAGTTTTGTTACACAAATAGCAGTGAAGGTGTTCGGTCAACTAACGGTTCAGACTGCGAACAAATTGGATAACGAACACATTCTGATAACGAAATATAAAGATCTTTTTAATTTACTTTTTCCGTCTCTGGAAATCGATTATCGGTTAACAAACAATTCGGGTAGCGAACATAATTTAAAAAAAGACTAAGTTCGCTAATCCATTGTATTGTTAAAGTAAAAAAATATTTTAATAAGTAAAGTTAAGTCAAAAATAAATATTTTCTTTAACGGGAACTCATAAATATAAATCAATGTTTCATTTTATATAATACCTGGCAACATTAAACGACGTAAGTATGCACTCGCAGAAGTTATAGCGCTTGTGATAATTGTATTGTATTATGTCATTATAATCAAAATTATTTCAGATATATATATTTAGCTCCTAGCCTTTGGGTGTATATGTTTTTGTGAAATCACTTTTTTACTAGCGATGCAAACTGATTACTGTCTGTCAGTTCTATTGCACCCGCGTGATATATTGACTGAAGATGCCGAAAGGCGAAACCCGGGTTTTAGTGACAAAGCATGTGAAAGTTTACACAGCTTCAACATTTCAAATTTGATATTGAAATAAAATAAAATACAGCACAGTCAGTCGATATCGTAAATTATATAATGATTTTAGTATGAAATATATTAGTATACATGAATATAGATGTATTAATGCCATATCAATAGTTGTTTTATTGTAATATGAAAAAATAAAACCATTTTTGTCGGGGTCTAGCAAATCCCACATTAACTCGCAGGCTATTTTTTCAGTCATATCTCTTTATGGTTTAACAGAAAAATGTTGTCGCTGGGACACGGATGTCGGTAATGTACTTAATTAAAATGCACAATAAAAGCACACCTAATTGCATCGTAGGGTAAATAAACCTGGGTCAATCTGTATAATATAAATTGTCTCTGAACGTATTAAAACAATTTTGCCCGTGTTTGACCTGGTATCTCTGAATATTATTAAAATTATCCTGCAGCCATTGCGAATATTTCCATTTATTCATAAACGTGACTTCTTTGTAAATCGTATCATACAATTTTAAATTAAATCAAGTCGGCCATTTTACATTTTAATCCAGTTGTTTGTTTTTTCGTCCAAATTAATTCTATTGTCCTTATAGTAAATTGATAATCTCTTTCTGTGTTTCGTTGTCCTCTTTTTTTCCTCTCGCCCAAATTAGTAGTACTCGTGTGTTTCTCTTTACAAAGCAAATAATAAACAGTCGTCATTTTGCCTTTTCTTTGCGAATTCTTCTTTTTTCATTTTAATTACACCTGTTGTTTGCACTTACCTTTTGCAGCAGGGCTGTCATCATCGTGTTTGGCCACTTATTTTAATTATATTTTTTTTTTGTCAAAAGAAAACAATTTAATTTATTGTCGGTAAAGTATATTGGTATAAAATTACCGGAAAGCCAAAGCATTACAATAAATCCCATAGGTTTATTAAGAATCTTTTAATAATTAAATAAAAACATATGAAAAACAAACATTTAATAAATAATCACTATGATGATCCGGTTTAATTTATGATATCGAATTGTTGAAACTTGTTGAAATTGTATTAATCTATAAGTTTTGTCATTAATGACATGGGTTTCGCCTGCCGGCATCTTCAGGCGTTCTATCACGCGGATGCAACAGGACTGTTTAGACTGACTGAGAAAGAATACGTGAAGATGCTGAAAACAAAAATCCAGGTCATTAGTGACAAAACATGTGGAATCGTACAAAGATACGACGATTCAAATACGACACGGTGGAAAATAGCAGCGTAGTTTAGTTCTGCAAAATTTCCATGGAAATTTAACGGAGTTTCCAAAATTATTATGATGTTCTACCAAGTATATGCCAATTGAATCAATAAATTCAAATACGATATGATTTGTTCTGTCTTAACATATTGTGAAATCGATTTTGGCTATAAGGATATGGTTTTAACTCTCATATTTGTGTCAATATATAATATTAAGGATAAAGAAGTTGCCTCAATTTTTTTCACGTTTTTACGTAATTTTGCATGTAATAAATAATTAATTATCAATTGAATTGTCTCGCTTAGAACTTGTAATCCAAACAATATTTTCACATAAAGAGTGATATGAAGGGTTGTTGTTTATTTGAAGTCAGGGTTGTGGATTCAGAGTCGTGGAGTCACGGTGTTTTGGACGGAGTAGACTGCGACTTCTTATTCGATTAGACGATTTTGAAAGATATCTAAATGAACAGTTTTCTTGATCAATTGGTTATTCTTTAATTTAATACACATAAATACGAAAGGTAGGAAAAAAATTTGACAAAATTAAACTTTTTTTTTGGTCAGAGTAAACGACTCCACAGCCCTGCTTGAAGTTTTAATCAATACTTTTAGCTGTTTTTTTTTGTATTTGCTTTCAAAAAAATACTTGTTATGTAGCGTACTTGTCCATGGCTAATGATATGAAAATTTCATAATTGTATATCCTGCATATATTATATAATATTATATATACATAAGTAGATTTTTATTTACATTTCACGTCGCTTACAAATAAATCAATGACTCAATTATTGATAAAGAATCAAATTTATTGTATGATTATTTAAAATCGGTATCTGTGTCGTCTATGTTTGGCCAGACGTCTTGGGGCAGCCCTACACTTAGCTATCTCCTTCACTCGACTTTTTTTAAAAGCAGCAACGAGAGAGGGTTACAGTTTGAGAAGCACTCGTCGCTACGCTTCTATAAATTTACAAGTGGACGAGTTGTCGCTTCATTGTTTGCGCGTCACTCGCTCGCCATTGAAGAGCCACTCGGCAATGAAACGTTTGAGAAACGTTGGGTTTATAATTAAGAAAGATAATACGATTTGAAATACGTCTTTCTTAATTAAAATTCTTAATATATCGACGCTTTACTTCCAAAAAGTCGTAACTCCAAAATATAATTACATTTTTATATTTAATTCAGTCTTTTTGATGGTGGTTTTTCAACATTGATGAAAATTTCAAATAAAAATTCTTGCCTAGCTGTCCAGTATTAAATCCTATGAAATCAAGGTACATCACTTCCAACAGCTGTTAATATTGTATTGCTAATCACAGTTTACACATTAACTGAGTTTGGAGACCACTTTCATATGACTGCATGCTTACTATTCGTATTCAATGTTTTACTAGTAGCGCCTTATTCGTGCGTGCTCTAGTGGTACTTGGGGTGACATCTGTGATGTTGCTCATAACTACTCAAACTATTTTGAAGTCGCATACCCTACTACGTAAGCGCGTGGAACATTAGTGCGCAAATACCAATGTAAAGTATAGGATTATTTTATTGTATATTTTTGACTGCTCATTAAAAATTACATATTATTTACAATTTTCAACCTGTTTTTTTTTTTCGTATGTTTGTTAAAAGTTTTTTTTAAATATTTTTATAAAAATATTAGTACAGCGCGCTAACATGATGAAAAAATAGCAAGGTATTTTAGTTATACAAAATTTATAAGTTATATACTACCAACATAAAAAGACGAATTGAGAATTAAAAATTCACACCGCTCAACTTAAGGATATCGAGCATTAGCTGCCCATGTTTTATAAGTGTGTAGCGACCCACACATATGTACCGATGAAGACACTAATAGTCCCTCTAAGTGTTAGTATAATACAATAGGCTAGTATGTGTATCGCCTTTATTTAGATTGTATACAATATCTTCTTTGAAATACAATTTCAAAACACATTTTGCATCACAGATGCTATCATTCCATTGTGGTCATCAATACGTAATTGCCGCTTAAATTATTCAAACACCCCCTCGTCTCGTCTCTTCCCTCAACGAAATATACAATACTCTGAATATTTAATGAAATAAAAACGGCCTACTACGAATCCGTCGATTTCTCCTTCCGTTTGAGCGTGAAACACTTAAACTTTCCCCTCCAAATTGTCTATGAATAAAATATTTAAATGCCGTAGCATCTCTCTGTCTATGGTGAATGACAAAAAGTATTGTCTATGATTAGACGGCATGGGGAGGAAAATTATGAAATATTATTTAAGTTTTCGAAACAATTCTTTTATATACAGTTGATTCATGAAAACATTTTTCATAATTTAAATGCGCCATAGTCGTAAATTTACAATTGTTGTCTGCTGTTATATTTATGGTATAAGAAAATGTGCTCATTATAAAAGGCCTTTAATATGGACGCTTGAAATTTATGTAAATAAAAACAAACCCAGTTTTTTTGTGAGATATCCACTAAATTTGTTATTCATTTGTAAGTATATTTTATGACATTAAATGTGGAATATAACGTATTCGGGATGCCCAATTTTCAATTACTTCTTCGGATAAATTTGGCTGAATTTGTTGGGTCGCAATTGTTATGTTGACTTTGAGGGCGTTAATTGTTTGCGGTTTATTTTCAAAGACTTGCAATTTAAGATAGGTCAAAAAGAAAAGTTTAAAGACTTTGAATTGCATAACCTCGGTGGTCAGTTCCATGCCCCTAAATCACCCGTGCAGAATGTCCATCCAAATTTGATAATTTGCACACGGCATTCAACGCTATAACAATCTATGACGATTTGCCGTATTCTATTAAACAATTGACAGATGTCACTTTGACAAAATGGCTGTGCAGAAACATAGTGAACAAAGTTTGAGCGTCACTATTGAAATACTCTTTAAAACATAATGTATATTCTTGAATATTATTTTATTTGTGTGATCTTACAAACGCAGAAAAAATAGTTCGTATAATCTTTTTGACTAAAATAACTACTTGATTAAAATTATTTAATACAGCGAAAACCCGATTTTACTTGTTTTAAGCCTTTTCACCATTAAATATTTTACATCTACAACCAGTCTTTGTGGTCTAATGGTATAAGCCTAGTTTCTCAACTGGTGGTTATTATTTCAATAAACATCGAATTTATGTTGTATTTTATAGATTTTTAAATTGTATTATATTTTTTTGTTGCTGTTTGTTTTAATATACTTAAATATTATCATATCAGCAACGGTGTTGTAAAATTAATCGCTTTGATTAAAAAATCAATTATAAAAATATTTATTATTGTATTCCAATGTTAATGGTCCGCAAAACATTTTTGGATTTTTTGGTGGTTCGCGGGTGTAAAAAGGTTGAGAAACTATGGTATAGTTGTATAAGTTATGGTAAGTACTCAGACGGGTTTGTTTTATACCTGGCAGGGTCAATTTCAATTTCAAATATTTTTTTATTTTTTGATCTAATAGTGTGTTTCCGATTTTTTTTCTGTTTGAGATAGTTTCATTTGACGTACAATTTGAATCATCTAAGCTATATAGGTTTCGCACTTTGGCATCATCAGATAATCTAATACGCGGATTCACTGGATACAGGTGCTCGCGGGGAAAGTTTACTATTTCACTTAGTCGCGGCTTTAGTAAAAAATATTTTTTACAGTCCATATTTAGATGTCATGAGGTATAGGCGCGGCTAATTTATGGTGGAAAAATCACATTATTTTGAGTTCGCTATCTATTAGCTCGAATGCATCCGTGTACTAGAATGCCCGAAGATGTCAACATGTATAAATATGTATTGCTTTTTATCGATTGAATTGGCTTTTACCTGGTAGAACTCCATTACGACACGGTGAAAAAATAACACTGTATTTTAGTTCTACAAAAAGTAGTCATCTTGCGACCTTTATTACAAAGATATAACTCCTACTGTTTGTATTACTCTTTACATTTTTACTTTTACATCTTTGTAATAAAGGTCACAAAATGGCGGCTTTGGAACAGCTGGAGAATTAAAATACATTGCTATTTTTTCACCGTGCTATAAATATTGCCTTAAATGATTCATTTGTGAAATTAAAATTCCATTAAAAACTGTCAATCAACATTTCATTTTTTTATAACTGTTATGTAAATATTTTATGACTATATGTTTACTGTATGTAAAACTTATATCCATATTTCAGGACTAACTGTGAGTGGGTTCTGTGTCATCGGCAGCCTCTTGGGTACAGTCTGGTGCACTTGGGATGCAGCTGGAAGGTCATGGGTGAAGCTGAAAAGATACCAGAGGGCAGAGTCAAGGTTAAACCAAAGGAGATCTGGTAGTAGAAATAGAAATTGGCGACAAAGGTGAGATTTCTATAAATATTTTTTATTTTTTGCTTCTTTTATTGATTTGAACTTGAACGCCCTTTGATTAATGTGTATACCAAAGAGTATACTGATATCCTCATTGAATATTGCATTGGAACACTTTTTTTCATTATGTAGGAAGATAAAATTGAGGTGCGAAAAATGCACAAAAATAGATTAAGGATTTTTAATTCGTGGGTTTTCCATAGGAGCTCTGGCATTTTGAAAAAAAAACAACATTAAGTACCATGATGCAATTTCAATGTACATTATTTCATAACTGATTTGTTAGGCATATAAATTAGTAAAGATACTATATAAGTATTATATTTTATCTATGTTCGCTCCAAATGTTTTTCTCAACATTGTCAACTATCTAGATACTCTATTGCAGTGTGTCAATAGTTGATACTCAAAATATATTGCTTTGACAGCGTTAAAAATTTCAGGTATTTTAGCTAATTTTTGTGTTTAAATAAAAACCAATTTATCTTGATAGTATCAATAAGCTTATGTCACATAAATTCTTGAAGTATCGAAAGCTGGAAAATCTTTTTACGCCTTAAATTTTGATTTAAATTTGAACACAAAATTTCTGTTTTTAGTAATGATATTAATCTCTATAGATATAAAAATGAACGTTTTTCTGTTTGTTTGTCCCGCTTTTGTTCATATATCCCTCATTCCATTGCTATAAAATTTGGATGGGGTATTGAACAGAAACCCGCTTAGGTTTCTGAATTATTTTGGTCATCAAATCCAGATCAAGCATTTCCTGTTTTATCCGATTGTGATGAAACTTTGTTGAGGTACTGTGCATACGCTTGCAAAGGTTTCTTAATTAGTACGATCATCAGATCAGTGTTGGCTTCGCTCATTGAGAGCATTTTCAGCTGATACACTAGCCTATGTGGAAATGTTTCTCACATGGACAGCTTTATGTGGTCTGCTCATGCGTCATAAAACCATCATTTATTCATTATTATTAATATTGTGTATCCAAAAGTACTTCAGTACGAACAAAATTAAAACCCAAAAAAAACTTTATTTCTTTGAATGGCATTGCAACACATGTCAGCTACTCACCACTTTAACAAAAAAAAATTGATTCCTTTTAATTGTATTTCAGGAAAGTTATCAGAGCTTATCAAGACAGTTGGGACCATCGGTGTAGAATTCTCTTTTGCTGTATGAGACCTTCAGATAGAGACAGGTTGGTAACATGTTAATTAACCTTTTGAGTATTTCTTATTAATTTTTTTTGTATGTATTTCAAAAAATCCTTGTCTTGGGCACTTATTTTTTAGAATGTTACAACGCATATTTAAGATTTCAATGAAATAATTAAATATTATTGATTGAATTTGGATTTACTTGGTAGAACTCCATTATAACACAGTGAAAAAATAGCAATGTATTTTAGTTCTACAAGTTCTGACGATGGCGTTAGCCGAAATAGCTATCAACTATATTTATAAAAAAATTCACTGTGTTAATTAAATATTAATTTCATAGGAATATTAAAAAACTTTCACTTCCAAATCGACCACAGACTATTGTACTATTTTTTTAACAACATGTGGTTCTTTATTTACAATGGTGAGAATTATCTAAGAATACAGTTGGACTGAAATGAATTTTACTAATTTTGAACGTCAGTAATATGATATTAACATTTATTGATTTAATTGACATTCTTGACACTTGGTAGAACTCCATTATAACACGGTGAGAAAAATAGAAATGTATTTTAGTTCTACAAAATTATTATTTTTTAAGATATAGTTGATAGCTATTTCGGCTCACGCCATCGTCAGAACTATGCTTATCTATATATAGCTGTGTAGAAAAGTTACACAATACATCTTCTTCTCTCCTGTTTTAACGACCTAGCTTGTTATTGCTCGCAATGAAACTAAAAATTGTAAATGAAACTAAAAAGGCGGCTATATCGATAAGTTTACATATGGCACGGAAATGGTCCATTACGGAGACATATGATATTAACATATATAACATTTACAGAAGCAGTTTTCATGACATCGCCCGATTACTCAGCGATTTCTTTAGAGAGTTAGATGTGGTACCATCTGATGTCGTAGCAGGTCTCGTTCTACTGCGACAATTTCAGAAGATTGAACAACAGTGTATTGTTAAACAGGTAAAATATTTTGTTTAATCATCATTTTTTAATCAGTCTGTACAGTAGCAGTCTCTTTGAATTCAATTATGCTCCTTATTTTGTATGATAAGTATGTATATTTTGATTCCAGCGTAAAAATGATGTTTATGAATTCCTATCCGGAGTTCCAGTCACTTCTCGTACGCAGTTCTTAGCGCTTAATGATCCGGCAGAGCTTGAAATGTTCCAGGTTTGTAAAATTATTTATCTCCAACACTATTTAGCCTTTTTGTAGCCACACATAAATCACGTCTTAGTATTTGCCAGGCCGAATATTTTTGATCAAAATAAAACTTCTCTAAAAAATGTTCTTTTTTGCTGTGTTGGAAAGAGATTATAATTTACCTACAATAAATATATTATATCCTGCAAAGAGTTTTACAGTTTATTCTTGAAGTTAACTACACCTATCCTTCGATTTACATGGTACTTGTTTTACATGTTTTCTAAAACAAATTATTCAAAACTATTCAATCTGAATACTTTTTTCTGTGTTTGGTTTTTAAGGTGTTAACTGTCACTTCTTGATGGAAAGGCATGACATTTTAAATATTAAAAACACATTTTTAGTACTTATTTCCACAGTATATTTGTTGATCATCGTTAGTTGATAATGCTCGCGGTGAGCGAAACCGGCCCTGATCAAAAAATATATTGTGAAAATAAGTACTAAAAAATGTGTTTTTAATAATTAAAATGTTTTGTTTTTTTCTGTATGATTTTGTCTGTAAACCAAATCTCTATAATATTATTCCTAGATGTTTAATCCCCAATAAATTTTTCAAATTACCGTGTCATTACTTTCTGCTTATTTTAAATGTTCTCCTACTGCTTTCAGACCGTGGTCCATTACATGCATTATGCCCTTGGTGCTTACGGTTGGCCAATGTTTCTCATGACCAGTTCAGCTGCAGGAGCCTGTGGACTATGTGCTTCTTTGAGGTAATGATCTCTTTTAATTCAGTGATACATTATGTAGTTCACTTGTATCCTCATTATTGAATGCTCAGTAATAAAACAAATAGTTGTTTCAGATGTTGTTGTTCTGGGACAGCGGGAGGCGCAACAGTGGTCCATGATAATTGTTGTCAATGCAACTATACGGCTCTTCGGCAGTTGCTTCAAGTTGGAGATGTAAGAATGATACACAGAAATAATATTATACTTACTCAAATTCAATTGCTAGCATTTTTAAAGTTATAATTTTGACTGTTTGATTAGTGAATTGTTTTTGTTATTTTTTAAAATTAAAATAAGTTTAATCATAAATTTTGTGATGGATTAGTTTGGGAATAACATTACTTATCATTTCACAACGCAAAAATACTTTTTCAGTTTAAATATGTTAATTATTTTAAATAACAAAAACACGACATGAATGACTTAGGTCAGTTCTGTTGCATCCGTCCGATGGAGTACCTGAAGATGCTGAAGGGTGAAACCCGGGTCGCTTGTGATAAGACATATGGAATCGTACAAAGTTACAACAATTCAAAATTAATATTGAAGTTCCATCAAGCACCTTCAGTCGATATCATACATTTTTAGTACTTATTTCAACAACATATTTGTTGATCAAGACCAGTTTCACTCATCCTTTCGATGAGTGAAACCGGTCCTGATCAAAAAATATATTGTGGAAACAAGTACTAAAAAATGTATTTTTATTCTTTAAAATATCATCCCTTTCCACCAAGAAGTGACAATTAACACTTAAAAGTGATATGTTTATTAAATAATTCATTGTTACCTTCAAATAATTATTTAGAAGCATTCGTTCAAAATCAGGCTATTCATCATTTTGTTTGCCTGTCAAAATTTGGCTCTCTTTTTATCCAAATATTGATATTTTTACAAAATTTGTTCGTTTATTTCAAAAAAATAATCAAAATAAGAAATGTGAAATGATTAGTATTGAATTTGGTCAAACTCAAAATAATCAAACTGTCAACCAGCACTGGCATAACTTGGAAAGAAAAAATATGTGGAATAAGCCATTTTAAAATTTCAGCAAATAAAATCGAAACATGTATGTTACATAAAAAAAGATTATTAATAAATCATAATAGCAACAAAAAGAGACAAATCTTTATTACATTGTTATCAAATTTACTGTAATCTTTCTTGCCAGAATAATATAGAATAGTCTATAAGAAAATTAACACCAGCAAGACTAAGTCATTCTAAATAGACATAACAATTTTTTTGCCAAAATTTCTCAAAGTACTTTTTTGGAGGCAACAAATTTTGATACTAATTGCCTCATGTGTAGTGACCAAATCTTAAAATGGCAATAGATAATATGCTGTTGTACATAAACACCACATTCTTTAACACATTGAATGCTGAAAACACGTCTAGCGTGTAATCCTATGTATCGAAAAAACACTGATCAAGCGTCTATCACATCAAGAGTTACTTTGTTTGTATGATGTGAAATATTGCAAAGTGATTGCTACAAGCCATCTTATATAAATGTAGCATATCATAATAAAATGTGTTTCCAAAATATGTGCATATGCGTTAGTTATTTTTTCCGCAGTCAATGTGTTAAATTATTAATAATTAGTTAAAATAATCCATTTTCTCATGTTATTGTATAGGTGGACATTACATATGCAACCTACCATGTGGACGTAGCAGAAACACCATTCTTCATAGCTGTAGATCATGAGAAAAGGTCAATTGTGTTAAGCATTAGAGGAACTCTTAGTATGAAGGTAAATACAGCAATTTATACAACCATTTCTATAATATTATAGATACTAAATTACGGGACGGACAATGAAGCACCGAAAAAATTATCTCCATCTTTAACCCTTTGACTCCTAACATCTCAACTGTTGAGACGGCTGATTTTACTGTGTTGATAATTGTGTGGTAAAAACCTTATTGTACTTGCTAATTTTTGAGTTAATGCATTGCTTGATTTGTCCTGACAAACTCAATAAGATTGTTTCAAATCAATAGTTTTCAATAAATTTTTGAAGTCAAAGCGTTGGAATATCCTTTAAAATGCTCAGCAGGGAACGAGTTAATATGTTCTGCTAAAGTTATGCGCTATTTCTTTATTTCCAGGATGTGATGACAGATCTTAATGCAGAAGGGGAGCCATTACCGCTGACACCCCCTATAGAAGATTGGTATGGTCATAAAGGTGAATTATATCTTATTGTAAAAATCATTTTCAAGACCATCCAACTGAAATATAATAGACCAAAGCAATCTACAGTGGATCTCATGTTCCCACGTGTCTTGTTCATTTATCACTTTTAACATGTTAACTGTCACTTCTTGATGGAAAGGCATGATATTTTAAATAATAAAAACATATTTTTTTAGTACTTATTTCCACAATATATTTTTTGATCAGGACCGGTTTCGCTCATCGCGAGCATTATCAACTGATAATCAGATCAGTTGATAATGCTCGCGATGAGCGAAACCGGTCCTGATCAAAAAATATATTGTGGAAATAAGTACAAAAAAAATGTGTTTTTATTATTTAAAATATCTTGTTCATTTGGTAAAGTCTTGGCGATGTACCCATTGTAACAATATTACATAACCTTGCAGTTATGGTTCCTGATTTATCAATTTCCCTTAATTTTGTCTTTCCATAAATATTATCGCTTTTGACCATTTTTGTGGAATATTTACTGTTCTATCATTTTCAGAGGTGTCCATTTTATTATTCCTAGATATAAATGCATCTTTTGTTAGAAATGTTCTAATAAACATAGTTAATAAATTTATTTCCTAGGGAATTCTCAAACAGCTTAAACTTATTGATTGAATTGGCATTTATTTGGTAAAATTCCATTATAACACAGTGAAAAAATAGAAATGTATTTTAATTCTACAAAATTTATATGATATATAGTTGATAGCTATTTCGGTTTACGCCTTTATCAGAATTATGTTTAACTGTAAATTGACTTATATGAGTTATTGAGTGTAAAAAAGGTACACATTACATTTACTCTTCTGTTTTTACATCCTATTGTGCTAATTACAATTGTGCTTTTAGAATTTATTAGCACAATATGATACTAAGGTGTTAGAACAGAGGAGAAAAGGTAGTGTGTACCTTTTCTACACAGTTATATATAGATAAGTAAATGTACGCTTAAATATAGTTCTGATGACGGTAAGCCAAAACAGCTATCAACCGTATATTTTATAAATTTTGTAGAACTAAAATACATTGCTATTTTTTGTGTTAGTTTAAACTTGTGTTAAGAAACATTAGAAATGCTACTAATTCAATATCTTACAGGTTCATTTAATGCATTAAATATCATATATTATTTGAAAATTGGTACGTGCTAGTCTACGGCTTTTTTTCCCTCGCTTTTTAATTATAATAATATACATTATATCACATTTCTTTTATGTCATATTGGTGCGGCAAACTTTGATATTAAAAGAAATCACTAACCAGAGAGCATAACGTAATGTTGTTTTTATGTGAAATAATGTCTCATGAAGTAAGTCATCAAAGAATATTTGAAAGGCTGTAAAAACTTTATTTAGTATCCATAAATGGTTTACAGGTTATGAGTAATATTCACCCCCTTTTTTTTTACCTGCATCATAAACCATTTTTATTATTCTATCCACGTAAAAGATCGGTATTAACCCATTTTCGGAGAGCATGTTGCCATGATGATGGAACCATCAGACCCTTGTTTATCTTCTGATTTACAAAAACTTTCTTTCATTTATTATACTAATCAAAAATGACTATCATTATTTAACCCTCTGATTGCTAACGTCTTAACTGTTGAGATGGCTGATTTTACTGTATTGATAGTTGATACCCAAAAATATAACAGTAGTTAAAACCTTCTTGTACTTACTAATTTTTGACTTAATGCATTGCTTGATTTGTCCTGACAAACTCAATTAAATTGTTTCAAACCAATATTATTTAATAAGTTTTAGTCTAGGTGTTTGAATGTTCTTTAAGCGGCTCAGCAGGGCACCAGCTAACCACTTGAATGTCACTGACTTGCCTGTGTATTATAATTTTGGACAGTTTCTTGGAAAAATAAAATTGTTAATGAACATTGTGGCGACTCTCTGGGTAAAATTGAAATAATCCACTCTTTCAAAGTCAAAATTTCTGGCAAAGAGTATTAAATCTTACCTATATTTTGCTCTGGTAGTTAAGTGGTTAACGTAAATGCTTTAAAACTATTTAAACGTAAAGAGCATTGTGAGTATGGAACATGAGATGACTTAAGGATTATCCTTGGTTGATATAAAACATTATGTGTATTTTTCAATCATTGTGCAGGCAATGTACATTTTTAGTAAAAATTCTTAAACATCCTACAAATGTACATAACAGAATTGTTACAATTTTGTACAATTCCACTTGTTTTGTCACTAATGACCTGTGTTTCATCTTTCGGCATCTTCAGGCATTCTATCACACGGATGCAACAGAACTGACGCACAAATAACTCCCTGAAAATGCCGAAAGGCGAAACCCGGATAAAAACAAATTATAATCAACTATCATTAAAATATAATTGGGCTTAGAATAGAATTGGAAAAATAATACCTGAAGATGCGAATAAGGGTGATAAGGTGAAACCGGGGTCGTTAGTGACAAAACATGAGGAATCGTACAAATCTGTAACAGTTCAAATTTGATATTGAAATTCCTTCAAGCACCTTCAGTGGATATCATAAATTGTACATAACTACTTTGCTTCCTACCATGATAAGCCAGTGTGCATATTGTACATACTGATGCCGGAATTTCGCTTGTTTAAAGAAGAGGTTTTCAGGATTGAGGCTTTGCGGAAGCATCTCTATTATGTTCCATAACACCACTGACAGAGCAGGGTGTGTCTTATTATGGTCCCTAATTTCTGAATTCCTTATGAAATTAAACAATCTCACCTTCGATATTCAATGCAAGCATCTATTCTCAAAGCTCAGTGTACGGTTATTCTATGTTTTTCATCAATTACCATGATTTTCTACTGTGAAGTATTTATTTTTTGTTGCTTACTTCTACGATTCCTAGTGGACAGTCTGCTTGACTGAAAGATGTATAATCCTGCCATAAACTCTTGTACCAAATATGCTCTGATTATTTCAGGAATGGTGCAAGCTGCTGAATATATTCTGAAGAAGCTTCAGCGAGAAGAGCTTTTAGAAAAAGCATTTGCAAGCGACCCGGAACGAGATACTCCTCATTACCGCCTTGTTCTTGTTGGCCATTCTTTGGGAGCGGGCACTGCAGCTATTCTTGCCATCCTTTTACGACCGCATTACCCTGATCTGACTTGTTACAGCTACAGTCCACCCGGGGGATTACTGAGGTAATTAAATCCCTTAAATATGAATTTAATGAGTAAACTTTTCCTTAAAAATATTTTATGCATAAATATTTTTTGATGAGATGGAAATTATTTAGGTATATTCAAATGTGAATTAATGGAAAGGCTCACCTAAGACCTAACTTTTTTTCGAATTGATTTCTATCTATGTTGTGCTAAAAAGCTTTTTTTTAACCATATCTGGCACCAATGTGCATTTCTTGGGTACATGCTGTAGCAGTTCAATGTTGTGATGTTGGTTCATGAAAAAGAGGAACTAAGTTTTCATATCTGTTTTTATTGAATTTAAAAAATTTTGTGTCAATATTTCCATGTATATTTCCAGTAAGTGCAGTTGAAAATTTACACCTTTCAAGTTGGAAGAAGAATGAAGTGTTACTATCAGGTCATGGGAAATGTTGGTTAATAATTTTCAAAAATTATGTCTTGACGTCTCTTGAATCTTTTATCTATGAATAGATAGTAGGCTTTCTCTACAATTGTGCCGTTATCATATAGTAATGTCTGTTCTATATTTTAGTATGCCAGCAGTGCAGTACAGCAAAGAATTCACAACATCAGTAGTTCTCGGCAAAGATGTTGTACCGAGGATTGGACTTCATCAGCTGGAGGCTCTGAGAGCAGATCTCATCAATGCCATCCAAAGAAGTGTGGACCCTAAGGTAAATTGAACAATCTTTTTTGTAGGGTCATTCGATATTGTTTTTCAATAGAAATTATAGATGTTTTGTTATGATAGTTACTTTTTATAATAGTTGAAATTCAATTTGTATATTTGAAAAAGAATCATAATTATTTGAATGGAAGGGATGCATATTCTACTTCTTTGACCATATTCGTTCCATATATCAAGCGTATAGCCATCATGGGGGCCTCAATGATTCTCTGCTCCCTGCTAGTCAGACAAGTTAGAATCTCTTAGTTAACTGAGTACATCCTTTGGATAGTACCCAACGGTTTTTTTGAGAGACTGTAATCCTACTGGTTAAAAGATGGGGCATCCACAACACATGACCTAGTCAGTTCCAATGACTTTTATTATAAACATTGATGTAACTGGACTTAAATAATAAATACACAAGTTGAAATAATAATCTAACTATCAAGAGTTCTGATTGACAATTATCCTTTTTGGTATTTCTTCAAAACATTTCAGATGTGTCAATTAGCACCAAAAAGTAAAAGTAACATAAAAATTTACTAAGAAGACATGAAAAAATTATTGCAGTGTCAAAATGACGTTTTGAGGGTTTTATTTAAAAATCAGCAAACAATATATTATATCTACAGTTATGTTAATTGTGGTTTGTTTCAGTGGAAGACAATAATATGCAGTGCGGTCTGCTGTTGTAATCGGCAACCGAGATCAGCAGTTGCACTTTCCGCAAGTGGGGCTACTGGATTGGCCAAGTATCAACAAGTAAGCTACTATATTATAATGAAATTCATTTTCCTTAGTTAGTGGGTATTGAAATGATTTGTTATAAAACTAGCGTTGATATTGGCAATCTATTGACGCCAGCTTGCCTGATTTATTGTATTAGCAAAATCTTATTCCATAAGATGCGAAGAAAAATCCAAATTTAGTAATTCAATAAGATATTTTTTCCGTCATGTATTTATGTTCACTTTCAACAGAGCTTTTCTATCAAAACTTTTTTTTTATTCAGTTTTCTTCTTTTTTTCTCAGTTTTTTTCTTCAACTTCTGATTTCTGAAGACAGTATTAGTGGAAAAATAGTAGTTTGCTAATTGCTTTCGCTAGGCCCTGTTATAGGATCAGATAAGTACGAGGGAATTTTAGAAATCACAGAAATTTAAGTCTCAGAACAGAAATCTATGAATAAATCACCAAGTTTCAAACTTTGAACACCTCCCATTAGTGTACTAATGGGAGGTGTTCAAGCACTCTCATCTAAAATGAAATCACTCGAGCTTGACAAAATAGGTTACATTTTAATTATTAAATTAACATGCAACAGTTTCATCACTTTGATGATTTCAGAGTTTCGTGAATCTGTAATCAATTAACTTTCAGGCAAAAGACGTCGCAAGATCTGGAGTTATTCATCCCGAAAGCGGTGGCACCCTCACTCTTCACCGACCATTACTTCCTCCCGGAAGAATATTACATCTAGTCAGACATCATCCCGGTCATACACAGTAAGTACATTATTAAAGCACATTGTTTGTTTGAAAATAGCTAATTGTTTGCTTTTTGCTGTTGAAATAAAAATTGATTGCTGTCATACTGAATCAATGTAAGAATGAGTCGAAAACTGTTGTTTATTTTTGTGCTGACTTACATGTGAGAATTTTTTTTTGATATAAATTAATGATTTTACGAATATTTTTTTTAGATTAATGGCTTTAATAATATTAGAAAAGTTGTTTATAAATTTTAAGGGGAAGTGCAAAAATAGTGACATTCATGAATAATATTTGAAATTTGCTAGAAACCTGCTTATTCGAGTATTGGCAACAATATTAATTAAAAAAAACTTCAACTTCTCAAACTGTACTCAATATATATTTTTTATTTTATTATGTATTCTGAGCTCAAAAAATATTTAAAAAATGTACAATTCTTTGCTTTATTAGTTAAATCAATAATATTGTTGCCAACATTTAAAAGCATTTGTTTCTTGTAACTAATTCACATTAGATTGTTATAAGTTTCAATTACTAACTATTCTAATCAATACTGTTTTTTACACGACACAATCAATTAATTGCTTGGAATATGTCTTATGGAGTTTTGTTATGGCAGAATCAATGTACATATCACAGAAGCTTATCTTTTGCTCTTCCTTTTTATTGAAATCAGATCAGATCTTGACTAAGTAATTCCAATGATTTATTATGAAATGAAGCAGAATATACGTTATTGACTAAAATCTAGCACACGCTAATGGATTAAGAACAATTTTAATGCAATATTTAAACACCTATTTTTACACCAAAGACTTGCAAATGTTTTCGAATTGTGACCACCCTTATAATTACCAAGAAACCTACCATTATTTATCACATTGTCATAAATATCCATTTATAATGACGTGCAAACTGATTCCTTAACTTTTTTTATTGTAAATTTTCAGTAAATAGAATCTATGTGGAGCTTTTCATTATAATTTTTTTTGTTTTTGTTCTACCTATCTCTTGGGAGAGAGTAAAAAAAAAATTGTACTCTTTATATATTTATTTTAGTATTGAATGGGAAGCTAATCTAAGAACATCACAGACATCATGCTTTTGAATATAAATGAAACATTGGATGTGTTATTAATTTCATGTTAGATCTCTAATTTAGAGTCTTCAAATTATATGTTAATCTTCTGGTTGCCTGACACTAGTTGGTGTTACGATGCTAGAAATGTCATGATTGTAAAAAATAATTAAGAGTAAAATGCAAGTTATAATTTTAGACATACTATACTTTTAAAATGATACTGTACAGACTGTACAGAAAATATATCTGATGCTTTTTCAATGATGAAGTCAGATTTGATAGATCGGGCAATTCTTGTCGGTCGATTGGATTTTGGCAACCAAATAGTAACAATGAATTTTCACAAAATTACCTACTCTCCATAAATATATCCCACCTAAGAGGGATTGTGATAACCTTGCTAGTAACTTAACATCAGTGGTGGAATGAAACTCAATGGCAATTGGGGTCCATGTTATAAAATATAAACCTTTGGTAAAATTCAATAACTGATGATTATTTCATTTAAATGTTCAAAAATATACAGGATTAAACATTTTGGATAGATAAAATAGGCAGCCTTTATAGCGTGATGGAAAGATGAAAATTATGTTACACGGATGGGAGACGAATTTAGTTTTCACTGAGCGCCCCCTTTCAGACCCAGTCTGTCACTGCTTTCAATAAACAAATCACGAGCTATTAATACACCTTGATTTAGAATCACAATTTAGTAAAAAATGGTATCGGATTTATTGATGAACACACCAGTAATTATTTATGTATGATTTGTGTATTTATTGCTTTTGTTGTTTTCCATTTCACAGACGACAATATGAATCGAGTTGGAGGTTTGTGCTTTCACATGAAATTGCATGAATCACTAGAATATGATATTTCTAGATCTGTTTTATATATGTGTGCTATTTTGGTATATGTGTCTGTGTCGATGTTAGTATTTATTTGTTTAATGAGCGATAAATTGGGCTCTGATAATAACTTTCAATAATAATTGATAGAGCTGTCGCTGAAAAAGCTTTGATGGCTTGTCAAATGTTGCAATTGCTAATAATTGTTGATAATGATCATTTTTTAAGACAACGCAGAAATAACGACGACTGCAATTCGTGTATTTTAAGTTTCTAAAGAAATTGTTTTAATCCAAGGCTACTCTATGGCATATCAATGTCAACTTTTATGTGTTCTCATATGTAATGTTACTAACCATCAAAATTTCATAAGGAATATTAACTCTTAAAGATTCCTATTGATGGAATCAAATATCACTGATGTATTGTAACAATTAAATTATTTGGATTGTTTTTTGATTTGAAAATTGGTAGTCTACTTTGCTGTGCACTGCTTAATTCTAAAATTAATTAATATAATATTTTTTCACCCCCGTGTTTTGGTGGAATTTCTAAATACCACCATCCGTGTTGGGCAAGTGATTATCAGATGTTAGTTTTGCAAAAATTTGCATATTTAATCTATCAACCTCTATATTTTGAAGATAATATAAGTAGAAGATGAAGTTAGAGATGGATTTGTAATAGCTAATTGCTCTACTAATACCCCATTTTTATCATTGAATGAATTAATAAAATAATCTTAACAAGATAGACTATTATATATTAGGATTTATAAAAAATAAATTTGTAAAAAGTTATATTTAACCCATTTTTGCTGAGCTGCTTAACACGTTAAATGCTCAAAACGTGCCCAGAGCGTAAACCAATATATTAACACATTGTTGTCGGGTGATTTCGCGCATTGTTTTAAGCCTGGCGTGGGGCATTTTTTAGCAGCCGCGCGCGTATTTATACATTTTCGGAAACTCGCCATAACTTTTATACTATACAATATAAAATGATGAAATTTTAAACACAGACTAACCATAAACAGTACTATCAATTGAAGAAGAAACATGGAGGATGACAGTTTTATTTTGCACATAAAAGTTTTATAAAAATATATGTAATAAAAAATCGAAATAAACACTAAATAAAACTAAAATATGTCAGAATTTGTTTTTATGAATAATTTTTCAACGTGTGATATTTCTCAAAACACGTACCTCTGTGTAGAGGTATACCACAAAACTTGCACATAAAGTAGGTCTCACTTCTTTTGCCGCTCGCACCACACACTCGGCATTGTCTTTGAACGTATTTATTTTTTCCCTTTCCAAGAATTCGTTGCACCGTATGGGCTTTCATATCCATAGAAAGTCTTCCTGGTGGATCAACTTTTGAGGTTCGCCGTGTCGGGAGTAATGCTGTTGTTTCTTGGGATGTTGATGGTCCTGGTTCTTGATTTGTGTCAATTTCAATACGATCACAAGCTATAAAGCATTTGTAGTTCGTTATTTAACTTTTGTGTGTCATTTTTTAAAAAATATTTTTGTACGGTATAAAAATTCAATATCAAAATTAGTACAATACATTTAGTGGAACTGTAATAAATGCGACGACTAATAAAAAAATGTCTTTGTTAAATACCAAAGAAGTGACATCTAGCTGCTGACAACAAAAAAAAATGCAGTTCAAATTACACGGATAAATACGTGAGCCGACTTCTAGCAACAGACTACAAAACACGGATTTTACGGGTCCCGCAATCCATCAGCGGTTCCGCAAAAACGGAAAAATCCGTGTCCCGACAACAATGTGTTAAAGAAACGCTGATCAAGCGAATATCACATCAAGAGTTACTCTATGTTTGCATGATGCCAAATATTACAAATTAATTGCTACAAGCCATCTAATATAAATGTTGTATATCGCAATAAAATGAGTTACACATGTAAATGTGTTTCCAAAATACTTGTGTATGCAGCATTTAGAAATTTTTTCCGTAACGTATTAAAAGTTATTTCAACACAGAATATTAATTCAGTAATGCTGGTATTCTATAAACTCATAAAAGTTATCAGAAAAGTTAGGTTATATTTAAATACAAAAATCAGTTTTTACACAAAAATTTCATCAGTGATATCACCCTTATATCTTTGAATAGTGTCTATCAACATACTGCAATCGGCCGTCTCAGCAGTTAAGTTGTAAGCGGTCTGTGGTTTAAATTGCCTGTTAGATTATAGCCTATAGTCATCACAACTGAATACCATATATATATTATTTACTAGATTCAACTTTGTCTAAATGTATTATCTTAACTGATTTATCCTGTTAATTGCAAACAATCATTACCAATGATGTGGTTGAGAAATGTATTTTTTTTACCCAAATCAATATCTGGTAAGTTACTATAATAAATATAAGTTGATGTCAACACCATAAAAAAAAAGGATGTGACCAGCCAGTAATATGTTTATTAATGCATGTTATCAGTTTCTTATTAATTACTTTTGTAGAGTCTTTTTAATAGAATTTAACATTATTACAATATTTCTCTTTATGTAGGTAACCCATCTTGAATTATTTCGAATAATTTATTCATTCAAATTTATATTACTGTATTAATTACTTTTAGTCTTTAGACTTAGTAAATAATATTGATTTTCGTGGAGTTTACTATATATCCATCAATTTAATATTTTTTCAATCAGCAATTTCATCTTTTGTAATAATGATGCTTTCATTTATATCATTCCTTATGTTGGTAGCGATCTGAAAGATTAATTTTTATTTGTCAAATTAAGTAAAATATCAACGGAACTGTCAGGTGAGGAAGAAATTGTACATCAAAAGAGAAGTGGTATTGTGTGATGTTGCAGTGATTGTGGAAATCCTAGGTTCAACACAGCATCTCTGTTGAAATTTTCAACTGAGAATAAAGAAAAATCAATCGAATATATTTTGATATGACTACAGTCAATTCAGCTGAATTGGGACACTTAAGGTCCAAACAATTTGTCCTAAATCAATGATGGAAAAAAATGATGAAAGTAAAAAAATAATACTTTATAATATCGAATGAAGGTGCTTGATGGAATTTTAATATCAAATTTGAATTTTCATGTCATAAAACTGCAACTTCATAACTCCAACTCTGGCCAAAACATTGCGACTCCAAGATTCCAATTCCACAGCCCTGGTTTAAAAGTAACAGAAAAATCAATGATGCTAATAAAAAAACAAATCTTGAGCAAACAAAATAGCTTATGTCTTTATTCTTGCATTTAGTGTAGTTTTGTTTTTAGGATTGCTCTTAGCAAAATTATCAATTAAAAATTGGGCAGAGATTATACCAAATGATATTTGAATGAATTTTCAACTTTTTTGTTCACATTCCAGAAAGGTGGTGAAAAAACGAGAGCCAGTGTACCAAGCGGTCTGGGCGGAAAACACAGACTTCGACGAGGTGCTCATCTCTCCTGGAATGATTCAAGATCACATGCCGGATAAAGTCCTCGAGGCTTTGAACAAGGTAACCAAGCCGGACGGCAAGGAGGCAGCCAAGCGTCATAGCAACCTTATTGTTTGATATAAATGTTAGAATCTTACCCCGTAACAGTTTAGACTGATATCAGTTTGATATTGAAACTACTATTGGCAACACTAATTACTTATATATAATAATAATATAATGTTTTGAAGACTGACAATATGGAAAACTTAGTTGTGGATTGAAGCAGCCTCGTAATTCGCTTAATATCGACTGCCGACCCACCACTTTAGTTGGTGTTTTGTCCAAGTCCTTTAAATATATAATGATATATTTGTCTAAACAGTTTTAATATCATTCTGGTTTATGAATATGTCAATAGAGTGTTTGGTTTTATTGCAAATATATATCCAACATTAGAAATATAAATAGATTAATAGTGCTTTTATTTGAATCGAATCTTTTTATATTATTTTGTACGTGATTGTTTTAGTGGTCAGGTTACCATTTTACTTTTTTTTCTTAAATTAATTTTAGCTTTGGATAATTTTATTTTTAAAATGTGTTATATTTTGATTTGCTTATTTTAGCTGTTTTATTTTGTAGCATAAATCTATTTCATTTCTCATGATAGGTGTACCGAGTAATATTGCTAATATTATGACACTCATTAGTTGCTTTAAAATCTTGTGCCACTGTTTTTAGACAGCTGAATATTGTTTTCTAACCAACATTTAATCTTCCTGCAAGTCTTTCAAGTGTCTGACACATATGGACTTCATTCAAAAGCGTTCAAAATTTTTGGCCTTTAATCTCTTTTGGTTGACCTGGACTTTGTTGCCTGTCACGTAGAAATCGTTTCTCTTCAACTCTTTCCCTACTGATTTCTTTAATGGATATTCCAACAACAAATATTTCTAAAATTATTGGCTTTAAGCAAATTGCTATATATGAGAATTTTCATAATGTGAACTCTATTATATTTTTAGTAGCATCTAGCAAGATACAACAATCAGCTGTCTTAACAGTTAAGGCATTAGCAGTTAGTAGGTTAAGCATTTTAACATAAGCTTTCCAAAGTAAAAAAACGCTTTTAGCCAAACTTTTTTTATAAAAAAAGAAATGAATTATAATTTCCTGACAATGCTCCTTTAATGGTGAAAATTTAAACATTTTATAGCTTAAAAATAATTTTAAATACATAAATCTAAAGCTTGTTATTGAGACGACAAAATAAAACATATACCATATTCTATTTTTTGAAAAAAAAATGCATTATTAATCAGTACATTTATAAATATTATCAATTAGAACTGTATGCTTTTGTGTGGAGAGAAATATTTTAAATTTTAATCACGCAATTGGCACTTTAGTTTTGAATAGATTTTTGTACATGAGATATACAATTGTTTATGGAAATATAGGGAAGAGGGAAATTTAGGAGTATATAAAATAAAATATGAGTTTTGTTAGTTAAGTCAGTGATGTTCTAATCAACCGTAAAATCCATGTGAGAGCTAAAGTCATATTTCATGGATTTGAAATGATGAAATGTATTCATTGAAAAAACTATAAGCTGAAGAATAATCGGTCTGTTTTAATAGTTTTAAGCCGTTTTGTGCTGAGTAAAGTAAAGGGTATTCAAATACCGATTGCTTAAAAAAAATATTCAATTAGTGTTAAACCTATGGAGATAATTATAAATCATCCAGTTAGTACGTGACAGTTCAGCAGAGTATTATTTATCAATATACTGTAATTAGCTGTCTCGAGGGTTGAGGTGTCAGAAGACAATGGGTTAAAAGCATTGTAACAATTTTTAAAAAAAAAAGACATAATATGGGTTAAGTAAATATTAAATTTTATTTTCAAAACATTAAGTCATGTAGAAAAAAATATTGTCGCGGTACTGTTTACATTTTTTTGGCCTTGTATAATATTATATATAAGGAAAATATAACTTAGGCCAAGAGTTTATGCATTCTTACCCATGTATTATAAAAGCTCAAATACATTTTGATGTTAGAAAAAGTATTTACATCTTAGTTTTATTTTCAAAAATATTAATGCATGATAGTCAAATTATTTAATATATCGTTGTACGTTAAATATTGAAGCTCTTTTTTGAGATTAGTCATATTTTGGCAGTAGCCTTATTATATTGAGAGACTATATGAAGGAAATAATTTGTTATAAAGACATTCCATTAAAAAAAACAAAGATTTTAATATTTAATTTTTTTTTAAATTTTCTCGTAAATCTAGTGCTCAAAATTTGACTGATTAATTATTTTTCTATTATACCATATTTTTAAATGCATTGCATACTTTAGATAGTTTTGTAATATTATTTAGTTGTATAATGTAATTAATATTTAAATTTTCTTTGACATGCTTGGATGTACGCTTGTTTTACTAATTATTTTGTAAGGAATAATTTTTAGTTTTAGTTATTTTATGCAATAACATTTTATGCTATGAAATATATATTTAATGCACAATTTATATATATTTGGTTTTTTTTTATCTCATAACAGTATACTTTCAATTATCTGTGTTAGTGTTAATGCTAATGGATACTTGATCAAGAAAGTTTTATTTGTTTTAAATAATTTTGTAATGCAAACACATATTTTTTTAATTTAACTAATCATTTTAAAGGATTTACATTGCTAATTATTTTAAAAATAAATTCAATGACATTTATCATAGAAAACCTGTGGATTTTACCAAAAAAAATCAGGCCACATCTTAACAATGCTTGGCAATCTGGCTTGTCACAATTTCTTTTTTTACTTGGAAAACACTTTTACATTTTTGTCTATCAGTCATCCATACACTCTAATCTGCAGTTCCAGCAGTTGAGATGTTCCAAATTCAAATCCAAGAAAGGTTAACTATAAATGCCATGTCCATAAATGTATATTATTGCAATTTACAAGAGTTTTTAAATATGGCTGCCATTACTTTTTTAAATTCATAAGTGGACTCGAACACAATTAGATGTTTTGAACTATTGATCTAAAGAATCGAATAATTTTCAAGAGTTTACTGTTGACAACATAGAAATAGATTTTATTGTATTTAACATATTGACAATAAATGTATGTTTATTAATAAATCAATATGTCAGATATTTTTATTATCAGCTTTTTTTATTATCAGCTTAAGCTTGCAATATTTTTTTTTAAATAATACAACATTTTTAGTTGGATAACAGACGGTAAAAAAAATGTATTTGCATTCTTAAAAAAGTGAAATATTTTTCTAATATAAATTATCTCACTTTTAATGTGTTAATTGTTCAGATGAAAGCCATTGTATTAAAGTATTAAAAACAATGTTCACTTTTATTTTATGAATTTTATACTATCAAGATTAGGCCAAAAGCCAAAAGAAGATTTTAAAATGTGATGTAATGTTAAATGTAGTAATTGAAATTTTTTAAATAAATGTCAAAAAAGCAGCTAGGGTGACCCAATATCGAATGACGAACAAAATCGCTCATAATCTTGATAATATAAAAATTGTAAAAATAGTTAACACATTGCGTATTAGTAAAATAGATTTTCCTTTAATTTTTATGCTTGATAATTAAAAAAAAAATCTTTTTAATAACTGTAAATAAATTGTAAACTATTTGCTTAGAATTTTTGGTTTTTACACAGTGAAAATTTAATTTAATATTTTTTGTTGTGCACTGGACTTCTAAAAAAAATTGAAACGCTTAATAATTTGTTTATATGTTTTAATTAATATTATTGTTGTTGTAGCAATTAATTTGTTTTTATTATTAAATTTGTTTTTATTTTATTTTGTTTATTATTATTTAACCCCAATAATATAACTTTAACAGTTAAAGTCATTAACATTATTCCAGGATATTTTAACTTTAGGTGGCTTCATTATGAATATTATCTGTTATTCATACATTTCCAGCTGAAGAACATAATTGCTTTTTCGTCACACTTTTTATAAAGATTTATAAATGGGCGTTGTTTTACTAGACAATCGACCCCCTTATAGTGTAGAGATTGGTACTATGCTGCCTCATATACTGCTTCTCTGTTGAGTGAACTGTAAACTAAAATTTCATGTGTTAAAACAAGATTAAAATACAATTTCTGAGATTCTCTTTATTAATAAACATGAACAGGCAGTCCAAGGTAAGTTTTTTTAATAAAACCCTTTAAAATATTGATTAATTTTCTATAATTTCGTTCTTTGTTACATATGTCACTTATTTATCTATCCGGCAATTGCTAAAAGATTTGTAAATAAAATATTTTTAAGGTAAAATGATTGGTATCTCCAAGGAAGCTTGTCAAAACAAATATCGATATGCATCGATACTCATTTTTTGCCAGAAGTTTTTAAAGATATCTTTTCCGATGTACTCCCATCCGCGATTCCCTTTTCATCTCATCGTCCCATATACAAATCACCCAACAGCCATCTGCTTTTCGCCATATTTTTTTTTTGTATAAACTTTTTGACAGTTGGCAACATTGTCTCTTTATCTGTCTCTTGTTAGGTGTTAAGTCACAAAGACATCCCCACCCAATGTGCGGAGATTTGCGGGAAACAAAACGACGTAAGCGACAGTGGCACAGAGTACCCGGAAACCGTCCCAAACGATACAAGGTACAAGGGCCAGAGTCCGCTGCACATGAACAAATGATGCGTGTGTTTGTTTTGAGATGCGTTTGTTTTCCATCTATATTTATTTATTACTTAAACTGACACATCAATTGAAACAATCATTACTTTATTTAATTATCTCGAGCGTCCTTCATTCTCTGCAACTACTTTCAGATAATTCTATAGATCGCCGTAAAATATAACAGTAAATCATTGTGCTCCAATAGTCCGTTTTAGACATATATGCATCCATACGTGCCTGGAATATTGGCGTGCTTATATTCTTGTTTCCAATCCAGCTATCGTTTTAAAGCAAACAAATCATCCAATCACAGGTGAGAGCGTCTGAGTCTAAAACTGGCTGATAATCGTAATCATTTAATTACATGTTGAAGTCTTATTTGAGTCCCGCTAGATTTACACATTAATACAAAGATATAGCTGTTGTTTTCTTTGTGTTATCTTTATTTAAACGAAATAGAATAATGTTGAAAGAATTTTATGAGTAAATAAGTTTTTATGTAGGGTGAATCGTATAGTTATTGGCCATGCTATATTAATTGGACATTTCAATTTCTATGTGATAAAAAAAGGTGCTAGTCATTCTTATCTCTCATTTGTCACTATTATAACTTTGCTGTGCTATTTTTAGTAAATAAGATTACATCAAGTGATGTTGGTGTCTTCTTTGCTTTTAAACCTAAAAGTCTACGAATTTGTGTGACAATTATTAAAAAATCCTTTTTAAATGCTAAGAAACTCTGTATCCTAGAATAAATTTGTGTTTTTTAGTAGTTCTTTGATCGAATTTTTGACATGGAAAATAATAGCTATATTAAAGTAGCCATCATTGTTATTTTGTTTTTCTTCTAGATAAATGGTAAAGAAAATGAAACGCCATGCATTGATGCACACTGTTTATTTTGAATCTTCTAATATATTAAATATCAAATAAGTTATAATAAGCCAATGTCAAAAAAATACTCAGCTAGCCGATAACTGTGTGTTTCACCCTATTCCAGAAAAAAGTGTTATGCTAATTAAAAACGATTAGACTTTTATCCAACAATGATTTATTGTTATATTAATTTAATATTTTTGTATTGTATCATGTTTAATTTTCTTGGAGAGTTTACAATAGAAAATGCCATCATAATAAGAGCATGAAGAAAATAATTTTATTCATTCATTATTATATATTTTTCTCTAGGCGTATACACAATTTTTTTAAATAGTAGAAACTAAAGATTACCCATAATATTGGTTAGAGAAGGCTAAAATACGTTATTCCCCCAATAGTGTTTTTTAAAAAACTTTTTTTTTATGATGAACATAGATTGTTAACTTTGTTATTTCACTGCTTATAAATTCCGTGTTGAGCCTTGTAGAGGAGATCCCAATTTCAAATATTACAAAAATAAATTTAGTAGTGTTAGTGTTTAGCATATTTAATTTAGAAAACTATGAAGAAAAATTATGATACATTTCAAGATAAAAATGGCAGTTACTATCAATATAAAGTAATCAGCCATCTCAACAGTTGAGACATTATCAGTCAGTGGGTCAAGAAATATATTCTTAGAAGCTTAGTAGTCTTTTAAGAAAGAAGCCGTTACCCCAAAAACAAATTGGTAATTGTGATATTTTAGCAGTTTGAATACATTGTACAAAAAAAGACAAAACCTATAAATTTACAATTTAACAAAGAAAAAAGGTTTATTTTTGCACTTGCAAACTCATCTTGTCAATGTCACAAAGGCATCGATGTCTTGATGCTTTTCAAAAAGGTGAAAAATGTTTCACTCATTGAAATACAACCAGCAGAATAACAAAATGAACAATTTTGAGATTATATCCAGATTATAATGAATAAAACGTCTTTATTCTTGACAGGTTATCAGTTATCTAAAAAAAAAAATTATTTGCTGTTATGTTTGTCATATAGTCATCAATATCCACAAACTGAGCAGATAAGAATATTGCCGTCATAAAGAAGAAAGCAGCTAACAATTACCCCATACAACGTGCAATGAAACATAGCTATAATATTATATAGCCTATGTAAGTTGTCTTGCAAAGTCTTAGCTAAATATAAAAATACAAAATTATGCCATCAGTCGAAGCCATTGATTTGAAACATAGCGGTGTATGTTTCGTTGATCGGAATATAAATTTAGTTGTTGGTTGTCCTTTTTCTTTTAATGGTGATTATATTACTAATCATTTGGTCTTCCAATTGAACACTTTATTATCTGTAAATATATCTTACATACAAAAAAACACAGAAATGATTACAGTTGGAGATCGGTTAACTTATTCCAAAAATATGCTCGCTATCGGAACTGTTCATTACCATAGATTTTTAGGGAAAATGACATCATGGACTGAGTCAAAAGTACGCTGTTTTAAAAAGTCTATCGAATGTTAAATGCTGACTAGTTTTAAAAATAGAATAACTGGATTATAAAGGTTAATTTAATTCATTATCTAGATATGTGTTCGTTTTCTGAAATTTGTTCTCAGTCCGAACTATTCTTAACCAATCACTCACTGTATATAGATAAAAGTAGAGTCAATATAGAAAATTAAAATCGATTGATTGATGTTATTGTTCATAGAGCAGTCTTATTGTTTTTGGATATTACAAAATATGGTTTTTTTTATTATTATTATGTCATTTATCTTTCTTTCTAGAATTAATTAGTTGTTCATTTTGAAGCTTGCATATTCAAATTAAGACAGTTAATTACTTTCAAATTTTAAATTAAAATAAGTCGTTAGTTTCACAAGGGTCTACTTACAAAAACATAGTTTTGAAAAAATCAAAGAAAAATTAAGAAAAAATGAATTTTGTCTCACTCAAACTCTGCCTTGATTTTTCTCCATTTTCTCTGACCACCACTCTGGTGCCAAAGTCAATGAAGTGCAGTTTATAATGTATTTATATATTATCAATAATCATTTTTTTACTGTTAACGTTTGAGTGTGACATTTTATTAGTCTTTATTCATTATCGAAAAGATGACTTTAATTAATAGAGGGCAAAATGTCATGATATTTATTTTGTTTTTTCGAAAAATTGTTTTTGCACTTGTACCCTTCTGACACTAAAACTCTGAATCCTGTAACATTTCTAAACTCTTTACTTTTTAATTTATCTGCGGTATGATTACATTTATTCTTTTATGCTCTTCTTGTGATGTCTTCTGTCTTTTTACATTTTTTAATGTAATTTCATATTTCGTGTCTGTATTTGTTAAATTATTTATTTTGAATGAAGGATGTTTCTTGAAATATAATATATACTATCTGTGTCGCAGCAATTTTGAAATATTATTAAATGCTTATATAACTATTATTACTACAGCAATATTCTCTAATATAACAATAATACTAGTATTATTTTCATCTGGCGACACTGACACTTAACTTGTTTTGATTCCCATGCTTCAAATACAACCATAGAGTAAAAACGCAAACAACAAATACCATAAAGAAGTAATATACAATATTTGATTTATTTTTGTTTTGCATTCACATCTCCCCTAGATTAAATATTAGAAGTACTTATTTGGTTGACAGGTTGGTGTTGCATCAGAAGTATTTTGAATAACACATTCTTTATGCTTAATACTTTCACAATAACTGTACTATTGAAATATTTGACTTACAGTATTTCACAAAAGTATGCTAGTTATGAAGTGTTTGTTTGTTTATTATATCAATATTTTTATACTGTACAAAAGTAAAGCAATAGTAAAACAATTCGCAAACACAACTTAATGCAAAAAGAAAAGGTAATAATGTTCATATGTATAAACATGGTGTACTGCAAAGAGAGAACTTTGACAGGTACAGGTAGAATTTGTATTACAGTACATAAATTAAATAAGTTGGCCCCTTATTGTTTTTGGTGTGCCTGTTGGTGGCTTTGTAACATTTATATTTTATGACAAAGAATTCCATTGGCATTCGCTTGGTAGAACTCCATTATAACACGGTGAAAAAATAGCAATGTATTTTAGTTCTACAAAATTATTTTTAACAAATATAGTTGATAGCTATTTCGGCTCACGCCATCGTCAGAACTATGCTTAAACTAACATTTGCTTATCTATATATAGCTGTGCAGAAAAGGCACACAACACATCCTCTCTCCTGTTCCAACGGCCTAGCTTGTTACTTTAACACAATGACACTAAATTTTCAAAATTCTAAATGAAACAATAAGTGTCTATGACAATAAGATTATATGTGGGACGGAAGTGATCCTTCTGGAAGTAAATCAGACCACCCCTTTGTGCAACAGCTGGACAAGTGGCGATGCTATTATGTTAGTTTGGTCGTTAAGAATCCTTTGTGATAATTGGTGTCTATTGATTTCTAGCTGTTCTAAAGCCGTCATTCTCCGACCCGTACTACAAAGCTGCAAACATTTAGGGCCTGAGTTTGAATTTATATTTTGTGATTCATTAATAACATGATTAGCGAATTGTGAATCTGTTTTTTTATTGTTGAATGATCTTACATGTAAGTGTAAGATCGTGTAAAATCATTCAA